>CM075766.1:34464068-34804068 GCA_037974665.1 Ehretia macrophylla
AACCACAACATTATCTATCTCCGACACCACCATTTCCTAACTTTAAGGCCATTCGGGCCTTAAGCAAAACAAGACATGGTAAACACATACAAGCATGAAGTGAACAATCCTGGAATCTTTATCTGTTGTCCACTTATCATACCACTCTATATTATTAATAAGACTTTCTTATAATCGAAAGTCAAACAACTACTAGCTTTCATTAACACACAAGCAAGCAACATAGAAAGTTAGTAAGGTTAAACTATTACAGACCACTACCCTTCCAGCCAAACATCAACATAACTATTACAATTCCAACAACTCCAAATATATATACAACCAATAGGCCAAATAGAACATAATATAAGACCCTTCCACAGTTTAGTAGGCAAACACTCCAATCTCAAGCAATAACACATAGCAATCAAGGCAACTCCTTCAACTGCACCAAATGAAATATGTTTAGCGAGATATGAGCAACACAATTGCTCAGTGAGGGATATAGTCTAATAGGACGTGCAATGCAATAGTTAACACAAGTAAAGCATTTAAACAACCTACGAGCAATTTAAATAACAAGTTATCATGCATTAAAAGGATACGATTCACTTTAACACCTACACTCCAGAATTCTCTTGGGCTTCAATCACGAACCACGATCCTCAATCCACGAACCTCGATCGATGTGCCGGTATAAACCCTGATCACTCCAGTGGGTGTACTCTGGATATACCCCAAAAATCCTACGACCAAACACCCTTTGGCAATCTCCGGACCAGGCGAGTGAGGGACTAGAGCACGGAGATCGAATATCCACTGGCAAGCCAGCTGCCGCCCAGCTGATATCCAATACATCTGCCTCTGACACTGTGGTTGTGCAACCACTATGCAATGCACTTAATCCAATGACAATATAACAATAATATAAGTCAATAACACATAGGAGGGACAACAAAGTAGGTTGTGTGGTAACACAATCCCACATCAAAAGATTTGGAAGTGAGAGAGCTAGATATAAGGGCTTGGTTCCTTGAATCAGCCACGAGGCCTTTTCTCGTGAGAGACCATGGGAGAAACAAAGCCGTGAGGGCCCTATACCTGCGGGCCAGGGATTGCCAATAGCGGATAATATCGTGGTAGTGACGGCTCGGTGAGACTCTGCGCGGGCTCTCCATGGGGAGTCGAGTCGTTACAAATGGTATCTGAGCCAGTCTTCCCTTGTGCTCATGCCCGCGAGGGCGCGGGGCTCCTTAAGGGGGGTGGAATGTGGTAACACAATCCCACATCAGAAGATTTAGAAGTAAGAGAGCTGTATATAAGGGCTTAGGTCTTTGTATCAGCCACGAGGCCTTTTCCCATGGGAGACCATGGGAGAAACAAAGCCATGAGGGCCCTGTGCCTGCGGGCCAGGGATTGCCAATAGCGGACAATATTGTAGTAGTGACGGCTTGGTGAGACTCTGCGTGGACTCCACGTGGGGAGTCGGGTCATTACAGGTTGCCCTTATAAGCAATTAAGATATAAAAAGAATATAACTTAAACAATTACCCTAAGCATACAATTTATTAAAGAGAAAATGAACCAAAATGCACAAAAGGGTGACAATCCCTCACCTTTTAGGAAGCCAAACCTGTACGAATTAAGCCAAGATTCCTTCAAGAGTCTCTAAAAGCATTAATTCCCTTGAATTATCACTACCTAATACAATCAACTATATGCATAAGAAGTGATTCCTTATTCTCAACTAAAGCTAGTTCATAAAGTCATTAATTTATCCAACTCTATTTGATTCCCTTTAATTCACATAACTAACAATATATTTCATTATTCAACATGCATTCTAATCATTATTGACACAACATATAACTCAAGTGATCACATATGCAATATTCTTTAATGTTCTAAGTATTACTCAAAGGCAATAGTATAATAACTAACATATACATAACAATGATAATTCATATAAGTAGAAATATTATATAACATCTAACCAATAAGTTATATAATCATAGCTTCACATGTACAATACAATTAATAAGCAATATAAACATGTTTACTCAATCTTTAACTAGTAACCATATGATTCAATTCACAACTTCTCCAAGTAGATGAACTTGTCATACAAGTACAATTAAACATTTATCCAACCAATTAAGAATCAACTAACAACAATAGTGTAACAAGTTAAGCATATAAATGAAGGACAACAAGGTAGGTTGTTCTCACATAAGTATAACATTATATGATGAGCATAAGAAGCAAGAAACACAAGACTATAAGCTATAAACATGAAATTAACCATCGATGCATAAAGGGGATCAACAACATACTTTCACAAAATTTCACCAATAGCTCAAATATACTATAGAAATGCATTTAAACACACTATAAGCAATTACAAGGCAATACAAGTACTAAAACACTTAATTCATTCATTTCCCCCTTTGTTCAACTAGGTTAATTAGCTTCCTACCGGAATTCAAAGATCAAGTTAAACTAGCTAACCATCCTACCAATCTAAGGGTACCTAAATTGTGAGGCCCGACCCTGAATAACGTGTGTTACCTCGATTTACGTGCCTTAGACCTAGAATTATATGACTGATCTTGGATTGCGTGCCCTATCTTGGTTTTTGTGCATGCATCGTCATACGTGCCTTGACTTAGAATTGTATGCCCTAATCCTCGATGTACTGCATACCTAGATATACGTGTCCTGACCTTGAATTATATGCGAGACCTCGATTTGCGTGCAATACCTCGTTTCGTGTGCCCTAACCTTGAACTGCGTACCTTAACCTAGATATAGAGTCGTGCCTTGATTTGTGTGCCTTGCATTGGTTTATGTGCATTCACCTAGGATTGCATGCATTAGTCTTGAAGTACGTGCCTTAGTCATGAAGTACCTGTCTACCTCGTAGTTCGTGTCTACCTTGTGATTCATGCCTCGTATCGATTTTTGTGCGTGTCTCGTAGTACGTGCCCTAGACCTAGGAAAGCGTGCCCGCATGCTAATCAATAAAGAATCCTACACGAAGCACTAGACTATAAAATAATCCTACAAACACCACTAACTATTATTATAATCCTAATTCAAATCTCTACAAAATCCACTAACACCTAAATATTATATTTTAAACTCACTACAAGACAAAATCTCACAAACCTCTAAACATATCCTATATTCTATTCTACTTAAAATCCCTAAATACCCAACGTTCTCTTAAACACATGCTAAAACAATTCAAAAGATGCTGAAAAGATGACACAAAATCTGATTTTTGCATGCCCAAGGCCAACATTTGCATCAACAATTGCAAAAGCTTCTATTTTCTCTCATTTCCCTCACTCTCCTCACATTTCTCTCTCTCCCTCTCATTCTTCTCTCTCAATCTCGGTTTTGGCTGAATTCATACACCTCTTAGCTCATCTTCATCATCATATGGTTAATCAAGACAAGCCACAAGCAAAGGAACTCAACCAAGCTAGCTAGGTTGCAAGAAAACTCACATGCAAGCTCTTGAGTCTTCATTTCGGCCCTAGGTGAGTTACTAATCTTCCATTTATTTTCTTCTTGTTCTAACCACATGCATGTACTAAGAGCTTGGTCACTAAGCTAGGAAAACTCGAGAAACCCAAGTTGGAATCTCGGCTAGGCAAAGAAGAAGAACAAAATTGTGCTTCAACAAGTTTTTGTGCATCTTCTTGTTGATTTGCTAAGGTGAGGGCTAAAACCTTTTGAAAATCCTTCAAAAATCCACATGCATTCTCATAAATGTATGTCTTTGCTTCTGTACTTGAGTTATATGTTCGTTCATAAGCTTTTACAACCATGCATGGCAAGATCTTGGCTTGAAAGTGATGATAGGTGAAGTCGGATTATGTGACAGCTCTCTGACCAGTTGTTTCGAGGTAAGTTTGGCTAGGCAAATGATGTTTAAAATGCATGAAAATTGGTAGGTGACTATTTTTTCCAGTTTTGAACATTTGTCACAGAAATAGGCCAAAGCTAATTTAGACTCTAAGGTCCTCAAAATGGCAAATCATTAAAATGTGTCCAAATCAGGAAATCTGGAAAAATGAAGCAGGTTTTGGCAGATGCACTGACCTTGTAGAACGAACCAGATTTGACTTAGTAAATGATGTCCAAAATGCATGAAATTTGTTGTTCTGCTAGATTTTTCAGTTCTGGACATTTTTGTCAGAAATGGGCTAAGGCTGAATCTGACCCTAAGGACCTCAAAAACGTCAATTATCGAAATGTGTGCAAATCTGGACAGTTTTGTGCTATCCCACTGTTTCGGCTATAACTAATGATCCCGAACTCCAAATGATGCAAGGTTTGTTTCTGATTTTAGTTCACTTCTTAAGCTTTAATTTGAAATCTTATTCACTGGAATTGGAGATTGTTTGATTATCTTAATGATTGTGAGAAAACAGCCTATTGCAGTAAGGGTTTCACTTAGTGTTATGCTTAGAAAAATTGTTGTAACTTCTCTTGTTGAAATAAATGCTTGAGATTGTAGCTTTGGGATGTTGTATGGGCTGTTTTGAATGTTTTCCGATGTTGAATTAAATGATGCTTGGCTTGAGATTGATTTTCAATTGGTTTGGGGCTTAAATTGCACGTATATGCACGAAATGGAAACCCTAATGACTAGGTAGTCTTGCTAAGTGTTGATCATTTGGATATTGTGTGGAATTATATGCTTAGTAGGCTGCCCGTAGATTCCCTTATAGTCCTAAATGTGATTTTGATCATTGCATGTTGATAAATAGGCTTTTCTTGCATCCGAGCCCACGTAGATGTTGTTGCATGTTATATAATCTTATTATTTGATTACGTGGACTTTGAATTGAGTTATATGACTTGATTTATGTGCGTTACATGGCTGCCCGTTTAATGTTCATATAACTCTATATGCCTTTCAAGTGAAATTACTTGTCTTATCATGCCCCGCCTGTTTACTTGTCAATGTTGAATCTTATGACTGTCCGGAGGCAACCTACTTTGTTGACCTCCTAACGTGATATGTTAATGTCATAAATGTGCACTGCATACAAGGTTGCAACCTTTCCTGTCGGCATGGTAGTGATCACGCACACCGGGCGGCATCGGGCTTGCCGGTGTACCCGTGACTACCATGGTCCCATTCCGTCTCTCTCTTGGGGGCTAGACTTCCTCGGAGAGTTGGGTCATAGGATTTCGGGGTACATCCGGAGTACACCCACCTGGTGTGTTTGGGGAATGATTTGAAGTCGGCCGCAACAACTGATTCTGAAACTGATCTGAGAGCAAAAGCTCACTGTATCCTTTACTCTGTGTATAAGTACTCTCACTTGGTTCCTAGAGAACCTCAGGGAGGAAAGACTGGTATTTCTATTCCTGTACTTATATTATTGTTATATTCATGCTTGCAAAAGGATTTCATAAGTTGAACCGGAAAATGAGTTTCAAAACCTATTTCTCGTTCCCCCTCGCTGAGTTCATAAGGACTCACCCTCTTTTATCATCTCAGGTGAAGAAGATCTAGAATAGGTACCCGAGGACGGTGTGCCTAACGATGAATCCTTGGAGTGATTGCCTATCTTGTGTGCTTTGCGTGATTGTGGCTACTTGTGAACTTTATGCTACTTGAAGACTATTTCCTTTATGTTGCTTGTTATTTGTAATGAAAAGACCCCCGTTGTAATTTGGGGTCTAATTTTGGTTTGTACTGATATTGCAAGACAGACACTAGATACTACTGTGGTCATTTTGCTATTATTACTGCTAGTATCTGTAGTAGGAATATGAAGCATTAGGTAAAGGCTAAGTAAAATGAACCAACCAAATCTTAAGCAGGTACACGTTATTAAGCTAAGATCAACAGGTACTTTTGTAACGAGGATTAACAAACGAACGAGACATAGTATCATGCTAGGTTATTAATCAAACGAGTCATCAAGACAACCAATAGGCATATCGATTGATGATAAATAGTAATCTTAGTGGGAAATGAATCTGGAATGATAAATTTTGAGGCGTTAGAGAATGAGGTCAAACCAAAGAACCCAATTACAGCAGTTATGCTGTCGGTTTTCCGGAAAATTTTGGAGTTTAGGCCGAAACGTTAAGTGTTAAATCTTCATGAACGGTTAAGTACGAGACGTGACTTGAATGATTAGATCACACCCTAGTCTAACCTTTATAGGCCAGGTTGGGGCGTGACATAAATGCCTCATTTAGAGCCTCCAAATCATAACCTAGAATACAAGTACACGAAAACACTGAAAATGCCTCTTTGTGGGTTTACACTACAAGTAACAATTTGGGAACTCAAACAAGCGAAACGAATGCACTTCTAAGGCTTCAATACTTAATAAAGACTAGCCATAACCTCGAAATGTGTCTGGATTTGAGTTAACCCCGAAACCCCTTATTAAAGTAGCCTAATTTGATCAAATTATTCAAATTTTATACATGGCAAGTGCAACTAACATTTTTCTCACGCTCAAGGACCTAATTAACAACTACTTGAAGCATTGAATCAAACTAAGTTGCACAAATTTTCGGAACCCTAGAAATTTCACTATTCATCATCTTCCTCAAGTGACACCTTGCTAAAATCTCAACACCAAGCAATAATATTGCATATGGATGTTCTCTAGCATGTATACATACTATATAAAGCAAGAAACAAGCATGTTATAGCTCAATAATAGCAAAATCCAAAAATTCAAAAACTTGACATAAACTTTAAACCATGAAAATGATGCAACTCTGTCACCAAAAATGTGCAAGGAAGCTAGGATAGGGCTTGGAGAAGCTAAGAATCACTTGGAGAAGACTTGACAAAGCTTGAAATATCAAATTGAGCAAAATTGGCAAGAAAAACACTATTCCCGTAATTGGCTTTTTTGGCTGATTTTTGGCCTTTTTGGCTTATTTGATTATTTTTTTGTATTTTTTTGTGTTTTGTTTAGTATATATATGTATAGGATGATTATTTGGGTTGATGGGTTGGATATTGGGTTTAGGTTGTGGGTTAAAATGGATTTGAGTTTAGGTGTATTAGAATAAATGCAAGAAAACTTCTTTAAGCTCAAAATAATACATAGTTTTACTATTCATATAATATCAAGATATTTTTGCAAATCACTCGTCATATATGCAATGAATATAATTTTTGTGAATGTAGGCTAATTATAAGTTAAGTAATAATAAAAAAATATGAAATCTGGGAAATAAGATAATAAAATTTTTAGTTCGGGCACAATTTAATAGAAAACTTTTTAAATGCAAGTTTTACTAAAAAGTCTATGATGAAAATAATTTGAATGTTCATTTATTATTTGCTAAAGTAAATAAACTCAAAATTTTGATATTTAAAAACAATTTAACAAATATTAGCACATAGAGAGTAAATAAACATTTAATAGCATTTTATAGGAAAAGTAGGCATTTAAACAAATAGCTTCACACATAAATGCACATGAATGATAAATGCATGGACTGGAAGCCAAGCGTCACATCCTCCCATCCTTCAAACAATTGCGCCCATGCAATTCTTCTTCCAATAGAACTCAGCATCCACTAAAGTCTAACTCTGATTACCCTTTATCGGTTGCTAAGCAAGACACAAAATAACGAGACTCGTAAGAAGCCCATTGTGAATTCAAATACCACCGCTTGAGAATTTCAAAATAAGAAAGCCAAATAAAGGCTCAAATGAGGATACTAGCTAGAAATCCAAATAAGAATCCCGCTAGTCGAGAATACCCCAGAAGAGATCCCCGTTAGAAATGGTAAGAAAATACCAAGAAAACTTCAAGCAAGAAATTCGGTCAAACATGCTTCAAAAAAGCTCAAGAGAAGTCTTGCAATTAATAGCTCCAGAAGTATCTAAATAAGGATCCAAGCGTGTACACCGATATATATATGCATATTAAAAGTCCTTAAATGAACCCCAAATAGAATAGCCAAGTAGATCCCAAAGATAATACTGTTATCGAACACTGATAGGAATGCCAAAAAGAATACCAAAGAAAATACAGAGGAAACACCCTATTTAAGCATCTTCAATAGAAATCCAACAAGTATCTGAAATGAGACTACTGTGCAAGAATGCTTGCAAAAGTTCTCAGAAGGATACTAGGATTAGTTTGGTAAGCATCTCCGGCTCCTTGAGCCTCATCGCCCCTATTGGTATTGCGGGTACTAGGGCCAGCCATCTTAGGCACATATTATTATGCACAATTTATTGGGATACGAAAAGACAAGAAATTAATGTATAGAGTATGCAACATACAACTTCACATAGACATATAATTCTCAAAACAGTTAAGACACATTAATTACATAAGCACGTAGAAACAAGGGGGTCACTCATCCTAGTACTCCTATCTCCCAAGCTCGCTTAACTTCAGAGCGCTGATGGGACCTTGTGCTTTAGTGCTGGTACGATTACACCCGTCATGTTGAGGGCATAAATCCCTTATTTTTTGATGGTTCACAGTCCCACCCCAGAGAGATGGCCCATTCAAAAGGCCCAATTGGCTTAATGACAACCCATTCACTATAACAACGCAGCATCCTCGCAAGACGTGAGATCGACATGTTGTAGGGCCCCATATTGTCCGGCAAGATAGGTTCTCGTCCTTTTCACAGCTCACGACGTACGATCCGGGATGGAAAAATAGTGCAAAAGTAAAAAAGTGGCCCGAAACTAATGATAATGTTCGATTTTGGGCTCCGAAAATAGGCACAGGTGTGCATTCATGTTGCCCTCATCGTAGAGCTCTCGGAAAGCTTTCTAACGGTATGTTGTGCACCACACTCACCACACAACTCCTCACAGATCAAAAGTTATGGGCACCGGAGAGACGGTGACATGGTCACAGACCCCACGCCCTCGGTTTGCGGTCCCAACCATTACGTGATGTGAAGTTGTCTTGCCCAAGGTGCCGTGGGATTCAGTAATAGAAATGTGATGGATAAAGCATCTTGGCAAGCCTAACCTGGGAAAAAAAATTTAAAAGGGGGGTACAACACGAGGACTTCCCCGGGGGTCACCCATCCTAGTACTACTCTCGCCCAAGCACGCTTAACTTTAGAAATCTGATGGGATCTGGTGCATTAGTGCTGGTATGATACCACCCATGATGTCGAGGGCACAAATCCCTTATTTTTTGACGGTTCACAGTCCCAACCCAGAGAGATGACCCATTCAAAAGGCCCAATGGGCTTAACGATAACCCATCAACTACAACAACGTAGCATCCTGACAAGACGTGATATCGACGTGTTGTAGGGCCCTCTAATGTCCAGCAAGTTAGATTGTCATCCTTTTCGCGTCTCACGACGTACGATCTGAGACTGAAAAAAAGTGCAAAAGTAGAAAAGTAGCCCAAAAGAGATGATAACGTTTGATTGTGGACTCCAAAAACTGTCGCAGCCGAGCAGGCTTGCTGCCCCCATCGTAGAGCTCTCGGAGAGCAATCCAACGTTATCCTGTGCACCGCTTAACTCCTTTCGAATCAAAAGTTATGGGCACCGGAGCAACAGAGACCTGGTCACAAGCCCCAAGCCCTCGGTTTACGGGCCCTGCCTCTACGTGAAGCGAAGTTATCTTGCCCAAGGTGTCGTGGGATTCGATGATAGAAATGTGATGGATAAAGCATCTTGAGAAGGCTAACCGGGGCAAAAAAAATTGAAAAGGGGGGTACAACATGAGGACATCGCAGGTGGTCACCCATCCTAGTACAACTCCCCCCCAAGCACGCTTAACTTCAGAGTTCTGATGGGATCCGGCGCATTAATACTGGTATGATCGCACCCGCAATGCTGAGGGAACAAATCCCTTATGTGTTGACGGTTCACAGTCCCAGCCCAAAGAGATAGCCCATTCAAAAGGCCCAGCGGGTTTAACGACAAACTATCCGCTTTGACAACACAGCAACCTCGCAAGACGTGATATCGAGGCATTGAAGGGCCATCTAATGTCCCACGAGTTAGGTTGACGTCCTTTTCACAGCCCATGATGTACGATCCGAAACGGAAAAAAGTGCAAAAAGAAGAAAAGTGGCCCAAAAATGATAAAACGTTGGATTTTGGGCTGTGAATATAGGCATAGCCGAGCAGGCTGGTTGCCTCTGTCTTAGAGTTCTCGGAGATCTTTCTAATGGTATGTTATGCACCATATAACTCCTTATGGAACAAAATTTATGGGCATTGGAGCAATAGAGACCTAGTCACAAGCCCCATGCCCTCGGTTTGCAAGCCCAGCCTCCACGTGAAGCGAAGTTGTCTTGCCCAAGGTGCTGTTGGATTTGGTCATAGAAATCTGATGGATAAAGTATATTGACAAGGCTAACCTGGGCAAAAAAAATCAGAAAATGGGGTGTAACACGAGGACTTCCCAGGGGGTCACCCATCCTAGTACTACTCTCGCCCAAGAACGCTTAACTTCGGAGTTCTAATTGGATCCAGTGCATTAGTGCTGGTATAATCGAACCCGTCATGTGTTATCGGTTCACAGTTTCAGCATAGAGAGATGGCCCATTCAAAAGGCCCAATGGGCTTAACGACAACCCATCTGCTTCAACAACGCAGCATACTCGCAAGACGTGATACAGACGCATTGTAGGGCCTACTAATGTCGCGAGTTAGGTTGTCGTCCTTTTCGCGGGTCACAACGTACGTGCTAGGACAAAAAAATAGCGCAAAAAGAAGAAAAGTAGCCCAAAACTGATGAAAACATTCAATTTTATACTCCAAAATAGGTACGATCAAGTAGCCTTGCTGACCTCGTCGTAGAGCTCTCGGAGAGCTTTGCCACGGTATGTTGTATGCCGCGTAACTCCTTACAAAACAAAAGTTATGTGCACCGGAGCGATAGAGACCTGGTCACAAGCCCCAAGCCGTCGGTTTGTGGGCCCAGCCTCTACGTGAAGCAAAGTTGTCTTGTCCAAGGTGCCATGGGATTCGGTAATAGAAATGTAATGGAAAAAACATCTTAGCAAGGCTAACTGGGGCAAAAAAATTGTAAACGGGGGGTGCAACACGAGGACTTCCTATGAGGTCACCCATCCTAGTACTATTCTCGCCCAAGCACGCTTAACTTCGGAGTTCTGATGGGATCTGGTGCATTAGTGCTGGTATGATCGCACCCATCATGTTGAGGGCGCAAATCCCTTATGTGTTGATGGTTCACAGTCCCAGCCCAGAGAGATGGCCCATTCAAAAGGCCCAATGGGCTTAACGACAACCCATCCGCTTCAACAACAGAGCATCCTCGCAAGACGTGATATCGACGAGTTGTAGGGCCCTTTCATGTCCCGCAAGTTTGGTTGTCATCCTTTTTGCGGCCTACGACGTATGATCCGGGATGGAAAAACAGCACAAAAAGTAGAAAAGTGGCCCAAAGCTGATCAAAATGTTCAATTTTGGGCTCCGAAAATAGGCGCAGCCGAGCAAGCTTACTGCGTCTGTTGTAGAGCTCTCAGAGAGCTTTCCAACGGTATGCTGTGCACCGCATAACTCCTTACGGATCAAAAGTTATGGGCACCAGAGCGACAGAGACCTGGTCACAAGACCCAAGCCCCAAGCCCTCGGTTTGCAGGCCCAGCCTCTACGTGATGCGAAGTTGCCTTGCCCAAGTTGTCATGGTATTCGGTAATAGAAATGTGATGGATAAAGCATCTTGGCAAGGCTAACTAGGACAGAAAAAATTGAAAAGGGGGGTACAACACGTGGACTTTCCAAGGGGTCACCCATCCTAGTACTACTCTCACCCAAGCACATTTAACTTCGGAGTTCTGATGGGATCCGGTGCATTAGTGCTGGAAGATCGCACTCTTCATGTTGAGGGCGAAATCCCTTATGTGTTGACAGTTCACAGTCCCAGATCGTACGTCGTGGGCCGTCAATCCCTTAGGTGTTGTAGGGTCCTCCAATGTCTCGCGAGTTTGGTTGTCGTCCTTTTTGCGGCTCACGACGTACGATCGGTGATGGAAAAACAGTGCAAAAAGAAGAAAAGTGGCCTGATACTGATGAAAACATTCAATTTTTTTGCTCTGAAATCTAGCGCAGCTGAGCAGGCTTGCTGCCCCCGTCGTAGAGCTTTTAGAGAGCTTTCCAACGGTATGCTGTACGCCGCGTAACTCTATACGGATTAAAAGTTAAGGGCACCGGAGCGGTAGAGACCTGGTCATAAGCCCCATGCCCTAGGTTTGCAGGCCCAGCCTCTACGTGAAGCAAAATTGTTTTGTCCAAGGGTCCGTGGGAATCGGTAATAGAAATGTGCTGGATAAAGCATCTTGGCAAGGCTAGCCGGGGCAAAAAAAAATTGAAAAGGGGGGGGCAACATGAGTACTTTCCAAGGGGTCACCCATCCTATTACTACTCTCGCCGAAGCACGCTTAACTTTGGAGTTCTAATGGGATCCGGTGCATTAGTGTTGGTATGATTGCACCCGTCATATTGAGGGCATATATTGCTTATGTGTTGATAGTTCACAGTTCCAGCCCAGAGAGATGGCTCATTCAAAATTCGCAATAGGCTTAACGACAACCCATCTGCTTCGACAACATAGCATCCTCGCAAGACGTGATATCAACGTGTTGTAGGGCCCTCTAATGTCTCGCTATTTAGGTTGTCGTCCTTTTTGCAACCCACGATGTACGATCTAGAACGGAAAAATAGTGCAAAAAGAACAAAAGTGGCCCAAAAATGATGAAAACGTTCGATTTTGGGGTCCAAAAATAGGCGCAGTGGAACAGGCTGGCTACCCCCGTTGTAGAGCTCACGGAGAACTTTCCAACAGTATACTGTGCGCCGCGTAACTCTTTTTAGATCAAAAGTTATAGGCACCGGAGCGATAGAGACCTGGTCACAAGCACTAAACCCTCAGTTTGCGGGCCCAGCCTTCATGTGAAGTGAAGTTGTCTTGCCCAAGGTGCCGTGGAATTCGGTCATAGAAATGTGATGGATAAAGCATACTAGCAAGGCTAACCGGGGCAAAAAAAATTGAAAAGGGAGATGCAACACGAGGACTTCATAGGAGGTCACCCATCCTAGTACTACTCTCGCCCAAGAGCGTTTAACTTCAGAGTTATGATGGGATCTGGTCCATTAGTGTTGTTATGATCGCACCCGTCATGTTGACGGCGCAAATCCCTTATGTGTTGACGGTGCACAATCCCAGCCCAGAGAGAGGGCCCATTCAAAAGGCCCAATGGGCTTAATGACAACCCATCCGTGTTAACAACGCAGCATCCACACAAGACGTGATATTGATGTGTTGTAGGGCCCTATAATGTCTTGCAAGTTAGATTGTCATCCTTTTCACGGCCCACGACGTACGATCCAAAACGGAAAAACAATGCAAAAAGAAAGAAATGGCCCGAAACTGATGAAAAGATTCGATTTTGGGCTCCAAAAATAGGCACAGTTGAGTAAGTTTGTTGCCCCTGTAGAAGAGCTCTCAGATTGCTTTCCAACGGTATGCTATACGCCCCGTAACTTCTTACAGATCAAAAGTTATGGGCACCGGAACGACATAGACCTGGTCACAAGCCCCAAGACCTTGGTTTGCGGGCCTAGCCTCTACGTGAAGCGAAGTTGTCTTGCCCAATGTGCTGTGAGATTCGGTAATAGAAATGAGCTGGATAAAGCATCTTGGCAAGGCTAATCGGGGCAAAATAAATTGAAAAGGAGGGTGGAACACGAGGACTTCCCAAGGGGTCACCCAAACTAGTACTCCTCTCGCCCAAGCACGTTTAACTCTAGAGTTCTGATGGGATCCGATGTATTAGTGCTGGTATGATAGCACCCATCATGTTGAGGGCGCAAATCCCTTATGTGTTGACAGTTCACAATCTCAGCCCAGAGAGATTGCCCATTCAAAAGGCCCAATGGGCTTAACGACAATCCATCCACTTCAACAAAGTAGCATCCTCGCGAGACGTGATATCAATGCGTTGTAGGGCACTCTAATGTCCCGCAAGTTAGGATGTCGTCCTTTTTGCGGATCACGACGTACGATCTGGGACAGAAAACTAGCACAAAAAGTAGAAAAGTGGCACAAAACTGATAAAAACTTTTGATTTTTGGCTCCCAAAATAGGCACAGTCGAGTAGGCTTGCTACCCTTGTCGTAGAGCTCTCGGAGAGCTTTCCAACTGTATGCTGTGGGCCGCATAACTCCTTATTGATCAAAAGTTATGGGCACCGGAGCGACGAAGACCTGGTCACAAGCCCCACGCCCTCGGTTTGCGGGCCTAGCCACTACGTGAAGCGAAGTTGTCTTGCCCAAGGTGCCATGGGATTCGGTAATAGAAATGTGATGGATAAAGCATCTTGGCAAGGCTAACTGGGGCAAAAAAATTGAAAAGTGGGGTGCAAAATGAGAACTTTCCAAGGGGTCACCCATCGTAGTACTACTCTCGCCCAAGCACATTTAACTTCTGAGTTCTGATGGGATCCGGTGCATTAGTACTGGTATGATCGCACCCGTCATATTAAGGGCATAAATCCCTTATGTGTTGACGGTTCACAGTCCCAGATCGTACGTCATGGGCCGCAAATCCCTTATGCGTTGTAGGGTCCTATAATATCCCGCAAGTTTGGTTGTCGTCCTTTTCGCGGCTCACGACGTACAATCAGTGACCGAAAAATAGCGTAAAACGAAGAAATGTGGCCCAAAACTAATGAAAACATTCAATTTTAGGCTTCAAAAACTGGCGTAGCTGAGCCGGTTTGCTGCCCTCGTCGTAGAGCTTTAGGGGAGCTTTCTAACGGTATGTTGTACGCGGCGTAACTCCTTACGGATCAAAAGTTATGGGATCCAGTGCATTAGTGTTGGTATGATCACACCCGTCATGTTGAGGGTGCAAAACCCTTATGTGTTGATGGTTCACAGTCCCAGCCCAGAGAGATGGCCCATTCAAAAGACCCAATGGGCTTAACGACAACCCATCTTTGTCAACAATGCAGCATCCTCGCAAGACGTGATATCGACGCTTTGTAGGACCTTCTAATGCCCTGCGAGTTAGGTTGTCGTCCTTTTCGCGACTCACGAGATACGATCCAGGATGGAAAAACAGCGCAAAAAGAAAAAATGGCTCGAAAATGATGAAAACATTCGATTTTGGGCTCCGAAAATAGGCGCAGCCTAGCAGGCTCACTACCCCCGTTGTAGATTTCTGATAGGATCCGGTGCATTAGTGCTGGTATGATCACACCCATTATGTTGAGGGTGCAAATCCCTTATGTGTTGACGGTTCATAGTCCCAGCCCACAAAGATAGCCCATTCAAAAGGCCCAATGGGTTTAACGACAACCCATCTGCTTCAACAACGAAGCATCCTCTCAAGATGTGATATCGACGAGTTGTAGGGCCCTCTAATGCCCCGCGAGTTAGGTTATCGTCCATTTTGCGGCTCACGACGCACAATCTGGGATGGAAAAATAGCTCAAAAATAAGAAAAGTGGCCCAAAACTAATGAAAATGTTCGATTTTGGGCTTCGAAAATAGGCGAGACGAGCAAGCTTGTTGCCTCCGTAGAATAGCTCTCGGAGAGCTTTCCAACGGTATCCTGTATGTCGTGGAACTCCTTACGGATCAAAAGTTATGGGCACTGGAGCGACAGAGACCTGGTCCCAAGCCCCGGGCCCTCGGTTTGCGGACCCAGCCTCTACGTGAAGCGAAGTTGTCTTGCCCAATGTGCCGTAGGATTCGGTAATAGAAATGTGATGGATAAAGCATCTTGGCAAGGCTAACTGGGGCAAAAAAAATTGAAAAGGGGGGGTGCAACACGAGGACTTCCCAAGGCGTCACCCATCCTTGTACTACTCTCGCCCAAGCACGCTTAACTTCGGAATTCAAATGGGATCCGGTGCATTAGTGCTGGTATGATCGCACCTGTAATGTTGAATTCGCAAATGCCTTATGTGTTGACGGTTCATAGTCCCAGCCTAGAGAGATGGCCCATTCAAAAGGCCCAATGGGCTTAACGACAATCCATCTGCTTCAACAACGCAGCATCCTCGCAAGACGTGATATCGACGAGTTGTAGGGCCCCATAATGACTCGCTAGTTAGGTTGTCGTCCTTTTTGCGGCTCACGACGTACGATCTTGGATGAAAAAACAATACAAAATGAAGAAAAGTGGGCCAAAACTAATAAAAACTTTTGATTTTGGGCTTTGAAAATAGGCGCAGCTGAGCAGGATTGTTACCCCTATCGTAGAGCTCTCAGAGAGCTTTCCAACGGTATGATGTGCGCCGCAAAAATCCTTACGTATCAAAAGTTATGGGCACTGGAGCGACATAGACCTGGTCACAAGCGCCAAGCCCTCAGTTTGCGAGCCCAGCCTCTACATGAAGCGAAGTTGTCTTTCCCAAGGTGCCGTGGGATTCGGTAATAGAAATGTGATGGATAAAGCATCTTGGCAAAGCTAACCAGGGTAAAAAAAATGATAAGGGGGGTGCAACACAAGGACTTCCGAGAGGGTCACCCATCCTAGTACCACTCTCGCCCAATCATGCTTAACTTCGGAGTTCTAATGGGATCCGGTGCATTTGTGCTGGTATGATCGCACCCGTCATGTTGAGGACCCAAATCCCTTTTGTGTGGACCGTTCACAGTCCTAGCCCAGAGAGATGGCCCATTCAAAAGGCCCAATGGGCTTAACAACAACCCATCCACTTCAACAATGCAGTATCCTTGCAAGACGTGATATCGACGCATTGTAGGGCCCTCTAATGTCCTGTGAGTTAGGTTGTCGTCCTTTTCGCAGCTTAGGACATACGATCTGGGACGGAAAAATAGCGCCAAAAGATGTAAAGTGGCCCAAAACTGATCAAAACATTCGATTTTGGGCTTCAAAAATAGGAGCAGCTGAGTAGGCTTGTTGTCCCCGTCGTAGAGCTCTCGGAGAGCTTTCCAATGGTATGCTATGCGCAGCATAACTCCTTACGTATCAAATGTTATGGGCACCGGAGCGTCATAGACCTGTTCACATGCCTCAAGCACTCGATTTGCATGCCCAGCCTCTACGTGAAGCGAAGTTGTCTTGCCCAAGATGCCATGGGATTCGGTAATAGAAAAATGATGGATGAAGCACCTTGGCAAGGCTAACTGGGGCAAAAAAAATTGAAAATGGGGGTGAAACACGAGGACTTTCCATGGGGTCACCCATCCTAGTACTACTCTCGCCCAAGAACATTTAACTTCGGAGTTCTGATGGGATCCGGTGCATTAGTGCTAGTATGATCGCACCTATCATGTTGAGGGAGCAAATCCCTTATTTGTTGACAGTTCACAGTCCCCGCCTAGAGAGATGGCCCAATCAAAAGGCCTAATGGGCTTAACGGCAACCCATCTACTTCAACAAGGTAGCATCCTCGTAAGACATGATATCAACTCATTGTAGGCCCCTCTAATGTCCCGCGAGTTCGGTTGTTGTCCTTTTCGGGACCCACAACTTACGATCTAGGACGGGAAAACAGCGCAAAAAGAAGAAAAGTGGTCGAAAACTGATGAAAGTGTTTGATTTTGGGTTCCGAAAATAGGCGTAGCCAAACAAACTTGCCACCCCTGTTGTAGAACTCTCGGAGAGCTTTCCAAAGGTTTGTTATGCGCTGCGTAACTCCTTATGGATCAAAAGTTATGGGCACCGGAGCGACATAGACTTGGTCACAAGCCCCACGCCCTCGGTTTGCGGGCCCAGCCTCTACCTGAAGCGAAGTTGTTTTGCCCAAGTTGCCGTAGGATTCGGTAATAGAAATGTGATGAATAAAACATCTTGGCAAAGCTAACCAGGGCAAAAAATATTGAAAAACGGAGTGCAACACGAGGACTTCCCAAGGGGTCACCCATCCTAGTACTACTCTCGCCCAAGCATGTTTAACTTTGGAGTTCTGATGGGATCCGGTGCATTAGTGCTGGTATGATTGCACCCATCAAGTTGAAGGCACAAATCCCTTATGTGTTGATGGTTCACTGTCCCAGCCCAAAGAGATGGCCCATTCAAAAGGCCCAATGGGCTTAACGATAACCCATCCACTTCAACATTACAACATTCTCGCAAGATGTGATATCAACGTGTTGTAGGGCCCTCTAATGTCCGGTAAGTTAGGTTGTCGTCCTTTTCACGGCCCACGACGTACGATCCGGAATGAAAAAAACAGCGTAAAAAGAAGAAAAGTTGCCCAAAAATGATGGAAAAGTTTGATTTTTGGCTCAGAAAATAGGTGCAGCCGAGCAAACTTGTTGCCCCCGTCATAGAGCTCTCAGAGAGCTTTCCAACGGTATGATGTGCACAACGTAACTCATTTGGGATCAAAAGTTATGGGCACCGGAGTGACAGAGACCTGGTCACAAGCCCCAAGCCCTCGGTTTGTGGGTCCAGCATCCATGTGAAGCGAAGTTATCTTGCCCAAGGTGTCGTGGGATTGGGTAATAGAAATGTGATGGATAAAGCATCTTGGCAAGGCTAACCGGGGCAAAAAAAATTGAAAAGGGGTGTGCAACACGAGAACTTCCCAGGGGGTCACCCATCCTAGTACTACTCTCACCCAAGCATGCTTAACTTCAGATTTATGATGGGATCCGATGCATTAGTGCTGGTATGATCGTTCTAGTTATGTTGAGGGCGCAAATCCCTTATGTGTTGATGGTTCACAGTCGCAGCCCAGAGAGATGGCCCATTCAAAAGGCCCAATGGGCTTAACGACAACCCATCTACTTCAACAACGCAGCATCCTCGCAAGACGTGATATCGACGCGTTGTAGGTCCTTCGAATGTCCCGCGAGTTAGGTTGTTGTCCTTTTCGAGGCTTACGATGTACGATCCGGGACCAAAAAACAGCTCAAAAAGAAGAAAAGTGGCACAAAACTGATGAAAACATTTGATTTTGGGCTCCGAAAATAGGTGCAATCTAGCAAACTTGCTACCCCCGTCGTAGAGCTCTTAGAGAGCTTTCCAACGGTATGTTGTGCGCTGCGTAACTCCTTACGGGTCAAAACATATGGGCACCGGAGTAACAGAGACCTGGTCACAAGACCAATCCCTCGGTTTACGGGCCCAGCCTCTACGTGAAGTGAAGTTGTTTTGCCCAAGGTGCCGTGGGATTTGGTAATAGAAATGTTATGGATAAAGCATCTTGGCAAAGCTAACCGGGGCAAAAAAAATTGAAAATGGGGGTGCAACACGAGGACTTCCCAATGGGTCACCCATCCTAGTACTACTCTCGCCCAAGCATGCTTAACTTCGGAGTTCTGATGGGATCCGGTGCATTAGTGCTGGTATGATCGCACCCGTCATGTTGAGGGCGCAAATCCCTTATGTGTTGATGGTTCAAAATCCCAACCCTGAGAGATGGCCCATTCAAAAGGCCTAATGGGCTTAACGATAACCCATCCTCTTTAACAAAGCAACATCCTCGCAAGACGTGATATCGACGGGTTGTAGGGCCCAATAATGTAACTCGAGTTAGGTTGTCATCCTTTTTGCTACCCACGACGTACAATCCGGAACGAAAAAATAGCGCAAAAAGAAGAAAAGTAGCCCAAAAATAATTGAAACTTTTGATTTTGAGCCCCAAAAATAGGCACCACCGAGCAAGCATAGTGACCTCGTCGTAGAGCTCCCGGAGAGCTTTCCAACGGCATGCTGTGCGCCGCGTAACTCTTTTCGGATCAAAAGTTATGGGCACTAGTGCAACAGAGACCTGGTCACAAGCCCCAAGTCCTCGATTTGCGGGTCGAACCTCCATGTGAAGCGAAGTTATCTTACCCAAGGTGCTGTGGGATTCGGTAACAGAAATGTGATGAATAAAGCAACTTGGCAAGGCTAAACGGGGGCAAAAAAAATGAAAATGAGGGTGCAACACGAGGACTTCCCAGGGGGTCACCCATCCTAGTACTACTGTCGCCCAAGCATGCTTAACTTTGGAGTTTTTATGGGATCCGGTGTATTAGTGCAGGGATGATCATACCCGTCATATTGAAGGCGCAAATCCCTTGTGTGTTGACAGTTCACAGTCCTAGCCTTGAGAGATGGCCCATTCAAAAGGCCCAATGGGCTTACCGATAACCCATCCGCTTCAACAACGAAACATCCTCGCAAGACGTGATATCGACGCATTGTAGGCCCCTCTAATGTCTTGTGAGTTAGGTTGTTGTCCTTTTCGTGACTCAAGACGTACGATTCGAGACGGAATAATAGTGCAAAAAGAAGAAAAATGGCCCGAAACTTATGAAAACGTTAGAGTTTGGGCTTAGAAAAGAGGCGCACCCCAGCAAGCTGGCTGCCCTCTTCGTAGAGCTCTCAAAGAGCTTTCCAACGATATGCTGTGTGCCACGTAACACCTTTCGGATCAAAAGTTATGGGCACCGGAACTATAGAGACCTGGTCACATGTCCCATGCCATCGGTTTGCGGGCCCAGCCTCTACATGAAGTGAAGTTGTCTAGCCCAAGGAGCCGTGGATTCAGTAATAGAAATGTGATGGATAAAGCATCTTGGCAAGGCTAACTAGAGGAAAAAAAGGTGGTGCAACACGAGGACTTCCTAGAGGGTCACCTATCCTAGTACTACTCTCGCCCAAGCACTCTTAACTTCGGAGTTCTGATGGGATCTAGTGCATTAGTGTTGGTATGATCGCACCGGTCATGTTGAGGGCGCAAATCCCTTATGTGTTGACGGTTCACAATCCCAACCCGAGAGATGGCCTATTCAAAAGGCCCAGTGGGCTTAACGACAACCCATCTGCTTCAACAACGGAGCAACCTCGACAGACGTGATATCGAAGCATTGTAGGGCCCTACAATGTCCCGCGAGTTAGGTTGTCGTCCATTTCGCGGCCCACAAAGTACTATCCGGAACGGAAAAATAGCGCAAAAAGAATAAAAGTGCCCTAAAAATGGTTGAAACGTTCGATTTTGGGCTACGAAAATAGGCGCAGAATAGCAAGCTTGCTGCCCCCGTCGTAGAGCTTAGAGAGCTTTCCAACGGTATTCTGCACGACGCGTAACTCCTTTCGGATCAAAATTTATGTGCATCGGAGCAACAGAGACCTGGTCATAAACCCTAAGCCCTCGGTTTGCGGGCCCAGCCTCCACGTGAAGTGAAGTTGTCATGCCCAAGGTACCGTGGGATTCGGTAATAGAAAGGTGATGGATAAAGTATCTTGGAAAATCTAATCGGGGCAAAAAAAAATGGGGGGTGCAACACGTGGACTTCTCAAGGGGTCACCTATCCTTGTACTAGTCTCACCCAAGCACATTTAACTTTAGAGTTCTTATGGGATCCGTTGCATTAGTGCTGGTATGATCGCACCCATCATGTTGAGTGCGCCAATCCCTTATGTGTTGACGGTTCACAGTCCCAGCCTAGAGAGATGGCCCATTCAAAAGGTCTAATGGGCTTAACGACAACCCATCTGCTTCAACAACACAGCATCCTCGCAAGATGCGATATCGACGCGTTGTAGGGACCTCTAATGTCCCACGAGTTAGGTTTTTGCCCTTTTCGCGGCCAACAACGTACGATCCGGAACGGAAAAATAGTGTAAGAAGAAGAAAAGTGGCCCAAAACTTATGAAAATGTTTGATTTTGAGGTCCGAAAATAGGCGCGGCTGAGTAGGCTTGCTACCCCCGACGTAGAGCTCTCGGAAAGCTTTCCAATGGTATGCTGCGCGCCACGTAGCTCCTTACGTATCAAAAGTTATGGACACCGGAACGACATAGAACTGGTCACAAGCTCCAATCCCTCAGTTTGCGGGTTGAGCCTCTACATGAAGCGAAGTTGTCTTGCCCAAGGTGCCGCGGGATTCGGTAATAGAAATATGATCGATAAAGTATCTTGGCAAGGCTAACCGAGGCGAAAAAAATTGAAATGGAGGGTTCAACACGAGGACTTCCCAAGAGGTCACCCATCCTAGCATTACTCTTGCCCAAGCACGCTTAACTTCGGAGTTTTGATGGGATCCGGTGCATTAGTGCTGGTATGAACGCGCCCATCATGTTGAGGGCACAAATCCTTTATTTGTTGATGGTTCACTGTCGCAGCCTAGAGAGATGGCCCATTCAAAAGCCCCAATGGGCTTAACGACAACCCATCCACTTCAACAATGTAGCATCCTCGTAAGACGTGATATCGAAGCATTGTAGGGACCTCAAATGTCCCTTTAGTTAGGTTTTCATCCTTTTTGCGGACCACGACGTACGATCTAGAATTGAAAAACAGCGTAAAAAGAAGAAATGAGCCTGAAAATGATTGAAACGTTCGATTTTGGGCTCCCAAAACAAGCGCAACCAAGCAAACATGCAGCCCCCGTTGTAGAGCTCTTAGAGAGCTTTCCAACGGTATGCTATTTGCCGCGTAACTCTTTACGGATCAAAAGTTATAGGCACCGGAGCGACATAGACCTGGTCACAAGCCCCAAGCCCACAATTTGCAGGCCCAGCCTCTACATGAAGCGCAGTTGTCTTGCCCAAGGTGCCATGGGATTCAGTAATAGAAATGTGATGGATAAAGCATCTTGGAAAGGCTAACCGGGGCAAAAAAAATTGAAAAAAGGGGTCCAACACGACAACTTCTTAGGGGGTCACCCATCCTAGTACTACTCTCGGCCAAGCATGCTTAACTTCGGAGTTCTGATGGGATCCGGTGCATTAGGGCTGGTTTGATTGCACACGTCATGTTGAGAGAGCAAATCCCTTATGTGTTGACGGTTCATAGTCCCAACCCAGAGGGATGGCTCATTCAAAAGGCCCAATGGGCTTCACAACAACCCATCCGCTTCAACAACGCAGCTTCCTCGCAAGACGTGATATCGACGCATTGTTGGGCCCTCTAATGTCCTGTGAGTTTGGCTGTCATCCTTTTTGCGGCCCTCGATGTACGATCCGAAACAGCAAAACAGTGCAAAAGGAAGAAAAGTGGCCCAAAAATGATGAAAACGTTCAATTTTGGGTTCCAAAAATAGGCGCAGCTGAGCAAGCTTACATCCCCTGTCGTAGAGCTCTCGGAGAGCTTTCCAACGGTATATTGTGCGCCGCGTAACTCCTTTTGGATCAAAAGTTTTGGGCACCGGAGCGACAGAGACCTGGTCACAAGCCCTAAGCCCTCGGTTTGCAGGCCCAGCCTCCACGTGAAGCGAAGTTGTCTTGCCCAAGGTGCTGTGGGATTCGGTAAAAGAAAAGTGATGGATAAAGCATCTTGGCAAAGCTCACCGGGGCAAAAAAAATTGAAAAGGGGGGTGCAACACGAGGACTTCCTACGGGGTCACCCATCCGAGTACTATTCTCGCCCAAGCACGTTTAACTTCGGAGTTCTAATGGGATTCAGTGCATTAGTGCTTGTATGATCGCACCAGTTATGTTGAGGGCGCAAATCCCTTATGTGTTGAAGATTCACTGTCCCAGTTGAGAGAGATGGCCCAGTCAAAAGTCTCAATGGGCTTAACGACAACCCATCCGCTTCAACAACGCAGCATCCTCGCAAGACATGATATCAACGCGTTGTAGGGCCCTCTGATGTCCAGCGAGTAACGTTGTCGGCCTTTTCGTGATCCACATCGTACGATCCGGGAAGGAAAAACAGCTCAAAAAGAAAAAAAAAAAAAGACCCAAAACTAATGAAAACTTTCGATTTTGGGCTCCAAAAATAGGTGCAGCAGAGAAAGCTTGTTGCCCTTGTCGTAGAGCTCTCTGAGAGCTTTCCAACGGTATGCTATGCGCCGCGTAACTCCTTACGGATCAAAAGTTATGGGCATCTGAGCAACAGAGACCTGGTCACAAGCCCCAAGCCCTCGGTTTGCTGGCCCAGCCTCTACGTGAAGCGAAGTTGTCTTGCCCACAGTGCTGTAGGATTCGCTAATAGAAATGTGCTGAATAAAGCATTCTGGCAAGGCGAACTAGGGCAAAAAAAATTGAAAAGGTGGGTACAACACCAGGACTTCCCAGGGGGTCACCCATCCAAGTACTAATCTCGCCCTGGCACGTTTAACTTCAGAGTTCTAATGGGATCCGGGGCATTAATACTGGTATGATTGCCCCGTCATGTTGAGGGCACAAATCCCTTATGTGTTGACGGTTCACAGTCCTAACCCAGAGAGATGTGTCATTCAAAAGGCCCAATGAGCTTAACGACAACCCATCTGCTTTAACAACGCAGCATCCTCGCAAGACGTGATATCGACGCGTTGTAGGGCCCTCTAATGTCCGGCGAGTTAGGTTGTCGTCCTTTTCGAGGCCCACGACGTACGATCTAGATCGGAAAAATAGCGTAAAAAGAAGAAAAGTTGCCCGAAAATGATGAAAACGTTCGATTTTGTGCTCTGAAAATAGGCGCAGCCTAGTAAACTTGCTACCCCCATCATAAAGCTCTTAGAGAGCTTTCCAACGGAATGCTGTGCGCCGCGTAACTCCTTTCGAATCAAAAGTTATGGGCACCAAAGTGACAGAGACCTGGGTACAAGCCCCAAGCCCTCGGTTTACGGGCCCAGCCTCCACTTGAAGCGAAGTTATCTTGCGCAAGATACCGTGGGAGTCGGTAATAGAAATGTGATAGATAAAGCATCTTGGCAAAGCTAACCGGGGCAAAAAAAATTGAAAAGGGGGGTGCAACACGAGGACTCCCCCGGGGGTCACCTATCCTAGTACTAATCTTGCCCAAGCGCGTTTAACTTCAGAGTTCTGAAGGGATCCAGTGCATCAGTGCTGGTCTGATCGCACTCGTCATGTTGAGGGAACAAATCCCTTACGTGTTAACGGTTTACAGTCCCAGCGCAAAGAGATGGCCCTTTCAAAAGGCCCAATGGGCATAACGACAACCCATCCGCTTCAACAATGCAGTATCCTCACATGGCGTGATATCGACACATTGTAGGGCCCTCTAATGTCCCGTGAGTTCGATTGTTGTCCTTTTCGCGGCTCACGACATACAATCCGGGACGAAAAAATAGTGCAAAAAAAGAAAAGTGGGTCGAAACGGATGAAAATATTCAATTTAGGGCTTCAAAAATAGGCGCAGCCGAGTACGCTTGCTTCCCTCGTCGTAGAGTTGTCGAAGAGCTTTCCAACGGTATGTTATACGCCGCATAACTCCTTACGGATCAAAAGTTATGGGCATCGTAGCGATAGAGACCTGGTCACAAGCCCCAAGCCCTCGTTTTACGGGCCCAGCCTCCATGTGAAGCGAAGTTTTCTTGCCACGGGTGCCGTGGGATTCAGTAATAGAAATGTGATAGATAAAGCATCTTGGCAAGGCTAACCGAGGCAAAAAAAATTTAAAAGGGGGGTGCAACACGAGGACTTCCCAAGGGGTCACCCAGCCTAGATGTGATACCCCGAACCTGTCATATATTTAATAGCATTTAAAGTTCATTTAAATTGTATTTTATTGACCTTTCACCTTCTTTGACCAAACTAGTTGACTTTTCATCTACAATGACCAACTAGGACAATGTGAAAATTTTTGAAATGTTTAATAAAGGGCAAACTTGGGATTAGAAATAAAAAAATACAATGTTAAGTTAGTCAAATTTTGGATCACCTTTGGAATTAAATCTGAACCAATTGGGGAAGAGTTAGGTAGCAAATTATATATGGTTGGAAAGCTTTATGAGTCTAGTTTCTGAGGCTTCAAACCGTTCGTGAATTGGAGTTTTCTAGAAGAAGTTATGGCCATTTTCGTAAGGTCGCGCATAGCTGTTTTGGTATAGCGGGTTGACCGAAGCTTTGACCATTTGTCATCTTTTATTTAAGTATGAAATACGAAACAAAAGAGGAAAATCAGCAAACAAAGAAGGCCATGGCTGAAACCATGGAGGAAAAAGAAAAATAAAACATTTCAACTTCAAACTTCAATTTCTTCACGAGAGCTTGTGCAGGGTGGTTTCCGAGGCATCCAGCGTGGTTTTTCTAGCGTCTAAGGTGAGGGTTTCATCGTTATTTGCGCATTTGAAAATGTTGAACATAAACTTTAATTTTTGTGATTTAACCGTAGGTTGTTATTTTGTCTGTTTCATTGCTTAAAGAATGTTCTCTAGCAATTGTAGAACGTGTATTTATAGCTTTTTAACATTTTCTGTGGTTGAATATCGAATTTGAAATATAAATTGTGTAATGAATAGTAAATAGTGAATAGTAAACCCCCTTTTCGATGAAGTTGCGCTGTTATGCTTTCTGTTGATGTGAAAAGGTGCTAGGTATACTAGAATGTCTAAATGCATGATTTGTTTAGGTTGCGTAATGGAAAAAATGAGAAAAATGACTTGGTAAAAGTCGGGATCGTTTAGGTCGAGTTTAGCATTTTCTCGTTTTGCGTGATGGCATTGTCTCGGGAGGCCATGGAAGTACTTTTGGTGCGATTATGGCGTTGGTTGGGTGTTTGGTTAGTATAGTTGTAGTTCAAACGAACAAAGGGGGAAATCGGGGCTTTGCGTGAATTCTAGGGTAAAGTAGGGTTTCGGGGTCTTTAGACGTGCCTTATGGTGACCTAGGAGGATTGGTGAAGTCGGTCTCCAAAGCTCGTGGCTCGTTTGAAAGTAGTAACGTTTGAAAGTTAGGGTCATTTTTGGGATTTTGTGTGTTTTCATAGTATATTGCCTATAGAATGCTTATAATGCCTATAGAATACTTGTTATTGCTTGATAATGTTAGTTGGTGTTGTTCTTGTTGCTTGTTTGATTGTAAATGCTTGGTAATGCTTATTACGCGTGTTAGGGGTGATTATTGGTTGAAATGTTTAACAATTGTTGAATAATGCTTGATATCTCGGTTATCTCCTCTATCTGTGTTGTTGTGCTATCGCTCGTTTATCGCCTTGTATCGAGTCTTGCATTGCATAGTGTCCAGCGCGTGAGTGATGGGCCTCTCTGGGTAGCCTCGGGTTGCTAGTGTTGGTTGCTCCAGCTCCGTGGCTATTCCCTTTTCTTGCTTGGGTTGCCTCCCAGGGAGATTTGGCTCGTAGAATTGATGGTTACTCCCGGGGTATTCCAAACTGGTGTTATAAGGTGGTTGCGCGCTTATTGTCATCGTTGTCAGCATCAAGCTCGAGATTGATGTATCGCTCGTGAATTGGTATATTGCTCGTAAGAGTGAACCATAGCCTTCAGAGTGTGGTATAACTTTGAATGGTTGTATTAATGCTTTCTTGAATGTTTAATATACTGTCATTTGTATTGAATGCTTTCTTATTGATTTTATTGCTTAATTGTGTCTATTTGCATTGCATGACTTTCTTTCGCTCCACCTCGATATCTATCTCGCCCTCACTGAGTATACGTGTTGTGTATACTCACTCCTCACCACCACATTTCAGGAAATGTCATGTTAGTTGGAAAGTTCGTGATTTCATGAAAGTTCGTGCTTGAAGAGTTGTCTTGTGTGCCTATGTGGCTTGAGTGTCAAAGTTATAAAGATATATGCTTTCATATGTTGTATGTATTTATTGTTAAAAGAAATGTAATCTAAATTAGCTAAATAGTTGAGGTAAATCGATAAGCTAGTTATGTAATTAGTTAGCATAGCCTAACTTCAATGCATGTTTGGAATGTTCCAAGGAAAAGAATTAGAAAGGCATGATAGTGTATTTTATGCAGTAGCTTAGTATCGTTTAATTGTCTAGTTTGAATATACTTGTCAAAAATGAAAAGAGATAGGTTAGCTTTTAAATTGGGAATGTATGTATACTTGCTGAGTTTAATTGTTGAGAACCGAGGCTCAGATGGCCTTGAGGTAGTTTGTATGGTTGGACACGGTGTTGGTCCACTTATATGCTGTCGTAGGTTTTATATTTCGCCTAGAAACAGGGGAGACTCCGTCCGTTTTCCCTGAAAATTATGCCGGGGTTTGGTTTGGGTTGTGATTAGATCGATTGATAGAACCTCCTGTCTCGAGAGGGATCAGGGTGTTACATTACTACTCTCGTCCAAGCAAGCTTTACTTCGGAATTTCGATGGGATACGATGCATTAGTGCTGGTATGATTGGACCCATCATGTCGAGTATGCAAAGCCCTTATTTGTTGATGGTTCACCATCTGAGCCCTCATAGGCGGCTAATTCAAAAGGCCTAATGGGCTTATTGACAACCCATCTGCTTCAACAACGCAGCATCCTCGCTAGACGTGATATTGACACGTTGTAGGGTCCATTAATGTCCAGCGAGTCAGGTTGTCGTCCTTTTTGCGGCTTACGACGTACAATCCTAGATGGAAAAACAGCGCAAAAGAAGAAAAGTGGCTCGAAACTGATTAAAACAATCAATTTTGGGCTCTGAAAACAGGCGCAGCCAAGTAGGCTCACTGCCCTCGTCGTAGAGCTCTCGGAGAGCTTTCCAACGGTTTGCTGTACACCGCGTAACTCCTTTCGAATCAAAAGTTATGGGCACCAGAGCGACAAAGACCTGGTCACAAGCCCCATGCCCTCGGTTTGCGGGCCTAGCCTCTACTGAAGTGAAGTTGTCTTGCCCAAGGTGCCGTAGGATTCGATAATAGAAATGTGATGGATAAAGCATCTTGGCAAGGCTAACCAGGGAAAAAAAATTGAAAATGAGGGTGTAACACGAGGACTTCCTAGGAGGTCACCCATCCTAGTACTACTCTCGCCCAAGCACGTTTAACTTCGGAGTTCTGATGGGATTCGGTGCATTAGTGCTGGTATGATTGCACCCGTCATGTTGAGGGCACAAATCCCTTATGTGTTGACGGTTCACTGTCCCCGCCAAGAGAGATTGCCTATTCAAAAGGCCTAATAGGCTTAACGAGA
Source organism: Ehretia macrophylla (assembly GCA_037974665.1). Lineage (NCBI taxonomy): Eukaryota > Viridiplantae > Streptophyta > Magnoliopsida > Boraginales > Ehretiaceae > Ehretia > Ehretia macrophylla. Next base: position 34,492,813 of record CM075766.1, read on the forward strand.
ACCCATTCGCTTCAACAATGCAGTATCCTTGTAAGACGTGATATCAACGCGATGTAGGGAACTTTAATATTCTGCGAGTTTGGTTGTCGTCTTTTTTGCGGCCCATGACGTACGGTTCGGGACGGAAAAACAGCGCAAAATGAATCAAAGTGGCCCAAAACTAATGAAAATGTTCGATTTTGGGCCCTGAAAAGAGGCTCAGCCAAGCAGGCTTACTTGCCACGTCGTAGAGCTCTCGGAGTGCTTTCCAACGGTATGCTATGCGCCATGTAACTCCTTACGGATCAAAAGTAATGGCCACCGGAGCGACATAGCCCTGGTCACAGGCCCCAAGCCCTCGGTTAGCCGACCCAGCCTCTACGTGAAGTGAAGTTGTCTTGCTCAAGGTGCCGTGGGATTGGGTAATAGAAATGTGATCGATAAAGTATCTTAGAAAGGCTAACTGGGGCAAGAAAAATTAAAAAAAGGGGGTGCAACACGAGGACTTCACATAGGGTCACACATCTTAGTACTATTCTTGCCCAAGCATGCTTAACTTCAGAGTTCTGATGGGATCCGGTGCATTAGTGCTGGTATGATCGCAACCGTCATGTTGAGCGCACAAATCCCTTATGTGTTGACGATTCACAGTCCCAGCCCAGAGAGATGGCCCATTCAAAAAGCCCAATGGGCTTAATGACAATCCATCTGCTTCAACAACGCAGCATCCTCGCAAAAAGTGATATCGACGCGTTGTAGGGCCCTCTAATATCCTACAAGTTAGGTTGTCGTCCTTTTTGCGGCCCAAGACGTACAATCCGGGATGGAAAAACAGCGCAAAAAGAAAAAAAGTGGCCCGATACTGATAAAAATGTTCTATTTTGGGCTCCAAAAACATGTGCAGCAGAACAGGCTTGCTGCACCCATCGAAGAGCTCTCGGAGTGATTTCCAACGATATGCTGTGCGCTGCATAACTCTTTGTGGGTCAAAAGTTATGGGCACCGGAGCGACGGAGACCTGGCCACAAGCCCTACGCCCTCGGTTTGTGGGCCCAGCCTCTACGTGAAGTGAAGTTGTCTTGCCGAAGGTGCCGTGGGATTCGGTAATAGAAATGTGATGGATAAAGCATTTTGGCAAGGCTAACTGAGGCAAAAAAAATTGAAAATGGGGAGCAACACGAGGACTTTTTAGGGGGTCACCCATCCTAGTACTACTCTTGCCCAAGCATGCTTAACTTCAGAGTTCTGATAGGATTCGGAGCATTAGTGCTAGTATGATCACACCTGTCATGTTGAGGAAGCAAATCCCTTATGTGTTGACGGTTCACTGTCCCAACGCAGAGAGATGGCCCATTCAAAAGGACCAATGGGCTTAACGACAACCCATCCACTTCAACAACGCAACATCCTCGCAAGAAATGATATCGACCTGTTGTCGGGCCCTCTAATGTCCCGCAAGTTAAGTTGTCGTCCTTTTCGCGGCTCACGACGTACGATCTGGGATGGAAAAACAGCCCAAAAAGAAGAAAAGTGGCCCGAAACTGATGAAAACGTTCGATTTTGGGATCTGAAAATAGGTACAGCATAGCAGGCTAGTTGCCCCCGTCGAAGAGCTTGCGGAGAGCTTTCCAATGTTATGTTGTGGGCCGCGTAACTCCTTACGAATCAAAAGTTATGGGCACCGGAGTGACAGAGACCTGGTCACAGGCCCCAAGCCCTCGGTTTGCGTGCCCAGCCTCCACGTGAAGCAAAGTTGTCTTGCCCAAGGTGCCGTGGGATTGGGTAATAGAAATATGATAGATTAAGCATCTTGGCAAGGTTAACCAGGGAAAAAAAAATTAAAAAGTGGGGTGCAACATGAGGACTTCCCAGGGGGTCACCCATCCTAGTACTACTATTACCCAAGCTTGCTTAACTTCGAAGTTCTAATTGGATCCGATGTATTAGTGCTGGTATAATCGCACCCGTCGTGTTGAGCACGCAAATCTCTTATGTGTTGACGGTTTACAGTCCCAGCCTAGAGAGATGGCCTATTCAAAAGGCCCAATGTGCTTAACGACAACCCCTCCGCTTCAATAACACAGCATCCTCGCAAGACGTGATATCAACGCGTTGTAGGGCCCTCCAATGTCCTGCGAGTTAGGTTGTCATTCTTTTCGCGGCACATGACGTACGATTCGGGACGAAAAAACATCGCAAAAAGAAGAAAAATGGCCAGAAACTAATGAAAATGTCCAATTTTGGGTTCCAAAAACAAGCACAGTCGAGCAGGCTTGCTGCCCCCATCGTACAGGTCTCTGACAGCATTCCATCAGTATGTTGTGCACCGCGTAACTCCTTACGGATCAAATGTTATGGGCACCGGAGTGATAGAGACCTAGTCCCAAGCCCCAAGCCCTCAGTTTGCGGGCCCAGCCTCGACGTGAAGCGAAGATGTCTGGCCCAAGGTGCTGTGGGATTCGATAATAGAATTTTGATGGATGAAGTATCTTGGCATGGCTGAACCGGGCAAAAAAAAATGAAAAGAGGGGTACAACACGAGGACTTCTCAGGGGGTCACCTATCCTAGTACTACTCTCGCCCAAGCATGCTTAACTTTGGAGTTCTAATAGGATCTGGTGCATTAATGCTGTATGATCGCACCCGTCATGTTGCGGGTGCAAATCCCTTATGTGTTGACAGTTCACACTCCCAGCCCAGAGAGATGACCCATTCAAAAGGCCCAATGGGCTTAACGACAACCTATCCACTTCAACAAGGCAGCATCCTCACAAGATGTGATATCGACGCGTTATAGGGCCTTCTAATATCCCCCGAGTTAGGTTGTCGTCCTTTTCGCGGCTCACGATGTACGATCCGGGATCGAAAAACATCGCAAAAAGAAAAAAGGTGGCTAGAAACTGATGAAAACATTTGATTTTGGGCTTTGAAAATAGGCGCAGTTGTGAGGCCCATCCTCGGTTTGCGTGCAATATCTCGCTTCATGTGCCCTAACCTTGAACTGTGTTCCTTAACCTAGGTTTAAGAGTCGTGTCTTGATTTACGTGCCTTGTAATGATTTACGTGCATTCATTTAGGGTTGCGTGCATTTGTCTCGTAGTTCGTGCCTTATCTCGTAATGCGTGCCCTAGACCTAGGAAGGCGTGCCTGCACGCTAATCGAGAAAACATCCTACACAAAGCACTAGACTATTAAATAATCCTACAACTCCACTAACTATTATTTTAATCCTAAGTCAATGCACTAGAATACAAAACACTAAACACTAAACATTCTTTATTCTTATTCTTTATTCCTTATCTTTTTTGCAAAATTCATGCACCTCAAATACCACAATTTAACCTATAATAAAATAAGCCTTAAACAATATAAAAAATTCAGAATTACACATGCCTTGGCCGACCATACCTTGCATTTGAACAAACATTGCACAATTTGAAAATCATCCTAGATAGGGCCCTCTAATGTCCCGCTAGTTAGGTTGTCGTCCATTTAACAGCTCACGACGTACAATCCAGGATGAAAAAATAGAGCAAAAGAAGAAAAGTGGCTTGAAATTGATGAAAACGTTCCACTTTGGGCACCAAAAATGGAAGCAGCCAAGCACGCTTGCTGCCCCGTCGTAGAGCTCTCGAAGAGCTTTCCAACGGTATGCTGTGCACCGCTTAACACCTTACGAATCAAAACTTATGGGCACCGGAGCGACGGATACCTGGTCATAAGCCCCATGCCCTCGGTTTGCTGGCCCAGCCTCTACATGAAGTGAAGTTGTCTTGCCCAAGGTGCCATGGGATTCGGTAATAGAAATGTGGTGGATTAAGTATCTTGGCAAACCTATCCGGGGCAAAAAAAATTGAAAATGGGGGTGCAACACGAGGACTTCCCAGGGGGTCACCCATCCTAAGTACTACTCTCGCCCAAACACGCTTAACTTCAGAGTTCTGATGGGATCCGGTGCATTAGTGCAGGTATGATTGCACCCGTCATGTTGAGGGCAAAAATCCTTTATGTGTTGACGGTTCACAGTCCCAGCCCAAATAGATGGCCCATTGAAAATGCCCAATGGGCTTAACGACAACCTATCCGCTTCAACAATGCACCTTTCTCGGCCTACACACCATGCCCAGCCCTCACAATTCAAAATGCTCAAAAGATGACATAATTTTAGATTTTGAAGAGCATAGGGCCGACACACACACACCAACATTTCATTTCTTACTCAAACTTTCTCTCAAGCTCTCATCTTCTCTCTCTCTCTCAGCCATGGCTGCTTCATGAACCATCATAGCTTAAGCTCATCTTCTAAGGCTCACCTAGGCTCTCAAATAGTCTAAGAAACTTGACCACAACAAGCAAAGCGAGAAAAACGCATGCAAGCTCACAAAGTTCATCATTCTCGGCCTTAGGTATGTTTTGATAAGTTTTGTTTCATTTCTTTTGTTCTAATCACATGCACACACTAAGAATATGATAACTAAGCTAAGAATTAAAGAACCACAGGCTATCTCTCGGCCAAGCAAGGAAAGAAGACCAATTTGTGCGTCTTCAAGAACATTTGTGCATCTCCATCTATTAACTTGCTAAGGTGAGGATTAAACTCTTTTAAAAGCTCTCAATACTCACATGCATGCTCTCATATGGATAGCTTTGCCTCTGTAATTATTGTATATGTGTGTATATGAGCTTATCTTCTCATGCATGACATGATAATGGCTAGAACTTGAAGATAGGTAAAAACATTTTTGCTGGCAGTTTTCTGACCTTATAGTACGAAGTGTATTTGGCTTAGTAAACCTTGATAAAAATGCGTGAAAATCTATAGATCACTATTTTTTCAGTTATGAACATTTTCTGTAGAAATAGGCCAAGGCCAATTTTGACACTAAGATCCCCAAAATGGCAAAATATCGAAAGGTGTCTAAATCTGGAAAAATTGGAAAAATGAAATAGGTTTCTGGCAGATTACTGAGTTTGTAGAAAAAAGCATTTTTGACCTAGTAAATGTTAACAAGAAGGCATGAGAATTGGTAGATTACTATATTTTTCTGTTCGGGACATTTTTGTCAGAAATAGACCAAAGCCAGATATGAATCTAAGACCCTTAAAATTGGCAAAAATCGTAATGTGTCTAACACTGGACAGTTTTGTGTAGTCTCACGGTTTTGGCCATAACTCCTAAGTCCGAACTCCAAATGTAACGAGGTTTGTTCCTAGATTTAAATCACTCATTAAGATTAAATTTGAGATTTGGTTCACTAAAATTGGAGATTATTTGCCTGTCTAATCGAATGTGGGAAAACAGACCATTGCAGTGAGGTTTTTGTTTAGTGATATGCTTAGAATCATGTTGAGACCTTGCTTGAGGTATTGAATGCTTGGAATTGTGGCACTTAGATGTTGTATGGACTGTTTTGGTTGGTTGAGGTTGTTTAATTTGATTGATGTATGGCTTGGGATCATTACTTGATGAATGGTTTGCTTAATCGCATGTTTAAGCACAGAATTGAGACCCTAACGCTTATGACTATTTGCTAAGAGATGATCTATTGGTTAAACGTGTTAAATTGTGTGGTTAATAGGCTGCCCGTAGTTGTCCTTATAGGTCTAAATATGATTTCTGAGGATTGCATGTTGCTAAGTGAGCTATTCTTGCATCTGGTCTTGTATAAATGTCGTTGCATGCTTGTATAATGTTAATACTTGATACGTGAACCCCAAAATGAGTTATATGACTTGATTTATGTCATGCCCCAACCCGACCTATAAAGGCTAGACTAGGGTGTGATCTAATCATTCACATCGTTTCACATACTTAACCATTTGTTAAGGTTTAACACTTATCGTTAGCCTAAAACTCCGAATGATTTCCCAAAATATTGGCAGCATAACGGCTGTATTTAGGACCTTTTGGTTTAACCTAAATTTTTAAATGCCTCAATATATCAATCATTAATTCAATTCCACTAAGAGCTTCTATTTGGTCATCAACCGAACTACCTACTAATTTATCTTGATAGTCTTGTTTGATTAATAAGCTTAGCATGATGGCTATGTCCCGTTTACTTGTCGATTCCTATGGCGCAAGTACCTGTTGATCTTTAGCTTACTATTGAATACCTAGGTGAAATTAGATAGAGCTAAATCATTTGATTTCTTCACCTAATGATTGAGTTGCCTATGGTAGTTACTAGATCAAAACAGTAATAGCAACCCACAAGATAGCGTGTCGTCTAGTGATAGTTAGTACAAGCCAAAATTAGACCCCAAATAACAACGGGGGTCATTTACAACGACAACAAACAACATAAGAAATAGTCTTCAAGACAACATAGCGTTCACAAAATAGTCACATTCAAGCAAGGCACGTAAGACAAGCAATCACTCCAAGGAGTCATCAACAAGCACGTTCTACTCGGGTACCTATTCCTGATCTTCTTCACCTGTGATGATAAAAGAGGGTGAGTCCTTTTGAACTCAGCGAGGGGGAACGAGAAATACATTTTGAAACTCTTTTCCGGTTTAACTTATGAAAACCCCCTTTTTTTGGAAGCATGACATATAACACAAGTAAATTAATAACATAATATAAATTTAAATGAACACATTTACCCGTCTTTCCTCCCCGAGGTCCTCGAGGAACCAAGCGAGAGTACTTAAACACATAGTGAAAAGGATACAGTGAGCTTTTGCTCTCAAGTTCATTTCTGATAACAGTTGTTGCGGCCGGCTTCAATCATCCACTTATCATTCCAACGGGTGTACTCCAGATGTACACCAAACCTACGACCCAGCTCTTCGAGGAAGTCTATCCCTCAAGCGAGAGAGGGAATTGGACCATGGTAGTCACGGTAGCACCAGCAAGCCCGATGTCGCCCGGCGAGCGTGAAACGCTACCATGCAAGAATGAAAGGTTGCAACCTTGTATGCAATGCACAATTATAACATTTAACATATCACATTAGGAGGACAACAAAGTAGGTTGCCTCCGAACAATTATAAGATCACATATTGCCAAGTAAATGAATGAGGCATGCTTGACATGAAATTTCACTTTGTAGAACACATAGAGTTATATGAACATTAAACGGGCAGCCATGTAACACATATAAATCAAGTCATATAACTCATTTCGGGGTTCACGTGTTAAGTATTAAGATTATACAAGCATGCAACAACATTTATACAAGACCGGGTACAAGAAAAGTTTATCTATCAACATGTAAACATCGGAAATCACATTTAGAGCTCTAAGGACAATTACGGGACGCCTATTAATCACATAATTTAACACATTTAACCAAAAGATCATTTCTTAGCAAATAGTCATAAGTGTTAGGTCCTCAATTCCGTGCTTAAACATGCGATTAAGCAAAGCATTCATCAATTAATGATCCCGAGCCATACATCAATCAAATTAAACAACCTCAACCAACCACAACAGTCCATACAACATCTAAGTGTCACAATTCCAAGCATTCAATGCCTCAAGTAAGATCTCAACATGATTCTAAGTATATCACTAAATAAAAACTTCACTACAATGGTCTGTTTTTCCATTTTTAATTAGACAAGCAAACAATCTCCAATTTCAGTGAGAAAGATTTCAAATTAAATCTTAATGAGTGATTTAAATCCAGGAACAAACCTTGCATCATTTGGAGTTCGGACTTAGGAGTTATGGCAAAAACCGTGAGACTACGCAAAACTGTCCAGTTTTAGACACATTATGATTTTTTCCAATTTTGAGGGTCTTAGAGTTAGAATTGGCTTTGGTCTATTTCTGACAAAAATGTCCAGAATTGAAACATCTAGAAACGTACCAATTTTCATGCATTTTTATCAACCTTTACAAGGTAAAAAATGCTTTGTTCAACAAAGTCAGTAATCCGCCAGAAACCTATTTCATTTTTCCAATTTTTCCAGATTTAGACACCTTTTGATATTTTGCCATTTCACGGGTCTTAGTTTCAAAATTGGCCTTGGCCTATTTCCACAAAAAATGTTCATAACTGACAAAATTAGTGACCTACCAATTTTCATGCATTTTTATCAAAGTTTACTATGCCAAATGCACTTGTGTAATTCTGAACTTTTTGTCTTGTTTAAGGCTTATTTTATTGTTGGTTAGATTGTGGTATTTGAGGTGCATGAATTTTGCAAAAATAATAAGGAATAAAGAATAAGAATAAAGAATGTTTAGTGTTTAGTGTTTTGTCTTTTAGTGCATTGACTTAGGATTAAAGTAATAGTTAGTTGAGTTGTAGGATTATTTAATTGTGTAGTGCTTTTTGTAGGATGCATTCTCGATTAGCGTGTGGGCACGCTTTCCTAGGTCTATGACACGCACTACGAGATAAGGCACGAACTATGAGACAGATGCACGTATTCCAAGTAAATGCATGCAACCCTAAATGAATGCACGTAAATCAATGCAAGGCACGTAAATCAAGACATTACTCTTAAACCTAGGTTAAGGCACGTAGTTCAAGGTTAGGGCACAGGAAATAAGGTATCGCACGAAAATTGAGGTCGGGCCTCACACCTCCCCTCCTTAAAGGAATTTCGTCCCGAAATTCAATATTACTTTCGAAATAACACCGGATACTGTTGCTCCATCTGGTCTCGCCTTTCCCACGTTGTTTCTTCAACTGCATGGTGATCCTACAACACTTTCACCATCGGTATAGACTTGTTGCGCAACTCGCAATCTTGTTCGTCTAGAATCCGAATAGGCTTTTCTTCCTAAGACAAGTTGTCCCGAAGCTGCAATGGCTCTGGCCCCAAGATGTGTGATGGATCAGGGTGATACTTTCGTAGCATTGAAACATGGAAGACGTCTGGAATATTGGAGAGGTTTTGGGGTAATTCCAAGCGATACGCCAATTTGCCAACCTTTTCAACTATCTCAAATGGTCCCACAAACCTCGGGATCAATTTTCCACCCTTACCATGTTTAATCAGTCCCCTCCAAGGTGATAATTTCAAGAACACCTTATCATCAACCTCAAATTCCAAATTCCATCTGCGTCAGTCTGCATAACTTTTCTGCCTGCTTTGGGCAGTAAGCATCTGTTTCCGGATGAGGTGGACATTTTCAATTGTCTTCATAAGTTCTGGTAGAAGGGTCGGATCAAAAGTCTTCATCTTACCTACTTCATCCCAGTATATTGGGGATCGACGCTTACGCCCATACAATGCCTCAAATGGGGCCATCCCGATAGTGGCTTGATAGCTGTTATTATAAGCGAACTCTGCTAGAGGCAAATATTTCTCCTAACCCTTTCCGAAGTCTAGAATACACGCCCTTAGCATATCCTCCAAGATTTGAATAGTTCTCTCAAATTGTCCATCAGTCTGAGGGTGATAAGCTGTACTGAAACTCAACTTCGTCCCAAAGCTTCTTGTAATCTCTTCCAAAACCGGGAAGTAAAACGAGGATCCCTATTTGACAAAATACTTACGGGCATCCCATGTAGCCTTACGATGTCCGCTACATACATATCTCCCAGTTTCTCAAGACTATCCTCCTTGTTCATCGGTAGGAAATGTGCCGACTTAGTCAATCTATCCATTATGACCCAAACGGCATCATGACCCTTTTGTGACCTGGGCAGGTGTAACGCCCCGATCCCTCACGGAATCAGGACTTTTATTAACCATACTATCCTTAGCCCAATTCCAAACCCCGACATGAAATTTAGAAAAAAACGGACGGAATTTCCCCTATATATAGGACTATCTAGAAACCTGCAAACATCACCTCAATCCATTTCATCCTTACAAGCATGCAAGTCAACCAGACAACAAGGTAAAGATTACAAGTTATTAAAACATTACAAGCCATTCATAACTATCAATACAATCCAACTTAACTTTACAATTACAAAGCTGAATTCAAAGATAATCCACGTAAGCCAGCATAATCAACACGAAACTCTCGAGCCTTCTTTCCCACCTCTGATAGCACTGATCCTGAAAGGTGTTAGAAACAAGGGTGAGTATATAACATGTATACTCAGTGAGGGAGGTGATGCAGCATACCAAGAAATGCTTTCATGAGATGCAACAAGGATAAAACATATACAATACAAAATAACAAAATTAAATAAACAAACATTAAACCACGTATACAAAAGATACGGTTCCATGTTTTTCTTCAATCACGAGCCACGAGCCAAGATCTTCAAGCAAGTGGCAGCAAACCCATACTCCTCCAAGTTGGGGTACTCTGGATGGACCCCGATCCTACGACACATATCTCCTGAGGTAGGTCTGTATGCTCCAACAAGGTGAACCATGCCTCTGGAGTAGGGGAGTATGCCTCAGCGAGAAAAGACTGGGAAACCATGGTAGCCGAGGGAGTACGGCAAGCTCAACGCCACTTGTGTTACTCGACACTACCATGCTCGAAAGGGTTGCGCAACCCCAAGTAACGAATCACGAATCTCATTTTCAAATCAAGTGGGGAGGTAGCAAAGTAGGCTAGCCTCACCCCATACATATCATATTTATATTTGATAACCAAAGAGAGCAATTATAGTAATATAAACAATTACCCTTGCAACTAATTCAAGTAATTCGCAAGATAGAATGAAAATAGTACATATAAACTTTATCCATTTAGATTAAATCATATAATAAAACAAGCTAATATGCACAAAAGGAATGAAGACTCCCTCACCTTGGATCCGACCAATTACGCAAGAAAATAGCTTCGATTACCCCAACCTCTTCGAACTAGCTTGGACATGCCCTAGCGTGTTCATATAAGTTCAGCACTTTAGCAATTATCTATATTAATTTCTAACTTAACTTAACTTTTGCTTAACTCAATCCACAATAATAGAAGTTATATATATATTCACCTTTATATCATATTATCACAGAGCTCAAGAAATCACACAAATGACTCTAAAGCATTTCCTTAGTCTTGCAAGGGCATTAACTATGTTACCATCTAACAAGTTAAATTCCCTAACTAACTTAACTTTGTTTATACTCCAAGGAATATCAAGTTAAACTTCTAATAAAGACAACTACTTTAACACTTAAACATAATTCAACTATAACATGTTCTAAAGAGTCATTATCATGCTTATTTACTGAATACAACATATATAACCCAATTAAAAATGAAATATAACAATTAAGTAGTCCAAATAACTAACTAAGCAACAAGTTCAACCAATTCATATAAATTCTAACAAAATCCTTTTCCAATTGCTTACAAAATATGTTCTAAGCTTCACACAGGATAAAGAATTCAAAATTTAACTTTACTAATCAATTATTGCCACCTTATGACCCACGTAAATGCCAAGAAATCCCATTTTTGAGCATGTTAACTCAAAAACTTCGAAAAGCCTCTTAGGTGATTTGAACTATACCTACTTAATCCGATTAGCAATTAAGCGTCATAATTACATTTTAGAGGCTTCTTAACACATCTAAGACTGGTTACATAATCAAACAAGTCGAATTAAAACCTTTGTTCCAAAGTCCCCTAACGACACCTTTAATAAATGCCATAAATGCATTAGAGACATTATCTAACATATATAACACCATTCAAGGCATTCAAATCCATCCGGACAACAAATATACGCATAGCCCCTTTTTGTGTGCAATTCAATTAATCAAGTTCTAACCAATTTAAACACTAATCTAGGTTTAATGTCACCTATAGCACCCTTAGATAACACAAAATAAAGCTTCAATCACACTACCTCAAAACTCAAAACAAGTCAAGTTAGAGCTCCATGAAAGCATGCATTTTTCCAAATCTTCTAACAATACCCTAACTTTATCAAATTATTTACCTATTCTATTCATCTCCAAATTCTCTGGTTTTTTTTATAAACGTACCTATTCGAGTGTAGATAACTTTAGAACCAAATAGAACTCAATTCCGATCTAAATTCCTCAAGATACAACCATTTCCCTACGGCTGCGCATAACTACCCTGCACCAGCGATTTTCAGGACAGATTTCAAAAATGGCTAAATCAGAAGGTCAAAACGTTCAAATTAGCTTTAGCTCTAGAAATCAACATTTGTTCAGAACTTCCTAATCTCGCTACTGTGTAAATTTTGTTAATTTTAGAGTACGTTTGCTATGTCGAAAATGATTCCAAACATGATGGATAGTAGGCTGCCTAAATTACTACCTTTGCACTAATGTTCAATTAGTTTAACCTCTTGCTCAATCCACTAGCTTAGCATGTTACTAACTCCACAACTAACTTAAAGCTTCACCTAGGCACTTCCTCAAACATCTTAAAGGCATTTCAAGTTCTCAACACTATTTCATGCAATTAGCTAATCAACCAACAATACAAAGGCATACAAGCAAATACATGTCAAAAGTTTACTCTACAAGCTCTCTAGCTATTATTTCATGTATTAGAAGCAATAAAATGATTAGAAATGCAAAAACCCCAAAATTCACAGGTTACTATTCATAAATACTATTCATCATCTTCAAGAATTTGATTCTTGCATTAATTCTAAAAACAAGCCATCAAACTTCATAAACTAAGTCTCTATAACATGTAGAGACCATATAACACCATAACCAAGCATTTTATAAGCTAATATGTGCAAATCTAGAAATTCAAAATTTCAACATAAACATAGAAAATGCAATATTATGCTATATTCCTCACCAAAACGTGCAAAGGAGCTAGAAGAAGGCTTAAGAACTCTTGGAATAACTCCTAGATGGCTTGGAAGAGCTTGAAATGTAAGGGTTGAAGCGAGGTTTTTTTTTTCTTCTTTTCCTTCTCTGGCTCGACGGGTTGGGGGCTCTTTGGGTTTTTTTTTCTTTCTTTTATTTGTTAAGTTATAAGTGTGTGTATGATATATGAGGTATTTAATAGGTGGGTGGCTAATTTGGGTTTTAAAAATAACCAAGACTAAATCAACTAAGTTTAAAAATGCAATAGAGTCTAACTAATTCACTAAAAGCCCAAATAAAAATATTACAAAAAGATACTATTCTTTTGTAATACTATTCATTCAAGATTAAAACTATTTTCTAAATGCACACTCCCAACATTAAATACACAAAATAATATTTTTCACATTCCTCCTACATGATATGTGACAGGAGAAAAATACAGTTTCAGAAAAATTAAATAATAAATTTCCCTTATAAATAGTGTCTTATGCTAAAAATTGAATAAATGCACATTTAATGCTCAAATTTGACATTCAACAATTTAAAATGAATATAATGAGGTTCTCGGTCGTCACACTCTCCCCTCCTTACAAAATTGCGTCCTCACAATTTCTTAGGCTCCAAAATAATCCTTCAATAGCTGTAGCAACCCTAGTCAGACTTGAAGCCAATAAGTGTACTGACAAGTTTTCCAAGAGAAATACACATACCATTGCCACCGATAATTCCACTGAGATTACCAAAAGCTCTTCAAAAGGAATCCCAATTAATATAGCCAAATAAAGACTTTTATGGAAGTACCGTTTAGAAAACCAAATAGAAGCACCATATAAGAATCTCATCTATTAGTATCGGAAGTTAATAATAAGAAATCTATATGTGAATACCACGATAATACTATGCCATAGGTGAGGCTCCGAATAAGAATTCCAACAAGAAACTGTATAAAGAATACCTATGGAGTATCTTTGAGTGCAAATCCTCTAATAGAAGTATATTACGAGTATTCCATGTACGATACCAAATAAAAGATGCATCTAAGATCCACAGGAGATGTTACCTATGATAATTGTGGTTTAAAGATCAACTGTCACCAATTAACTCCGAACTAGAAGGCCAAAGAGAATACTCCATTAGAAGCTCAACTGTGAACAACATTTCTCCGCAGGACATAAGTTGTATATATATATATGTAGATAATGTTAGATGTTCCCTCTTCTTGTTGGTTCTCGCCTCCAAATGTGATGCTACTGATCATCTCTTATAGGGGAGAGTTTACTTACCATATGTGAGGGGTAATGCATGTATGCATACAATGATGGATATATAAGATACTAATATTAATAAATATACCATATAAAAGTACACAAGGTCACATAATTGTTTAGCTAACACATTATTCATATTTCACATAGGCAAATCACGTAACATACATTTCTCATTCAAGTCACATATGATCACATAGTTATACGTATCACACAATCTTCCTATTTCACACCAATGTAACCTATAGAACATATTTTCAGTTAAGCAAACACAAGTCCACATGCAAGCAAATACTTATTCAAAACACATTTCACATGCACGCACTCAAGGCCGCTATCCAACAGACCAAGGACCCTGTCTCGGCTTAGAGCTAACTAAGCTCTGATACCACTTTTGTAACGCCCCGATCCCTCACGAAACCAGGACTTTTATTAACCATACTATCCTCAGCCCAATTACAAACCCCGGCACGAAATTTAGGGGAAAACGGACGGAGTTTCCCCTATATATAGGACTATCTAGAAACCTGAAAACATCACCTCAATCCATTTCATCCTTACAAGCATGCAAGTCAACCAGACAACAAGGTAAAGATTACAAGTTATTCAAACATTACAAGCCATTCATAACTATCAATACATTCCAACTTAACTTTACAATTACAAAACTGAATTCAATGATAATCCACGTAAGCCAGCATAATTAACACGAAACTCTCGAGCCCTCTTTCCTACCTCTGATAACACTAATCTTGAAAGGTGTTAGAAACGAGAGAGAGTATACAACATGTATACTCAGTGAGGGAGGTGATGCAGCATACCAAGAAATGCTTTCATGAGATGCAACAAGGATAAAACATATATAACACAAAATAACAAAGTTAATTAAACAAGTATTAAACCATGTATAGAAAGGATACGGTTCCACGTTTGTCTTCAATCACGAGTCACGAGCCAAGATCTTCAAGCAAGTGCCGACAAACCCATACTCCTCCAAGTTGGGGTACTCCGGATGTACCCCGATCCTACGACCCATATCTCCTAAGGTAGGTCCATATGCCCCAACGAGGTGAACCTTGCCTCTGGGGTAGGGGAGTATGCCTCAGCGATAAGGGACTGGGAAATCATGGTAACCGAGGGAGCATGGCAAGCCCAACGCCGCCCGTGTTACTCGACACTACCATGCCGGAAAAGGTTGCACAACCCCGAGTAACGAATCACGAATCTCATTTTCAAATCAAGTGGAGAGGTAGCAAAGTAGGCTAGCCTCACCCCATACATATCATATACACATTTGATAACCAAAGAGAGCAATTATAGCAATATAAACAATTACTCTTGCAACTAATTCAAGTAATTCGCAAGATAGAATGAAAATAGTACATATAAACTTTATCCATTTAGATTAAATCATATAATAAAACAAGCTAATATGCACAAAAGGAATGAAGACTCCCTCACCTTGGATCCGACCAATTACGCAAGAAAATAGCTTCGATTACCCCAACCTCTTTGAACTAGGTTGGACATGCCCTAGCGTGTTCATATAAGTTCAGCACTTTAGCAATTATCTATATTAATTTCTAACTTAACTTAACTTTTGCATAACTCAATCCACAATAATAGAAGTTATATATATATTCACCTTTATATCATATTATCACAGAGCTCAAGAAATCACACAAATGACTCTAAAGCATTTCCTTAGTCTTGCAAGGGCATTAGCTACGTTACCATCTAACAAGTTAAATTCCCTAACTAACTTAACTTTGTTTATACGACAAGGAATATCAAGTTAAACTTCCAATCAAGACAACTACTTTAACACTTAAACATCATTCAACTATAACATGTTCTAAAGAGTCATTATCATGCTTATTTACTCAATACAACATATATAACCCAATTAAAAATCAAATATAACAATTAAGTAGTCCAAATAACTAACTAAGCAACAAGTTCAACCAATTCATATAAATTCTAACAAAATCCTTTTCCAATTGTTTACAAAATATGTTCTAAGCTTCACACAGGATAAAGAATTCAAAATTTAACTTTACTAATCAATTATTGCCACCTTATGACCCACGTAAATGCCAAGAAATTCCATTTTTAAGCATGTTAACTCAAAAACTTCGAAAAGCCTCTTAGGTGATTTGAACTATACCTACTTAATCTGATTAGCAATTAAGCGTCATAATTACATTTTAGAGGCTTCTTAATACATCTAAGACTAATTACATAATCGAATAAGTCGAATTAAAACATTTGTTCCAAAGTCCCCTAATGACCCCTTTAATCAACGCCAAAAATGCATTAGAGACTTTATCAAACATATATACCCCCATTCAAGCCATTCAAACCCACCCAAACAACAAATATATGTATAGCCCCTTTTTGTGTGCAATTCAATTAATCAAGTTCTAACCAATTTAAACACTAATCTAGGTTTAATGTCACCTACAACACCCTTAGATAACACAAAATCAAGCTTCAATCACACTACCTCAAAACTCAAAACAAGTCAAGTTAGAGCTCCATGAAAGCATGCATTTTTCCAAATCTTCTAACAGAACCCTAAGTTTATCAAATTATTTACCTATTCTATGCATCTCCAAATTCTTCGATTTTTATATAAACGTATCTCTTTGAGTGTAGATAACTTTAGAACCAAAAAGAACTCAATTCCGATCTAAATTCCTCAAGATACAACTATTTCCGTACGACTGCGCATAACTACCCTGCACTAGCGATTTTCAGGATAGATTTCAAAAATGGCTAAATTAGAAGGTCAAAACGTTCGAATTAGCTTTAGCTGTAGAAATCAACATTTGTTCAGAACTTCCTTATCTAGCTACTATGTAAATTTTGTTAATTTTAGAGTACGTTTGCTCTGTCAAAAATGGTTCCAAACATGATGGACAGTAGGTTGCCCAGATTACTACCTTTGCACTAATGTTCAATTAGTTTAACCTCTTGCTCAATCCACTAGCTTAGCATGTTACTAACTCCACAGCTAACTTAAAGCTTCACCTAGGCACTTCCTCAAACATCTTAAAGGCATTTCAAGTTCTCAACATCATTTCATGCTATTAGCTAATCAACCAACAATACATAGGCATACAAGCAAGTACATGTCAAAAGTTTACTCTACAAGCTCTCTAGCTATTATTTCATGTATTAGAATCAATAAAATGATTAGAAATGCAAAAATCCCAAATTCGTAGGTTACTATTCACATATACTCCTAGATGGCTTGGAAGAGCTTGAAATGTAAGGGTTGAAGTGGGGTTTTTTTTTCTCCTTTTCCTTCTTTGGTTCGACGGGTTAGGGGCTCTTTGGGGTTTTTTTTTTCTTTCATTTATTTGCTAAGTTATAAGTGTGTGTATGATATACGAGGTATTTAATAGGTGGGTGGCTAATTTGGGTTTTAAAAATAACCAAGACTAAATCAACTAATCTTAAAAATGCAATAGAGTCTAACTAATTCACTAGAAGCCCAAATAAAATTTTTACAAAAAGTTACTATTCTTTCGTAACACTATTCATTCAAGACGAAAACTATTTTCTAAATGTACACTCCCAACATTAAATACACAAAATAATATTTTTCACATTTCTCCTACATGATATGTGACAGGAAAAAAATACAGTTTCAGAAAAATTAAACAATAAATTTTCTTTATGAATAGTACCTTATGTTAAAAATTGAATAAATGCACATTTAGTGCTCAAATTTGACATTCAACAATTTAAAATGAATATAATGAGGTTGTCGGTCGTCACAGAAGGTCCATAGTTATATGTTTCCATTTCCATTAGGGAATTTCCAACGGCTGAAGTAAACCTGCCAGTTGTTGATGTTCTGCTTTGACCCTATGACAAGTTAAACACCGTGCCACAAACTCCGCAATCTCTCTCTTCATGTTATTCCACCAATAGTGTTGCTTCAAGTCCCGATACATCTTTGTTCCACCGGGGTGAATGGTGTATCTTGAGTTATGGGCTTCTTCAAGAATCTTCTTTTTCAACTCTGGGTCATTAGGGATACAAATTCGACTCCTGAACCTCCAAATACCATCATCATGAAACTTGAAATCTGTATTGCTTTCCTTAATCTTCTGAAACTGCTGATCCTTTTGTTGAGCCTCCTGTAACTCAGACAACAAGGTCGACTGAATTTGTGTAGTGGCAAAAAGTAACCCTTTTTGAGTCAATTGTGGTTTCCACAAAAATGCTTCCTCTAACAACTCCTGCACCTTAACTACCAATTTTGCCATGCTTGCCTTCCGACTTAAGGAATTTGCTACCACATTCGCTTTACCGGGCACATAGTTGATTGTGAAGTTATAATCATCCAAGAGCTTCATCCACCGTCTTTGCCTTATATTCAATTCTTTCTGTGAGAACAAGTAATTAAAACTCTTGTGATCCGTAAACACCTCGAACTTGTTACCCCATAAATAATGCCTCAATTTCTTGAGTGCAAACACAATAGCCGCTAACTCCAAATCATGCGTCGGGTAATTCAATTCATACGGCTTGGGCTTTCTAGAGGCATACGTAATCACTCTACCATTCTGCATTAAAACACAACCCAAACCTTCCTTAGAAGCATCGCTATAGATTACAAAGCCTTGACTTCCTTCATGTAGTGCAAGAACTGGTGCAGTTGTCAATCTTGTCTTCAACTCTTGAAAGCTATTCTCACAATTGTCATCCCACACGAACTTTGTTTTCTTTTGAGTGAGCTTTGTAAGCGGTCCTGCAATCTTTGAGAAATCTTTCACGAACCTTCGATAATAGCCAGCTAGACCAAGAAAACTCCGAACCTCCGTAACATTTTCCGGCTTCTTCCAAGACATCACTGCTTTTATCTTCGCTGGGTCCACCGCTATTCCCTCTTGGGATATGATGTACCCTAAGAATGCGATCTGCCACAACCAAAATTCACATTTGCTAAACTTTGCATACAATTGATGCTCTCTAAGTTTCTACAATACCAATCACAGATGTTGTTCATGCTCAGCCTCGGATTTCGAGTATACCAAAATATCATCAATAAAGATCACCACAAATTGGTCCAAGTAGGGTTGAAACACCCTGTGCATTAAGTCCATAAAAGCTGCAGGGGCATTAGTTAGCCCAAATGGCATTACCACGAACTCATAGTGCCCATATCTCGTCCTAAAAGCCGATTTAGGAACATCCGCCTGTTTGATTCGCAGCTGATAATACCCTTGTCTCAAGTCAAGTTTCGAATACACATTAGCTCCTTGAAGTTGGTCAAAAAACTCATCGATTAGTGGAAGTGGGTATTTATTCTTGACGGTCACTTGGTTCAATCCTCGGTAATCGATGCATAGCCTCAACGTTCTGTCTTTCTTCTTTACAAATAGAACTGGTGCACCCCATAGAGAAGAACTCGGTTGAACAAACCCCTTCTTCAATAATCCTTGCAATTGGTCCTTCAATTCTTGTATCTCGGCTGGTGCCATACGATAAGGAGCTTTAGATATCGGCTGGGTGCCAGGCAGTACTTCTATTACAAACTCAATCTCCTGATCTAGAGGTAAACCTGGCAATTCTTCTGGAAACACATCGGCGTAATCTTTAATCACCGGTATCTCCTCGAACTTAGCTTTGTCCGATGGCTTGTTGATGAGATAACCTAAGTCTCCACTACACCCTTTTCTCAAGGACTTCACTATTTTCGTAGATGAAATAATGGAACTCCCGGTGAAGTCTCTTCGACCCATTACCTCCAATGTTGGTTGACCACGTATCTAGAATGTTACAATTTTCGTCCGACAATCTAGTTGGGCATGATGCTTTACCAACCAGTCCATCCCTAAGATGACTTCGTAATATCGAAAGGGTAACACTATAAGATTGGCCGAGAATTCTCTATCCTTAATTTGAATTTTACATGCTTTACAAGTTGAGCTAGTAACAAGTTTAGAACCCATTAGAATAGCAACTTCTACTTCGTAAGGCAAACATTCAAATCGTAATTTCACACTTTGCACATATAAGGGAGTAATAAATGAATGAGTAGTACCTGGATCAATTAGCACCCTAACAGGTTGATTTAGTATCAAGAATGTACCTTCAACAACAACAGTCTCCTCAAGATGCTCCTCGCATTCAATAGCATAAGCTCGGGCCTGAACTCTAGGAATTGGAGCCTTGCCTCTATCAGCTGGTTTATTCTGATTTTGTCCTCCTTGTCATTTAGGGCAATCCTTAATTTGATGCTGATCACTGCCACACCGCACGCATCGTCCCGACTTCTTCTAGCACTGGGCCTCGGTGTGACCCTTCTTGTCACAGTAAGAACAGTTGATAGACTGAGTAGTAGGTGAACTACTTGTGGATCCACGGGTGGAAGAGGCCGATAGTGCTTTAGACGGGCCACGGTTGTTGACTGGTCTGTTCTAGCTCTGGCCCTGACTACGACTCTGAGTCTGGAATTTCCTCTGTTGTCCTTGAGGCTGGTAAGGTTTCTTGTTCGGCTGACTTGAACCGGTTCTATCAAGTTTTCTTTTCTCAACTTGGCAAGCAGCAGCAAGGAGAACAGAATATGTAGTGAAGTCATGTGAAGCCAAGTGATCCTGAATTTCTAGCCTCAATCCATTCATAAACTTCCACATCTTCGCCTCAGGGGTACTAACCATGTATTGTGCATAACGGGATAGTCTGTCAAAGCGAACCTCATACTAAGCCACTGTCATGTTGCCTTGGCTCAAGGTCATAAACTCCTCAATCTATCTCTGTCTCAAAACTGCAGGTATGTATTTCTCCTTGAAGACCTTGATGAAGTTATTCCACAGGCGATGTGTCTGATCAGTTTCCCAAAGCGCCACCACAGTGTGCCACCAATGCTCAGCATCCCTGTGCAATAGAAACACAGCAAAATCAATCCTTTCCTCATCAGTATAGTCAAGTGGCCTGTAAATCCTTTCAATCTTAGACAACCAAGCCTCTACCTTTTCATCATTAGCTTCCCCGTAGAATTTGGACAGGTGAAAATCAAGGAACTCTCGCATTCTACTATTTCTCCCATTGCTACCACCATTCATGTTGTTGTTGTTATGGGTTGCTTCACGTACATCTTGACGTTCAATAACTCGCAACATGCGATCCATAGCACTCACCGTCATGTTAAACATAGCCATGTCGGGATTAGTTTGGTGAGCATCTCCGGCTTCTTCGGGCTCATCACCCCTATTAGTATTGCAAGTACTAGGGCCAGCTATCCATAGGCATGGATTATTATGCACAATTTATTGGAATACAATAAGGCAAGAATTTAATGTATAGAGTATGCAGCATACAATTTCAGGTAGGCATAAAATTTTCAAATAATGAAGGCATGTTAATCACATAAGCACGTAGAAACAAAGAAGACGCGTTTAACATTGGCACATATTAACATTCATAAACAATTCATCATAATTACCTTAGGGCTTCTACCCAAGGTCCGAGAGTTAAACCCGGCTTAAGCAATCTAAGCTCTAATACCATTAATATAAGGTGTCACGCCCCAACCCGACCTATAGAGGTTAGACTAGGGTATGATCTAATTATTCACATCGTTTCATATACTTAACCATTTGTTAAGGTTTAACACTTAATGTTAGCCTCAAACTCTGAAGGATTTCCCGAAATATCGGTAGCATAATGACTGTATTTAGGACCTTTTGGTTTGACCTAAATTTTTAAATGCCTCAATATATCAATAACTAATTCAATTCCACTAAGAGCTTCTATTTGGTCATCAACCGAACTACCTACTAATTTATCTTGACAGTCTTGTTTGATTAATAAGCTTAGCATGATGGCTGTCCCGTTTACTTGTCGATTCCTATGGCGCAAGTACCTGATGATCTTTAGCTTACAATTGAATACCTAGGTGAAATTAGATAAAGTTACATCATTTGATTTCTTCACCTAGTGATTGAGTTGCCTATGGTAGTTACTAAATCAAAACAGTAATAGCAACCCACAAGATAGCGTGTCGTCTAGTGATAGTCAGTAAAAGCCAAAATTAGACCCAAAATTACAACGGGGGTCATTTACAATGACAACAAACAACATAAGAAATAGTCTTCAAGACAACATAGCGTTCACAAAATAGCCACATTCAAACAAGGCACGTAAGACAAGCAATCACTCCAAGGAGTCATCAATAAACACGTTCTCCTCGGGTACCTATTCTTGATCTTCTTCACTTGTGATGATAAAAGAGGGTGAGTTCTTATAAACTCAGCGAGGGGGAACGAAAAATACGTTTTGAAACTCTTTTCCGGTTTAACTTATGAAAAACCCCTTTTTTTGGAAGCATGATATATAACAAAAGTAAGTTTATAACATAACATAAATGTAAAGAACACATTTACCCGTCTTTCATCCCCGAGGTATTCTAGGAACCAAGCGAGAGTACTTAAACATATAGTGAAAAGGATACGGTGAGCTTTTGCTCTCAAGTTCATTTCTGAAAATGGTTGTTGCGGCCAGCTTCAATCATCCACTTATCACTCCAACGGGTGTACTACGGATGTACACCAAACCTACGACCCAACTCTCCGAGGAAGTCTAGCCCCTAAGCGAGAGAGGGAATTGGACCATAGTAGTCACGGTAGCACCGACAAGCCCGATGCTGCCCGGTGTGCGTGAAACGCTACCATGCCAGAATGAAAGGTTGAAACCTTGTATGCAATGCACAATTATAACATTTAACATATCACATTAGGAGGTCAACAAAGTAGGTTGCCTCCAAGCAATTATAAGATCACATATTGCCAGTAAATGATTGAGGCATGCTTGACATGAAATTTCACTTTGTAGAACACATAGAGTTATATGAACATTAAATGGGCAGCCAAGTAACACATATAAATCAAGTCATATAACTCATTCCGGGGTTCATGTATCAAGTATTAACATTACACAAGCATGCAACGACATTTATACGAGGCCGGGTACAAGAAAAGTTTATCTATCAATATGTAATCATCGGAAATCACATTTAGAGCTATAAAGACATTTACGGGCAGCCTATTAATCACATAATTTAACACATTTAACCATAAGATCATTTCTTAGCAAATAGTCATAAGCGTTAGGACCTCAATTCCGTGCTTAAACATGCGATTAAGCAAACCATTCATCAATTAATGATCCCAAGCCATACATCAATCAAATTAAAGAACCTCAACCAACCACAACAGTCCATACAACATCTAACTGTCACAATTCCAAGCATTCAATGCCTCAAGTAAGATCTCAACATGATTCTAAACATATCACTAAATAAAAACTTCACTGCAATGGTCTGTTTTCTCACAATCATTTAGACAAGCAACCAATCTCCAATTTCAGTTAACAAAATATCAAATTAAATCTTAATGAGTGATTTAAATCTAGGAACAAACCTTGCATCATTTGGAGTTCGGCCTTAGGAGTTATGGTCAAAACCGTGAGACTACGCAAAACTGTCCAGTTTTAGACACATTACGAGTTTTGCAAATTTTGAAGGTCTTAGGGTCAGAATTAGCTTTGGTATATTTCTGACAAAACTGTCCAGAACTGCAAAATCTAGCAATGGACCAATTTTCAGGCGTTGTTATCAACTGTTACTCGGTCAAAAATGCTTCGTTCTACAAAGTCAGTAATCTGCCAGAAACCTATTTCATTTTTCAAATTTTTCCAGATTTAGACACCCCACGATGTTTGACCATTTTGGAGGCCTTAGAGTCAAAATTGGCCTTTTCCTATTTCTACAAAAAAAATGTTCCGAACTGAAAAAAATAGTGGCCTACCAATTTTCATGCATTTTTTTATCAAGGTTTACTAAACCAAATGCTCTTCGAACTACTAGATCAGAAACTGCCAACAAAACGTTTTAACCTATCCTCAAGTTCTAGCCATTATCATGCCATGCATGCGAAGTTAAGCTCATATACACACATATACAATAATTTCAGAGGTAAAGCTAGCCATATGAAAGCGTGCATGTGAGTTTTGAAAGCTTTTAAAAGTGTTTAACCCTCACCTTAGCAAGTTAATAGATGAAGATGCACAAACGGAGCTTCTTCCTTGCTTTGGCCGAGAGATGGCTTGTTTTCCTTTAATTCCTAACTGAGTTAGCATGTGAGGAAGGTGTGCATGTGGGTGAAACCAAAATAAATGGAAGTATACTAGCAAAACATACCTAAGGCCTAGCGTGATGAGTTTTGTGAGCTTGCATACATTTTTTCTTGCTTCTTGCTTGCTTGGGCTGCTATGGTTGAGCTTGAGTGATATGGAGAGAAATGTTTTTCAGCCTTGGATGCTCAAAGAAAGGTCATAGTCGAGAGGGAGAGAGATGAGAGCTTGTGTGAATTTTTTGAGAGAGTTTTGATGTTTGTGTGAGCATGTGTCGGCCTTGAGCTTCTAAATTTCTGAAATTGTGTCATATTTTGAGCATTTTGAATTGTCTTTGGCATGTATTTTTCAATGACCGAGACAAGCATGCTTGGTAGGACGTTTTAGGAGTTTTCTATGCATTGTGTTAGGTGTTTATGTCATAAAATATCTAGGCATGTTTGGAGTTATGCAAAATTTGTCAAATTGCATGGTATGGTCGGCGAAGGGGCTTAAAAATCTGAATTTTTTGTTTGCTCAAAGCTTATTTAATTGTAGGTTAGATTGTGGTATTTTAGGTGCATGGGTTTTGCAAAAGGAATAAAGAATGTTTAGTGTTTGGTGTTTTGTCTTTTAGTGCATTGACTTAGGATTAAAATAATAGTTAGTGGAGTTTGTAGGATTATTCTATAGTCTAGTGTTTCGTGTAGGATGCTTTCTTGATAAACATGCGGACACGCTTATCTAGCTCTAGGGCACGCATTACAAGATAAGGCACGAACTACGAGATAAATGCACATATTCCAAGTAAATGCATGCAACCCTAAAAGAATGCATGTAATTCAATGCAAGGCACGTAAATCAAGACACGACTATTAAACCTAGGTTAAGGCACGCAGTTCAAGGTTAGGGCACACGAACGAGGTATCGTATGCAAATCGAGGTCGGGCCTCACAATTTATATGTGTTACTTGGCTTCCCGTTTAATGTTCATATAACTCTATGTGTTCTACAAAGTGAAATTTCATGTCAAGAATGCCTCGTTCGTTTACTTGGCAATATGTGATCTTATAATTGCTCGGAGGCAACCTACTTTGTTGTCCTCCTAATGTGATATGTTAAATGTTATAATTGTACATTGCATACGAGGTTGCAACCTTTCATTCTGGCATAGTAGCGTTTCACGCACGCCAGGCGGCATCGGGCTTGCCGGTGCTACCGTGACTACCATGGTCCAATTTCTTCTCTTGCTTGGGGGCTAAACTTCCTCAGAGAGTTGGGTTGTAGGTTTGGTGTACATCCGAAGTAAACCCGTTGGAGTGATAAGTGGATGATTGAAGCCGGCAGCAACAACTATTATCAGAAATGAACTTGAGAGCAAAAGCTCACCGTATCCTTTTCACTATGTGTTTAAGTACTCTCGCTTGATTCCTAGAGGACCTCGGGGATGAAAGACGGGTAAATGTGTTCATTTACATTTATATTATGTTATAAACTTACTTGTGTTATATGTCATTCTTCCAAAAAAAGGGATTTTTCATAAGTTAAACCGGAAAAGAGTTTCAAAACGTATTTCTCGTTCTCCCTTGCTGAGTTCATAAGGACTCACTTATAAGAATGCAAAATGTCATATTTCTCTCCATTAATGTTTAATATTTTACACCTATTTGATGCCTAAATACACTCATTATTTTTATATTTTGATTTAGGATGTAAATAGAGGCGTTAAGTGCAAAATGAAGTTAAATCGCGCAATTCTGGACAGCTCCGATACTGTTTCATTTTTTGGGCATAACTCTTTCATCCGAACTCCGATTGAGGCAATTCAAGATTTTCTGGAAAGCCAAGAAGAAGATCTACAACTTTTATGTTTTGAGTTTTGAGAAATAAAGGCTGCATCAAGGTCGAAATTGGATATGAAGTTGCTGCACCTATGCTGTTTAATGTTCTAGAATGTTCTTTATCTAGAAACTTCTAGTTGATGGTGGAGGATGTGGTACACGAAAATTCCAACTATTTTAGCTATCCTAATTGTATTAGGATTTTTTCTAGTTGTTTTAGGCTTTCCTAGTTATATTAGGAGTTTATTTCACCTTTAATATTTTCTTATTCTATTTAGATTATGATTCCATTATCTTATGGGATTTGGTAGGCTTCACAAGCTATAAATAAAGGGATAAATCATAAGATTGCGACCTCTTCTCTTTCTCTCCTCTTAGTTTTCAAATTTTATTTATGGTTCTGAGTTGCTAAACTTTTATTCTTGGTCGAAGGAAATTGAAGCCTCGGAATCAAGAAAACTGTGAGATCTAATTAGTTTTTACTATTCAATTTATACTTTAAGTATTGAATGTTCTTCTGTTTTATTTATATGATTCTTTCATTTAATTGCTAGGGTGGCCAACTAGTTTATTATTCGTTATAATCAACTGCTAAGTTAGATATCAAATCCGTAATTGTTTGATCCCTCTAATTTGCGAAGCAACTAAGATTTAATAATTTGATGCGTCAGAGATTATTAGATTTTAGGAAGAACGTTCAACTAAATTAAATGCAATCGCGTGTGCTTGTGTTGTTTAGTTTCATCGATCTCTCTAATTCTTAAGGCTGCTACTAGATTAAACCTTTAGCGCGTGTCTGAGGTTGTTTAGTGGTTAGGGTTAATTAGGTCGCGTGTATTCTAATTAACTACGACTAAGGAGAGATAGGAAAATAATTCCAACGGTGAATATTTAAAGTTTGAATTGAAATATACTTGCATCAATGATCAGCTACAAGATTTCGATGGTGGATGTTGACTTAGACCAAGGTTTATCTTCTTGATTAAATTCGATATCTTTTTAATTTCAGTAATTTTTTCTTAAGTTTTCTTTATATACGCAAACCTCCCCTCCCCAACCTTGTTTATGTAACATAAAATTAGGTTAGGTAGTCTCTGTGGGAACGATCCTTACTCACACTACTATATATATTTTTCAGAGTACAAGTTTTATTTTTGGTTGCCTACGACAGCACACCACTCACCCTCTTTTATCATCATAGGTGAAGAAGATTAGGAACAGGTACCCGAGGATAACATGCATGTTGATGACTCCTTGAAGTAATTGCTTGCCTTACGTGTCTTGCTTGATTGTGGCTATTTTGTGAACGACGTGTTTTGTCTTGAAGACTATTTCTTATGTTGTTTATTGTTGTTGTAAATGACCCCCGATGTAATTTGGGGTCTAATTTTGGCTTGTACTAATTATGACTAGATGAACACTTTATCTTGTGGGTTGTTTTCACTATTTTGATTTAGTAACTATCGTAGGCAACTCAATCACTAGGTGAAGAATCAAATGATGTAACTCTATCTAATTTCCCTAGGTGCTCAATAGTAGGCTAAATGTCAACAAGTACTTGTGTAACAGGATTAACAAATAAACGGGACATAGCTATCATGCTAGGCTTGTTAATCACACAAGACTTTCGAGATAACTAGTAGGCATATCGATTGGTGATAGATAGTAATCTTAGTTGGAATCGAATCTAAAATTGAAAATTTTGAGGCGTTTAGAAAATTATGTCAAACTAAATAGCCCAATTACAGCAGTTATGCTGCTGGTTTTTCAAAAACGATTTGGAGTTCTAGTCTAATGGATAAGCTTAACCTTCGTCAATCGGTCATAGTTGTAATATAACGAGAACGATTGGATCACACCCTAGTCTAGCCTCTATAGGTCGGGTTGTGGCGTGACAGCAGCCGAGCAAGCTTGATGCCCCCGTTGTAGAGCTCTCAGAGAGCTTTTCAACTGTATACTATGCGTCGCAT
Organism: Ehretia macrophylla; assembly: GCA_037974665.1. NCBI lineage: Eukaryota > Viridiplantae > Streptophyta > Magnoliopsida > Boraginales > Ehretiaceae > Ehretia > Ehretia macrophylla. Next base: position 34,520,674 of record CM075766.1, read on the forward strand.
AACTCCTTACAGATCAAAACTTATGGGTACTGGAGTGACAGAGACCTTGTCACAGGCCCCACGCCCTTGGTTTACGGGCTCAGCCTCTACGTGAAGCGAAGTTGTCTTGCCCAAGTTGTCGTGGGGTTCGGTAATAGAAATGTGATGAATAAAGCATCTTGGCAAGACTAACCGGGGCAAAAAAAATTGAAAAAGGGTGTGCAACACGAGGACTTCCCATGGCGTCACTCATCCTAGTAGTACTCTCACTTGAGCACGCTTAACATCGGAATTCTGATGGGATCTGGTGCATTAGTGCTGGTATGATCACACCCATCAAGTTGAGGGCGAAAATCCCTTATGTGTTGACGGTTCATAATCCCAGCCTAGAGAGATGGCCCATTCAAAAGGCTCAATGGGCTTAAGGACAACCCATCCGCTTCAACAACGTAGCATCCTTGGAAGACGTGATATCGACACGTTGTAGGGCCCTCTAATGTCCAGCGAGGTCGGTTGTCGTCCTTTTCGCGGCTCATGACGTACGATCCGAGATGGAAAAACAGCGCAAAAAAAAGAAAAGTGGCCCAAAACGGATGAAAATGTTCGATTTTGGGCTCCAAAAATAGGCACAGCAGAGCAAGCTTGCTGGCCCTATCGTAGAGCCCACGGAGAGCTTTCCAACGATATGCTGTGCGCCGCATAACTCCTTATGGATCAAAAGTTATGTTCACCGGAGCGACGGAGACCTGGTCACAAGCCCCACACCCACGGTTTGCGGGCCCAGCCTCTACGTGAAGTGAAGTTACCTTGCCCAAGGTGCCGTGGTATTCGGTAATAGAAATTAGATGGATAAAGCATCTTGGCTTGGCTAACTAGGGCAAAAAAAATTAAAAAATGGGGTGCAACACGAGGACTTCCCAGGGGGTCACCCATCCTAGTACTACCCTTGGCCAAGCATGCTTAACTTCGGAGTTCTGATGGGATCCAGTGCATTAGTGCTGGTATGATCACACCTGTAATGTGGAGGGCGCAAATACCTTATGTGTTGACGGTTCACAGTCCCAGCCCAGAAAAATGGCCCATTCAAAAGGCCCAATGGGCTTAACGACAACCTATCCGCTTCAACAATGCAGCATCCTCGCAAGATGTGATATCGACGCGTTGTAGGACCTTCTAATGTCCTCCAAGTTTGGTTGTCGTCCTTTTTGTGGCTCACGACCTACTATCCGGGATGGAAAAACAGCGCAAAAACAAGAAAAGGGGCCCAAGACTGATGAAATCGTTCGATTTTGTGCTCAGAAAATAGGCGATGCAGAGCAGGCTTGTTGCCACCGTCGTAGAGCTCTAGGAGAGCTTTCCAACGATATGTTGTACACCGCGTAACTCCTTAAGGATCAAAAGTTATCGGCACCGGAGCAATAAAGAGTTGGTCATAAGCCCTAAGCCCTCTGTTTGTTGGCCCAGCCTCTACGTGAAGCGAAGTTGTCTTGCCTAAGGTACCCTGGGATTCGGTAATAGAAATTTGATGGATAAAGCATCTTGGCAAGACTAATCGAGGCAAAAAAAATTGAAAAGGGGGGTGCAACACGACGACTTCCCAAGGGGTTACCCATCCTAGTACTAGTCTCGCCCAAGCACGCTTAACTTCGGAGTTATGATGGGATCCTGTGCATTAGTGCTGGTATGATCACACCCGTCATGTTGAGCGTGCAAATCCCTTATGTGTTGACGATTCACAGTCCCAGCCCAGAGACGGCCCAATGGGCTTAACAATAATCTATCCACTTCAACAACGCAGCATCCTCACAAGACGTGATATCGACGCGTTATAAGGCCCTCTAATATCCTGTGAGTTAGGTTGTCGTACATCTCGCAGCTCACGACGTACGATCCGGGCCGGAAAAATATCACAAAATGAAGAAAAGTAGTCTGAAATTGATGAAAACGTTCGATTTTAGGCTCCGAAAACAGGCGCAGCTGAGTAGGTTTACTGCCCCTGTCGTAGAGCTCTCTGATAGATTTGTAACGGTATGATGTATGCTGCGTAACTCCTTACGGACCAAAAGTTATAGGCACCGGAGCGACAAAGACCTGGTCACAAGCACCCCGCCCTCGGTTTGCCGGCCCAGCCTCTACGTGAAGCAAAATTGTCTTGCCCAATGTGTCGTGGGATTCAGTAATAGAAATTTGATAGATAAAGCATCTTGGCAAGGCTAACCGGGGCAAAAAAATTTGAAAAAAGGGGTGCAACACGAGGACTTCCCAGGGGGTCACACATCTTAGTACTACTCTCGCCCAAGCACGCTTAACTTCGGAGTTCTGATGGGATCCGATGCATTAGTGCTGGTATGATCGCACCCGTCATGTTGAGGGCGCAAATCCCTTATGTGTTGACGGTTCACAGTCCCAGCCCTAAGAGATAGCCTATTCAAAAGGCCCAATGGGCTTAACAACAACCCATCCGCTTCAACAATGCAACATCCTCGCAAGACGTGATATCGACGCATTGTAAGGCCCTCTAATGTCTGGCGAGATAGGTTGTCGTCCTTATCGCCACTCACGACGTACGAACTGGGACGGAAAAACAGCGCAAAAGGAAGAAAAATGGCCCGAAACTGATGAAAATATTCGATTTTGGGCTCCGAAAACAGGCGCAATGTGAGGCCCGGCCCCGAATAACGTGTCTGATCACAATTTGCGTGCCTTAGACCTAGAATCATATGACCAACCTTGGAATACGTGCCTTGACCTAAAATTGTGTGTCCTAATCCTCGATTTACGTGCCATGACTTCGAATTGCGTGCTTGGCCTCGTTTCGTGTGTCTTAACCTTGAACTGCGTAACGTAACCTAGGTTTAAGAGTCATGTCTTGATTTACGTGCCTTGCATTGATTTACATACATTCATTTAGGGTTGCATGCATTTACCTTGGAATCCGTGCATTTGTATTGGAGTTCGTGCCTTACCTTGTAGTGCGTGCCCTAGACCTAGGAAAGCGTGCCTGCACGTTAATCAATAAAGAATCCTACACAAAGCACTAGACTATAAAATAATCCGACAAACAACACTAACTATTATTATAATCCTAATTCAAATCTCTACAAAATCCACTAACACCTAAATATTATATTTTAAACTCACTACAAGACAAAATCTCACAAATCTCTAAACATATCCTATATTCTATTCTGCCTAAAATCTCTAAAAATACCCAACATTCTCTTACACACGTGCTAAACCCTAAGCACTTTTCATAAACCCTAAACATTCTACACAAGACACAAAGCTTACACAACTCTTACATGCTCAACTAATAGCTACAACAAGACAAAACAAAGACATTTTGACCAAGACTAGGCCATTTTTGACAAAGCCATCCTACGCACAATTAGAATTCAGATTATACACAAAACACAACACAAACATGCCCTCTCAACCCACCAAAACCAACACAAACATGCATACACACAAATAAACACTTCAAACTCTTATTTTTCCTCTCAACTCTCCCATTCTCTCTCCATTTCGGTTCTAGTGGCCTCTTGAGTATCCAAGACTCCTCCCAAGCTCTCAAGGACTCTCTAAGACTCTCCCAAGCTTGGCCATTGCAAGCCATAGCAAGCAAACACGCAAGAAAGTCTCATACAAGCTCATAACTCATCATTTTCGGCCTAGGTAAAGTTTTGATGGTTTTCTTCCATTTCTTTTTGTTCTAAACACATGCACACCTCCTAAATAAGCTAACTAAGCTAGGATTTAAGGAAAAACAAGCAACCTCTCGGCCAAAGCAAGGAATATGGCTATTTGTGCGATTCAAAGAGCAATCTTGCATTTTCATCCATCAATAGGCTAAGGTGAGGGTTAAACTCTTTTAAAAGCTTTCACAACTCACATGCATGCTCTCATATGGCTATATTTAACTCTGTAGTTATTGTATATGTGTGTATATGAGCCTATGTACTCATGCATGGCGGGATTTTGGCTAGAAACTTGAAGATAGGTAAAAATATTTTTGTTGGCAGTTTTCTGACCTTGTGGAACGAAGTACTTTTGTCTTGGTAAAAATTGATAAAAATGCATGAAAATTGGTAGGTCACTAGTTTTGTCAGTTCGAAGGGGGTCACCCATCTTTGTACTACTCTCGCCCAAGCACACTTAACTTCAGAGTTCTGATGGGATCCGGTACATTAGTGATGGTATGATCGCACCCGAGATGTTGAGGGCGCAAATCCCTTATGTGTTGACGATTCACAGTCTCAGCCCAGAGAGATGGCCCATTCAAAAGGCCCAATGGGCTTAATGAAAACCTATCCACTTCAACAACATAGCATCCTCGCAAGACGAGATATGGACGAGTTGTAGGGCCCTCTAATGTCCCGCGAGTTAGGTTGTCGTCCTTTTTGCGGCTCACGACGCACAATCCAGGACGAAAAACAGCACAAAAAGAAGAAAAGTGGCCCAAAACTGATGAAAATGTTCAATTTTAGGCTCCAAAAATTGGCGTAGCTGAGTAGGCTTGCTTCACCCGTCGTAGAGCCCCGGAGAGCTTTCCAACGGTATGCTGTGAGCCACGTAACTCCTTACGGATCAAAAGTTATGGGCACCGGAGTGACAGAGACTTGGTCACAGGGCCCAAGCCCCCGGTTTGCGGGCCCAGTCTCCACGTGAAGCGAAGTTGTCTTGTCCAAGGTGTTGTGGGATTCGGTAATAGAAATTTGATGGATTAAGCATCTTGGCGAGGCCAACCGGGGCAAAAAAAATTATAAAGGGGGATGCAACAACAGGACTTCTCAGGGGGCCACCTATCCTAGTACTACTCTTGCCCAAGCACGCTTAACTTCGGAGTTCTTACGGGATCGGGTACATTAGTGCTGGTATGATCACACCCGTCCTATTGAGGGCACAAATTCCTTATGTGTTGACAGTTCACAATCCCAACCCAGAGAGATGGCCCATTCAAAAGGCCTAAAGGGCTTAACGAGAACCCATCCGTTTCAACAACGCCGCATCCTCGCAAGATGTGACATCGACGCATTGTAGGGCCCTTTAATATTCTACGAGTTAGGTTGTCGTCCTTTTTGAGGCTCACGACGTACAATCCGGGATGAAAAAATAGTGCAAAAAGAAAAAAAAAGTGACCCAAAACAAATGAAAATGTTCAATTTTGGGCTCTAAAAATAGGCGCAGCCGAGCAGGCTTGGTGTCCTCGTCGTAGCGCTCTCAAAGAGCTTTCCAATGGTATGTTGTGCGCCACGTAACTCATTACGAATCAAAACTTATGGGCTCTAGAGCGACGGAGACCTGGTCACAAGCCCCATGCCCTCGGTTTGCTGTCCCAGCCACTACGTGAAGCGAAGTTGCGTTGCCCAAGGTGCCATGGGATTCGGTAATAGAAATGTGGTGGATAAAGCATTTTGGCAAGGCTAACCGGGGTAAACAAAATTAAAAAGGGGGCGTGCAACACGAGGACTTCCCCGGGGATTATCCATCTAGTACTACTCTCGCCCAAGCACGCTTAACTTCAGAGTTCTGATGGGATCCGGTGCATTAGTACTGGTATGATCACACCTGTCATGTCGAGGGCGCAAATACCTTATTTGTTGACGTTTCATAGTCCCAGCCTAAAGAGATGGCCTATTCAAAAGGCCCAATGGGCTTAACGACAACCCATCAGCTTCAACAATGTAGCATCCTCGCAAGACGTGATATTAATGTGTTGTAGGGCCCTCTAATGTCCCTCAAGTTAGGTTGTCATCCTTTTCGCGGCTCACGACAAACGATCCAGGACAGAAAAACAACACAAAACAAAAAGAAATATAGCCCAAAATTGATGAAAACATTCGATTTTGGTCTTCAAAAATAGGCACAGCCAAGCAGGCTTATTGCTCCCGTCGTAGAGCACTCGGAGAGCTTTCTAATGGTATGTTGTTCGTCATGTAACTTCTTACAGATCATAAGTTATGGGCACCCGAGCGATAGAGACCTGGTCACAAGCCCTAAGCCCTCGGTTTGCGGGGCCCAGCCTCGACGTGAAGCGAAGTTATCTTGTCCAAGGTGCTGTGGGATTCAGTAATAGAAATGTGATGGATAAAGCATCTTGGCAAGGCTAACTGGGGCAAAAAAAATTGAAAAGTGGGGTGCAACACGAGGACTTCCCAAGGGGTCACCCATCTTAGTATTACTCTCGCCCAAGCATGCTGAACTTCGAAGTTCTGATAGGATCCAGTGCATTAGTGTTGGTGTTATCACACCCGTCATGTTGAGGGCGCAAATCCCTTATGTGTTGACGGTTCACAGTCCCAGCCTAGAGAGATGGCCTATTCAAAATTCCCAATGGGCTTAACAACAACCCATCCGCTTCAACAACGCAGCATCCTTGCAAGACGTGATATCGACGCAATGTAGGGCCCTCTAATGTCCGATGAGTTAGGTTGTCGTCCTTTTTGCAGCTCGCGACGTACGATCCGAGATGGAAAAACACCGCCAAAAAAAAAAGTGGTCTGAAACTGATGAAAACGTTCGATTTTTGTCTCCGAAAATAGGCGCAGCCGAGCAGGCTTATAGCCCCCGTCGCAAACCTCTCGGAAAGCTTTCCAACGGTATGTTGTGCACCACGTAACTTCTTACGGGTCAAAAGTTATAGGCACCAGAGCGATAGAGACTTGGTCAGAAGCCCCACGCCCCCGGTTTGTGGGCCTAGCCTCTACGTGAAGCAAAGTTGTCTTACCCAAGGTGACGTGGGATTCAGTAATAGAAATATGGTGGATAAAGTATCTCGGCAAGCCTAACCGGGGCAAAAAAAATTGAAAAGGGGGGTGCAACACTAGGACTTCCCAAAGGGTCACCCATCCTAGTACTACTCTCGCCCAAGCATGCTTAACTTCGGAGTTCTGATGGGATCCGGTGCGTTAGTGCTATTATGATCGCACCCGTCATGTTAAGGGCGCAAATCCCTTATGTGTTGATGGTTCACAGTCCCAGCCCACAGAGATGGCCCATTCAAAAGGCCCAATGGGTTTAACGACAACTCATCCACTTCAACAAAGCAGCATCCTCGCAAGACGTGATATAGACGTATTGTAGGGCCCTCTAATGTCCTGCAAGTTCGGTTATCGTTGATTTTGCGGCTCACGACGTACGATCTGGGACGGAAAAATAGTGTAAAAAGAGAAAAAGTGGCCCGAAACTGATTAAAACGCTAGATTTTGGGCTTTGAAAATAGGCATAGTCGAGCAGGCTTGTTGCCCCCATCATAGAGCTCTCTGAGAGTTTTCCAACGGCATGTTGTACGCTGCGTAACTCCTTACGAATCAAAAGTTATGGTTACCGTAGTGATAGAGACCTGGTCACGAGCCCCAAGTCCTCGGTTTGCGGGCCCGGCCTCTAAGTGAAGCGAAGTTGTTCGCCCAATGTGCCATGGGATTCGGTAATAGAAAGTGATGGATAATGCATCTTGGCAAGGCTAACCGGGGCAAAACAAATTGAAAAGGGGGTACAACAAGAGGACTTCCCAGGGGGTTACCTATCCTAGTACTACTCTCGCCCAAGCACGCTTAACTTTGGAGTTCTGATGGGATTCGATGCATTAGTGCTGGTATGATCGCACCATTCATGTTAAGGGTGCAAATCCCTTATGTGTTGATGGGTCACAGTCCCAGCCTAGAGAGATGGCCCATTCAAAAGGCCGAATGGGCTTAACGACAACCCATCCGCTTCAACGACGCAGTATCCTTGCAAGACGTGATATCGACGCATTGTAGGGCCCTCTAATGTCCTGTGAGTTAGGTTGTCATCTTTTTCGCGGCTCATGACGTACGATCCGGGACCCAAAAACAGCACAAAACGAAGAAAAGTGGCCCGAAACTGATGAAAATGTTCGATTTTGGGCTCCGAAAATAGGCTCAGCCGAGCAGGCTTGTTGTTCTTGTCTTTAAGCTCTCGGGGTGCTTTCCAACTGTATGTTGTACGCCGCGTAACTCCTTACGGATCAAAAGTTATGGGCACCAGAGCGACAGAGACCTAGTCACAAGCCCCAAGCCCTCGGTTTGCAAGCCAGCCTTCACGTGATGCAAAGTTGTCTTGCCCATGGTGCCGTGGGATCCGTTATTCGAAATGTGATGGATAAAACATATTGGCAAGGCTAACAAGGGCAAAAAAAGTTGAAATGGGGGGTGCAACACGAGCACTTCCCAGGGGTCACCCATCCTAGTACTACTCTCACTCAAGCACGCTTAACTTCAGAGTTCTTATGGGATCCGATGCATTAGTACTGGTATGATCGCACCCTTCATGTTGAGGGTACAAATCCCTTATGTGTTAACGGTTCACAGTCCCAGCCCCGAGAGATGACCCATTCAAAAGGCCCAATGTGCTTAATGACAACCCATCCGCTTCAATAACGCAGCATCCTCGCAAGACGTGATATCGACGCGTTGGAGGGCCCTCTAATGTCCCGCGAGTTAGGTTGTCGACCTTTTCGCAGCTCACGACTGAAATGTGTTTGTAAATGTGGTGTTTTTGCATTGTTTTAAAGTGTGTAGTAATCTTATAGCAAAAGTCAAAGCAAGACAACATGGTCAAGGTTGATAACTTATGTTACTTTTGTTGTTTTTGGCCAAACATAGCAATATAAATACTATCTAACTAATACTATATTTATTATGACTATTTTTTAGTTGACAACATTTATATGTAAGTATATATAAGCATATATGTAACAACCCGACCCCTCACGAGATCGGGAACTCTATTAACCAACTAAACTCAACCCAATTCCATACCCAGTCACAAATTTAGAAATAATGGACAGAGTTTCTCCTGTTTATAGGACGAACAACTACCTGCCAACATACAATAATGCTACAAGCCACACAACATTCAACATCCACAACATTCTCCAACTTCATCTCTACAACTTTCCCAGCTTCCAGGTCATCCGAGCCTTAAGCAATACAAGACATTATAAACACGTACAAGCATGCAACTAACAATCCTTGAATCTTTATCTTTTGTCCACTTATCATACCACTCTATATTATTAATTAGACTTTCTTATAATTTAAAGCCAAACAACTACTAGCTTTCATTAACACACAAGCAAGCAACATAGAAAGTAAGTAAGGTTACACTATTACAGACCACTACCATTCCAGCGAAGAGTCAACCTAACTATTACAATTCCAACAATTTCAAACATATATACATCCCATTGGCAAATTAGATCATAATATAATACAAACAAAGTCTTCCACAATTAGCAGTTAAACACTCCAATCTCAAGCAATAGCACACAGCAATCAAGGCAACTCCTCCAACTAAACCACCTGAAACATGTTTACCGAGTTACGAGCAATCACAATTGCTCAGTGAGGGATAAAGTTTACCAGGACATGCAATTTAACAGTTAATACAAATAAAGCATTTAACTACTAAAGAACAATTGAAACAACAAGTTACCACACATTAAAAATGATATATTTTGATGACTCTGATTAATCCAATTCTCGTACCACGATCCACAAACCACGAACAGAAATCCCGAAGAATAATATCACTGATAACGATAAGCCAACATCCCCTTACAACTCCATGTTGGGTGTACTCCAGATTTACCCTGAAATCTTATGACTCAACTCTCCCTAGGCGGCATCCCAAGCGAGAGAGGGACTGGACAACCATTGTAGCCGAGGTAGACCAGCAAGCCCGATGCCTCCCGGTTTCCACGACACTACCAAGTCCAAATGGTTGTGCAACCACGATGCAATGCACTCAAAATAATAACAATAGAATAAATCAATAAATACATGATTGAGGGACAACAAAGTAGGTTGCCCTCACACAATATATAGACAATAAGTGCCCATAATCTATGTACAAGTAAATAAACTATTATGCACAAAAGGATGAAGACTCCCTCACTTGGGATTAAGCAAAGCACGTAAGAGAATAGCTCCGAATTACTTCAAACTTTCCCGAATTAGCTCGAATATGGAACCCTAGTGTAATACCGGAGCCCGAAATGTGAAATTTTCCTGTTTATTTTTCTAAAAATATTATTTTCTTAAATTCTTTGAGATTTAATTGTTATTCCTTTATTGTCGCAAAATGCATTGCATATCGAGAACGATAGTTAGAGAGCGGTTTCTAGTCCTCAACAAATAGTGAAAACTAGTATTTAGTATTTTAATTTTAGAGTTTTAATTGTAGTTGATTAGAAATATAACTGCATTTGTTATTTTAGCCTTAAAATGCCTAAAATAAGCTTATTTGACCAATTTTTAATTAGTTTGACCAAGGCTTTGACTAGTTGACTAGCTTGTCATTTTATTTAAGCTTATAATAGAAAAATCAAACAAAGCTCAAAGCTGAAAATAGCAAGGGAAGGCTAAAATTTTGAGGGCAAGAGAAAAAAAAAGATTTCAACTTTCAAAACATCAAATCTTTGCGTGAGCTTGCACGGGGTTATTATCAAGGCATCCAGCGTGGTTTTCCTAGCGTCTAGGAGCATCTAAGGTGAGGGAAGAATGTTTATTTGCGCATTTGAAAGTTTGGTATATAAACTTTAATTTTTAGGTTTTATCCATAGATCGTTAGTTTATCCATTTTGATGCTTGAAGAATGTTTCTTGACAATTGTGGAACATCTATTTATAGCTTTTTAGCATTTTCTACGGTTAAATATAGCGATTGTAATTTAAAATGCCAATTGAATAGTAAATTATGAATAGTAAACCCTCGTTTCGTAGAAGTTGCTCCGTTATGCATTCTGTTGATGTGAAAAGATGCTAGATATGCTAGAATGCCTAAATGCATGATTTGTTTGGATTGTGTAATGGAAAAATGAGGAAAAATGCCTTGATACAAGTTGGGGTCGTTTAGGTCAAGTTTAGCGTTTCCTCGTTTTGCGTGATGGCATTGTCTCGGGAGGCCATGGAAGCACTTTTGGTGTAGTTATGGCATTGGTTGGGTGTTTGGTTAGGGTAGTTGTAGTTCAAATGAGCAAAGGGGGAAATCGGGGCTTTGCAGGAATTCTAGGGTAAAGTAGGGTTTCGGGGTCTTTAGACGTGCCTTATGGTGACCTAGGAGGATTGGTGAAGCCGATTTTCAAAACTCGTGGCTCGTTTAAAAGTAGTAGCGTTTGGAAAGTTGGGGTCGTCTTGTGTTTTTGTTGGTTTTCATAGTGTTATGCTTGTAGAATGCTTAATATTGCTTGTTATGCTTGTTAAAGTTGATTTTGATTGGAATGTTTATCAAGTGTTGCTATTGTGTGCGAGAGTAACCTACTTTGTTATTCTCCCACGTGTGGCTTTATTCCTCGATTGCTCGATTGTTGCATTGTATATTGTATTGCATTCATAGAGTCAGGGGCGGTGTGATGGGCCTCTCTGGGTAGCCTCGGGTTGCCAGTGTTGGTTGCCCTAGCTCCGTGTCCTAGTCTCGTTCTCGCTTGGGTTGCCTCTCAGGGAGATTTGGGTCGTAGAATTGATTGGATGCTTCCGGGGTATTCTAAACTAGAGTTATAAGGTGGTTGGGCCGGCGCGTCGTCATTGGTTTCGTGATTGAGAGTTGCTCATGGAAAGTGAATTGTATCCTTTAATTGAATGGTTATAGTTTTAATGCTTGTTTTGTTTTATTGTTGGCTTTGCTTGTATCTCTATATGATAATTGTATGATTTTCTTGACTATTTGCCTTGCATTCTCCTTTCACCTCCGTCCTTGAGACCAATTGCCCTCGCTGAGCAATAGTTTTTGCTCATTCCTTTCTATACCATATTTTACAGGAGTAGTTGAAGCGGATCCTATTGAGGTAATTCAGGAGGAAGAGCAAGTGGAGGTGTTTCCTTGATAGCACTTTCTTTGCTTAGCTGGTGGTTGGTTGCCAGTCTTTGTGCGGGCCATGATTGATGTGCATATTGTTTGGTTGACGCTTCATTTTGAGGCTTGTAGCCTTGTATGTAGTTTCTATTTTGAGGCCTCTATGGTCTTATGTCGTAAAAGTTGAAAGATTGTAAAGTTGTAAAGATATACTCACTTGACTAGTAAGAACTGCATGCTAATGGTTTAACTGTTTAGTGGCACGAGTACTTGTGTAGTATGCATGACATTTTGGATTGCAAAGTTGGTTAATAAGAAGATGTATGTTTTTAAAAGAAAGTTGGCTTGTTTCAAATGTTTATTATGGTTTTCGCGAGTATTATATTGAATGTAGGGTTTTCGGATCGTCCACGGTATAGAGGAGACTCCATCCGTGTATCGGGTCCGGGCTTGGCCTTTGAGGGGTCGAGTCGGGGCGTGACACCTAGGGTGTTCATATAAATTTAGCACTTTAGCAATTAACTATGTCAATTCTAACTTAACTATTACTTAACTCAAACATACAACAATAGAAGCTATATTTACAATCACTTATATATCATATTATCACATAATGCTAGTAATCATATAATTAGCGACAAGGTTCACCTTATCATATCATTAGACAGCATAGAAGACATTAAAAACATCAAATATCATTAAGTTAAGATTATAAGTTATCTCGCCCAAGGTGCCGCGGGATTCGGTAATAGAAAGTGATGGATAAAGCATCTTGGCAAGGCTAACCGGGGCAAAACAAATTGAAAAGAGGGGTGCAACAAGAGAACTTCCCAAGGGGTCACCCATCCTAGTACTACTCTCGCCCAAGCATGCTTAACTTCGGAATTCTGATGGGATCTGGTGCATTAGTACTAGTATGATCGCACCCATCATGTTGAGGGTGCAAATCCCTTATGTGTTGATGGTTCACAATCCTAGCCTAGAGAGATGGCCCATTCAAAAGGCCCAATGGGCTTAACGACAACCCATCCGCTTCAACAACGCAGCATCCTCGCAAAACATGATATCGACGCGTTGTAGGGCCCTCTAATGTCCCATGAGTTAGGTTTTCGTCCTTTTCGCGGCTCACGACGTACAATCTAGGACGGAAAAATAGCGCAAAAAGAAGAAAAGTGGCCCAAAACTGATGAAAAAGTTAGAGTTTGGGCTTTGAAAACAAGCACAGCCGAGCAGGCTTGCTGACCCTATCGTAGAGCTCTTGGAGAGCTTTCCAACGGCATGTTGTACGCCGCGCAACTCCTTACGGATCAAAAGTTATGGGTACCAGAGCGACAGAGACCTAGTCACAAGCCCCACGCCCTTGGTTTGTGGACCCAGCCTCAACGTGCAGCGAAGTTGTCTTGCCCAAGGTGCCGTGGGATTCGGTAGTAGAAATGTGGTGGATAAAGCATCTTGGCAAGGCTAATCGGGGTAAAAAAAATTGAAAAGGGGGGTGTAACACGAGCACTTCCCAGGGGGTCTCCCATTCGAGTACTACTCTCGCCCAAGCACGCTTAACTTTGGAGTTCTAATGGGATCCAGTGCATTAGTGCTGGTATGATCGCACCCGTCATGTTGAGGGCGCAAATCTCTTATGAGTTGATGGTTCACAGTACCAGCCCAGAGAGATGGCCCATTCAAAAGGCCCAATGGGATTAACGACAACCCATCCGCTTCAACAACGCAGCATCCTTGCAAGACGTGATATCGACGTGTTGTAACGCCCTCTAATATCCCGTGAGTTAGGTTGTCGTCTTTTTTGCGGCTCACGACGTACGATCTGGGACAGAAAAACAGCGCAAAAAAAAAAAAGAAAAGTGTCCCAAAACTGATGAAAATGTTCAATTTTGTGCTCTGAAAACATGCGCAGCCGAGCTAGCTTGCTGCCCCCGTCATAGAGCTCTCAAAGAGCTTTCCAACAGTATGATGTGTGCCGTGTAACTCTTTACGGATCAAAAGTTATGAGCAAGTGAGTGATAAAGACTTGGTCACAAGCCCTAAGCCCTTGGTTTGTGGGCCCAGCCTCCACGTGAAGCGAAGTTGTTTTGCCCAAGGTGCCGTGGGATTCGGTAATAGAAAAGTGATGGATGAAACATCTTGGCAAGGCTAACCGGGGCAAAAAAATTTGAAAAGGGAGGGTGCAACACGAGGACTTCCCAAGGGCTCACCCATCCTAGTACTACTTTCGCCCAAGAACGCTTAACTTCGGAGTTCTAATGGAATCCGGTGCATTAATGCTGGTATGATCGCACCCATCATGTTGAGGGCGTAAATCCCTTATGTGTTGACGGTTCACAGTCCCAGCCCAGAGAGATGGCCCATTCAAAAGGCCCAATAGGCTTAACGACAACCCATCTATTTCAACAACGCATCATCCTCGCAAGACGTGATATTAACGTGTTGAAAGGCCATCTAATGTCCCGCGATTTAGGTTCTCGTCCATTTTGCGGCTCATGTCGTACGATATGGGCCCTAAAAACAGCGCAAAAAGAGGAAAAATGGCCCAAAACTGAAGAAAACTTTCGATTTTGGACTCCAAAAATAGGCTTGCTCCCCCCGTCGTAGAGCTCTCGGAAGGCTTTTCAACGGTATGCTATGCACCGCATAACTTCTTACGTATCAAAAGCTATGGGCACCGGAGCGACAGAGACCTGGTTACAAGCCCCAAGCCCTCGGTTTGCGGGCCCAAACTCGATGTGAAGTGAAGTTCTCTGGCCCAAGGTATAATTTGGTAATAGAAATGTGATGGAAAAAGCATCTTAGCGAGGCTAACCAGGGCAAAAAAAATTGAAAATAGGGGCGCAACACGAGGACTTCCCAGGGGATCGCCCATCCTTGTACTACTCTCGCGCAAGCACGCTTAACTTTGGAGTTCTGATGGGATCTGGAGCATTAGTGCTGGTTTGATCGCACCCGTCATGTTGAGGGCACGAATCCCTTATGTGTTGACGTTTCATAGTCCCAACCTAGAGAGATGGCACATTCGAAAGGCCCAATAGGCTTAACGACAACCCATCCGCTTTAATAACGCATCATCCTTGCAAGACCTAATATCGACGCATTGTAGGGCTCTCTAATGTCCAGCGAGTTAGGTTGTCGTCCTTTTCGCGGCTCACGACGTACGATCCGGGATGAAAAAATAGCACAAAAAGAAGAAAAGTAGCTCGAAATTGATGAAAAAATTTGATTTTGGGATCCAAAAATAGGCGCAGTCAAGCAGGTTTGCTGGCCCTGTCGCAGAGCACTCAGAGAGCTTTCCAAGGGTATGCTATGCGCCGCATAACCCCTTACTGATCAAAAGTTATGGGCACTAGAGCGATTGTGACTTGGTCACAAGCCTTGAGCCCTCGGTTTGCGGGCCCAGCCTCGACGTGAAGCGAAGTTGTTTCGCCCATGGTGCCGTGGGATTCGATAATAGAAATGTGATGGATAAAGTTTCTTGGCAAGGCTAACCGGGGCAAAAAAATTGAAAAGTGGGGTGCAACACAAGGACTTCCTAGGGGGTCACCCATCTTAGTACTACTATCACCCAAGCACGCTTAACTTCGATGTTCTGATGTGATTCGGTGCAATAGTGCGGGTATGATCGCACCTGTCATGTTGAGCGCACAAATCTCTTATGTGTTGATGGTTCACAGTCCCAGCCTAGAGTGATGGCCTATTCAAAAGGCCCAATAGGTTTAACAACAACCCATCTGCTTTAACAAAGTAGCATCCTCGCAAGACGTGATATCGATGAGTTGTAGAGCCCTCTAATGTCCCACAAGTTAGGTTGTCGTCCTTTTCGCGGCTCACGTCGTACGATCTGCGATGTAAAATTAGTGTAAAAAGAAGAAAAGTGGCACAAAACAGATGAAAACGTTCGATTTTGGGCTCCAAAAATTGGCGCAACCGAGCAAGCTTGTTACCCCCGATGAATAGTACTCAAAGAGCTTTCCAACGAAATGTTGTGCGCCGCGTAACTCCTTACGGATCAAAAGTTATGGGCACCGGAGCGACAGAGATGAGGTCACAAAACCCAAGCCCTCGGTTTGTGGGCCCAGCCTCTACGTGATGCGAAGTTGTCTTGCCCAAGGGACTGTGGGCTTCGGTAATAGAAATTTGATGGATGAAGCATATTTTCAAGGCTAATCGGGGCAACAAAAATTGAAAAGGGAGGTGCAACACAAGGACTTCCCAGGGGATCACCCATCCTAGTACTACTCTCGCCCAAGCACGCTTAACTTCGGACTTCTGATGGGATAAGGTGCAATGGTGTTGGTATGATCGCACCCGTAATGTTGAGAACGCAAATCTTTATGTGTTGACAGTTCACAGTCCCAACCCAGAGAGATGGCCCATTCAAAAGGACCAATGGTCTTAACGACAACCCATCCACTTCAACAACGCGGCATCCTCACAAGACATGATATCGACGCGTTGTAAGGCCCCCTAATGTCTGGCGAGTTAGGTTGTCGTCCTTTTCGCGGCTCACGAAGTATAATCCAGGACGGAAAAACAACGCAAAAAAAAGAAGAAAAGAGTCCCAAAACTGATCAAAACGTTCGATTTTGGGATCCTAAACTGGGCGCAGCTGAGCAGGCTTGTTGCCTCCATCGAAGAGGTTTCAGAAAGATTTCCAATTGTATGCTGTGCGCCGCGTAACTCCTTATGGATCCAAAGTTATGGGCACCGAAGTGACAGAGACCTGGTCACAAGCCCTAAGCCCTCGGTTTGCGGGCCCAGCCTCTACGTGAAGCGAAGTTGTCTTGCCTAAGGTACCGTGGGATTCTGTAATAGAAATTTGACGGATTAAGCATCTTGGCAAGGTTAATCGGGGAAAAAAATTTCAAAAGGGGGGTGCAACATAAGGACTTCCCAGGGGGTCACCCATCCTAGTACTACTCTCGCCCAAGCACATTTATCTTCGGAGTTCTGATGGAATTCAGTGCATTAGTGCTGGTATGATCGTACCCGTCACGTTGAGCGCGTAAATCCTTTATGTGTTGACGGTTCACAGTCCCAGCCCAGAGAGGTGGCCTATTCAAAAAGCCCAATGGGCTTAACGACAACCCATCCACTTCAACAACACAGCATCCTTGCAAGATGTGATATCGACGCATTGTAGGGCACTCTAATGTCCCACGAGTATGGTTGTCGTTGATTTCGCGGCTCACGACGCACGATCCGGGACGGGAAAACAATACAAAAAAAGGAAAAGTATCCCGAAATTGATTAAAACGTTCGATTTTGGGATCCGAAAATAGGCGTAACCGAGCAAGCTTGTCGCCCCCATTATAGAGCTCTCTGAGAGCTTTCCAACGGCATACTGTGTGCCGCGTAACTCCTTACGGATCAAAAGTTATGGGCATCAAAGCAACAGAGACCTGGTCACAAGCCCCAAGCCCTTGGTTTGCGGGTCCAGCCTTGTTGTGAATCGAAGTTGTGTTGCCCAAGGTGACGTGGGATTCAGTAATAGAAATGTGTTGGATAAAGGATCTTGGCAAGGCTAACCGTGGCAAAAAAAATTGAAAAAAAGGGTTCAACACGAGGACTTCCTAGGGGGTTACCCATTCTAGTACTACTCTCGCCAAAGCACGCTTAACTTTGGAGTTCTAAGGGGATCCGGTGCATTAATGTAGATATGATCGCACCCGTCATGTTGAGCGCGCAAATCCCTTATGTGTTGACAGTTCACAGTCCTAGCCCAGAGAGATGGCCCATTCAAAAGGCCCAATGGGCTTAACGACAACCCATCTGCTTCAACAACGCAGCATCCTAGCAAGAAGTGATATTGATGTATTGTAGGGCCCTCTATTGTCCCGCGAGTTAGGTTGTCGTCCTTTTCGCGGATTACGACGTACGCTCCGGGACGGAAAAATTGCACAAAATGAAGAAAAGTTGCCCAAAACTGATGAAAACGTTTGATTTTGGGCACTACAAATAGGCGCAGCCAAGCAGGATTGTTGCCCTTGTCGTTGAGCTCTTAGAGAGCTTTCCAACGGTATGTTGTACGCTGCGTAACTCCTTACGGAACAAAAGTTATGGGCACCCGAGCGACAGAGACCTGGTCACAAGCCCCAAGCCCTCGGTTTGTGGGCCTAGCCTCCACGTGAAGCGAAGTTGTCTCGCCCATGGTGCCGTGGGATCCGTTATTAGAAATGTGATGGAAAAAGCATCCTTGCAAGACGTGATATCGATGCGTTGTAGGGCCCTCTAATGTCCCGCGAGTTAGGTTGTCGTTGATTTTGCGGCTCACGACGCACGATCCAGGATAGGAAAACAGTACAAAAAAAGGAAAAGTATCCCGAAACTGATTAAAATGTTCAATTTTGGGCTCCGAAAATAGGCGCAACCGAGCAAGCTTGTCGCCCCCATTGTAGAGCTCTCTCAGAGCTTTCCAACGGCATACTGTGTACTGCGTAACTCCTTACGGATCAAAACTTATGGGCACCGAAGCAATAGAAACCTGGTCACAAGCCCAACCCCTCGGTTTGCAGGCCCTGCCTCGATGTGAAGCGAAGTTGTCTTGCCCAAGGTGACGTGGGATTCGGTAATAGAAATGTGTTGGATAAAGCATCTCGGCAAGGCTAACCGTGGCAAAAAAAATTGAAAAAGGGGGTCAACACGAGGACTTCCCAGGGGGTCACCTATCCTAGTACTACTCTCGCCTAAGCACGCTTAACTTCGGAGTTCTGATGGGATCCGGTGCATTAGTGTAGATAAGATCGCACCCGTCATGTTGAGCGCGCAAATCCCTTATGTGTTGATGGTTCACAGTCCCAACCCAGAGAGATGGCCCATTCAAAAGGCCCAATGGGCATAACGACAACCCATCCACTTTAACAACGCAGCATCCTCGCAAGACGTGCTATCGACGCGTTGTATGGCCCTCTAATGTCTCGTGAGTTAGGTTGTCATCCTTTTCGCGGCTCTCGACGTACGATCCGGGATAGAAAAACAACGCAAAAAGAATTAAAGTGCCCCAAAACTGATGAAAACGTTTGATTTTGGGTACTAAAAATAGTCGCAGCCGTACAGGATTGTTGCCCTTGTCGTTGAGCTCTCAGAGAGCTTTCCAACGGTATGTTGTACGCTGCGTAACTCCTTATGGATCAAAAGTTATAGGCACCCGAGTGACAGAGACTTGGTCACAAACCCCAAGCCCTCGGTTTGCCAGCCCAGCCTTCACGTGAAGCGAAGTTCTCTCGCCCATGGTGTCGTGGGATCCGGTATTAGAAATGTGATGGATAAAGCATTTTGGCAAGGCTAACCGGGGCAAAAAAAATTGAAAAAGGGGGTGCGACACGAGCACTTTCCAAGGGGTCACCCATCCTAGTACTACTCTCGCCCAAGCAAGCTTAACTTCGGAGTTCTGATGGGATCCGGTGCATTAGTGCTGGAATAATCGCACCCGTCATGTTGAGCGCGCTAATCCCTTATGTGTTGACGGTTCACAGTCCAAGCCCAGAGAGATAGCCCATTCAGAAGGCCCAATGGGCTTATCGACAACCCATCTGCTTTAACAATATAGCATCCTTGCTAGATGTGATATCGATGCATTGTAGGGCCCTTTAATGTCCTGTGAGTTAGGTTGTCGTTGATTTCGCGGCTCACTACGTACGATCCGGGACGGAAAAATAGTGCAAAAAAATAAAAAAAAAGTGGCCCAAAAATGATTAAAACGTTAGATTTTAGGCTCCAAAAATAGGCGCAGCTGAGCAGGCTTGTCACCCCCGTCGTGGAGCTCTCTAAGAGCTTTCCAAAGGCATACTGTGCGCCGCATAACTCCTTACGGATCAAAAGTTATGGGCACCAGAGTGACAGAGACCTGGTCACAAGCCCCAAGCCCTCGGTTTCTGGGCCCAGCCTCCACGTGAAGCGAAGTTGTCTTGCGCAAGGTGCCGTGGGATTCGGTAATAGAAATGTGATGGATTAAGCATCTGGGCAAGCCTAACCGGGGTAAAAAAATTAGAAAATGGGGGTCAACACGAGGACTTCCCAAGGGGTCACCCATCCTAGTACTACTCTCGCCCAAGCACGCTTAACGTCGGAGTTCTGATGGGATCCGGTGCATTAGTGTTGGTATGATCGTGCCCGTCAAGTTGAGCGCGCAAATCCCTTATGTGTTGACAGTTCACAGTCGCAGCCCAGGGAGATGGCCCATTCAAAGTGCCCAATGGGCTTAACGACAACCCATCCACTTAAACAACGCAGGATCCTCACAAGACGTGATATCGACGAGTTGTAGGGCCCTCTAATGTCCGGTGAGTTAGGTTGTCGTCCTTTTTGTGACTCACGGCGTACGATCCGGAATGGAAAAATAGCACAAAATGAAGAAAAGTGGCCTGAAACTAATGAAAATGTTAGATTTTGGTCACCGAAAATAGTCGCAGCCGAGCAGGCTTGTTGCCCCTGTCGTTGAGCTCTCGGAGAGCTTTCCAACGGTATGTTGTACTCCACGTAACTCATTACAGATCAAAAGTTATAGGCACCCAAGCGACATAGACCTGGTCACAAGCCCTAAGCCCTCGATTTGCGGGCCTAGCCTTCACGTGAAGCGAAGTTGTCTCGCCCATGGTGCCATGGGATCCGATATTAGAAATGTGATGGGTAAAGCATCTTGGCAAGGCTAACCGGGACAAAAAATATTGAAAAGGGGGGTGCAAGACAAGCACTTCCTAAGGGGTCACCCATCCAAGTACTACTCTCGCCTAAGCACGCTTAACTTCGGAGTTTTGATGGGATCCGGTGCGTTAGTGCTGATATGATCGCACCCGTCATGTTGAGGGCGTAAATCCCTTATGTGTTGAAGGTTCACAGTCCCAGCCCAAAGAGATGACCCATTCAAAATGCCCAATGGGCTTAACGACAACCCATCTGCTTCAACAATGCAGTATCCTTGCAAGACGTGATATCGACGCATTGGAGGGCCCTTTAATGTCTGGCGAGTTAGGTTGTCGTCCTTTTTGCGGTACACGACGTACGATCTGGGACAGAAAAACAGCGCAAAAGGAAGAAAAGTATCACGAAACTTATGAAAATGTTCGATTGTGGGCTCTGAAAACATACGCAGCTGGGCTGGCTTGCTGCCCCTACTATAGAGCTCTCGGGGTTCTCTCCAACGGTATATTGTGCGCCGCGTAACTCCTTACGGATCAAAAGTTATGGGCATTGGAGCAACAGAGACCTGGTCACATGCCACAAGCCCTCGGTTTGCGGGCCCAGCCTTGACATGAAGCGAAGTTGTCTTGCCCAAGGTGATGTGGGATTCGGTAAGAGAAATGTGATGGATGAAACATCTTGGCAAGGCTAACCAAGGCAAAAAAAATTGAAAATGGGGGTGCAACACGAGGACTTCCCAGGGGGTCACCCATCCTAGTACTACTCTCGCCCAAGTATGCATAACTTCAGAGTTCTGATGGGATCCGGTGCATTAGTGCCGGTATGATGGCACCCGTCATGTTGAGGGCAGAAATTCGTTATGTGTTGACGGTTCACCGTCCTATCCCAGAGAGATGGCCCATTCAAAAGGCCCAATGGGCTAAACGACAACCCATTCGTTTCAACAATGCATCATCCTCGCAAGACGTGATATCAATGCATTGTAGGGCCTTCCAATGTCCTGCGAGTTAGGTTGTCGTCTTTTTCGCGGCTCATGACGTAGATCCGGGACGAAAAAATTGCGTAAGTGAAGAAAAGTGGCCAGAAACTGATGAAAAAGTTCAACTTTGGGCTCCGAAAATAGGCTTGCTCCCCCCGACGTAGAGCTCTCGGAGATCTATCCAACGGTATGTTGGGAATCGTATAACTTCTTATGGATCAAAAGTTATCGGCACCGGAGCCACGGAGACCTAGTCACAAGCCCCACGCCCTCAGTTTGCGGGCCCAACTTCTATGTGAAGCGAAGTTGTCTTGCCCAATGTGCCGTGGGATTCGGTAATAGAAATGTGATGGATAAAACATCTTGGCAAGGCTAACCGGGGCAAAAAATATTGAAAACAATGGTGTAACACGCGGACTTCCCAGTGGGTCACCCATCCTAGTGCTACTCTCGCCCAAACATGCTTAACTTCGGAGTTCTGATGGGATCCAGTGCATTAGTGCTTGTATGATTGCACCCATCATGTTGAGGGCGCAAATCCCTTATGTGTTGACGGTTCATAGTCCCAGCCTAGAGAGATGGCCAATTCAAAAGGCCCAATGGGCTTAACGACAACCCATCCGCTTCAACAACGTAGCATCCTCGCAAGACGTGATATCGAAGCGTTGTAAGGCCATCTAATGTCCCGCGAGTTAGGTTGTCGTCCTTTTCGCGGCTTACGACGTACAATCTGGGAATGAAAAACAGCGCAAAAAGAAGAAAAGTGGCCAAAAACTGATAAAAATGTTCAATTTTGGGCTCCAAAAGTAGGCGCAGCCGAGCAGGCTTTCTGCCCCTGTCGTAGAGCTCTCGAAGAGCTTTCCAATGGTATGTTGTGCGCCGCATAACTCCTTACGGATCAAAAGTTATGGGCACCAGAGCGACAGAGACCTGGTCACATGCCCCACGCCCTCGGTTTGTGGGCCCAGCTTCTACGTGTAGCGAAGTTTTCTTGCCTAAGGTGCTGTGGGATTCGGTATTAGAAATGTGATGGATAAAGCATCTTGGCAAGGCTAACTGGGGCAAAAAAACATTGAAAAGGGGGGTGCAACACGAGGACTTCCCAGGGGCTCACCCATCCTAGTACTACTCTCGCCCAAGTATGCTTAACTTCGGAGTTCTGATGGGATCTGGTGCATTAGTGCTGGTATGATCGCACCAGTCAAGTTGAGGACACAAATCCCTTATGTGTTGACAGTTCACTATCCGAACCCAGAGAGATGGCCCATTCAAAAGGCCCAATAGGCTTAACGACAACCCATCCGTTTGAACAATGCAGTATCCTAGAAAGATGTCATAACGACGCGTTGTAGGGCCCTCTAATGTCCCTCAAGTTAGGTTGTCATCCTTTTCACGGCTCATGACGTATGATCCGAGACGAAAAAACATCACAAAACGAAGAAAAGTGGCTCAAAACTAATGAAAACCTTTGATTTCGGGCTCCAAAAATAGGTGCAGCTGAGCAGGTTTGCTTCGCCGGTCGTAGAACTCTTGGAGAACTTTCCAACGGTATGCTGTGCGCCGCGTAACTCCTTATGGATCAAAAGTTATTGGCGCCGGAGTGACAGAGACCTGGTCACAAGCCCCAAGCCCTCGGTTTGCAGGCCCAGCCTCCATGTAAAGCGAAGTTGTCTCGCCCATGGTGCCGTGGGATTCGGTATTAGAAATGTGATGGATAAAACATCTTGGCAAGGCAAACTGGGGCAAAAAAAATTGAAAAGGGGGTATAACACGAAGACTTCCCAGGGGGTTACCTATCCTAGTACTACTCTCGCCCAAGCACGCTTAACTTCGGAGTTCTGATGGTATCAGGTGCATTAGTGCTGGTATGACGCATCTATCATGTTGAGGGCGCAAATCCCTTATGTGTTGACGGTTCACAGTCCCGGCCCAGAGAGATTGCCCATTCAAAAGGCCCAATGGGTTTAACGACAACCCTTGCGCTTCGAGAACGCAGCATCCTCGCAAGACACGATATCGACGTGTTGTTGGGCCTTCTAATGTTCCGCGAGTTAGTTTGTCGTCCTTTTCGTGGCTCACGACGTACGATCTGGGACGGAAAAATAGTGCAAAAGGAAGAAAAGTGGCCTGAAACTGATAAAAATGTTCAATTTTGGGCTCCGAAAATAGGCACCGCCTGAGCAGGCTTGCTGCCCCCGTCGTAGAGATCTCGGAGAGCTTTCCCACGGTATGCTATGCGCCGTGTAGCTCCATACTGATCAAAAGTTATATGCATCAGAGCGATAGAGACCTGGTCACAAGCCCTAAGCCCTTGGTTTATGAGCCCACCCTCTACGTGAAGCGAAGTTGTCTTGGCCAAGGTGCCGTGGGATTTAGTAATAGAAATGTGGTAGATAAAGCATCTTGGCAAGCCTAACCGGGGCAAAAAAAATTGAAAAGGGGGGTGGAACACGAGGACTTCCAAGGGGGTCACCCATCCTAGTACTACTCTTGCCCAAACACGCTTAACTTCGGAGTTCTGATGGGATCCGGTGTTTAAACCACTATGTGAAGAATCAAATAATGTAACCCTATCTAAACTCACCTAGCTGCTCAATCATAAGCGATATAACAACTGGTACTTGCGCGATAGGAATTGACAAATAAACGGGACATAGTTATCATGCTAGGCTTGTTAATCAAACGAGACTTTCGATATACGCTAGTAGGCATATCGGTTGACGACAAAATAGGAGTTCTTAATAGAATTGGATTAATGATTGGAATAATTGAGGCGTTTAGAAATTAGGTCAAACTAAAATGTCCTAAATACAGTCGTTATGCTACCGATTTTTCCAAAAACAATTTGGAGTTCTAGGCTAACGGATAAGCTTTAACTTTCATCAATCGGTTATAATCATAAAATAACGAGAATGATTAGATCACACCCTAGTCTAACCTCTATAGGTCGGGTTCGGGAGTGACACCCTTATATTAGAATAGTATCAGAGCTTAGTTTGCTAACTAGGCATTAGTCGGGTTCAATACTCGGACCATGGGTAGAAGCCCTAAGGTAATTTTGATGTCTTTTTTAAATGTGTTAATGTGTGTTAATGTGCTTTAATTGCTTTGTGCATTGAATATCCTGTGCCTTTGTGGACCATATGTACTCTGTGTCATGCACACTGACACGTTAGCGCCCTCAATAATGCATGCATGCTTTTATACTACTTCTTTGATACATGTGCATGTTATATAACCATGAATGACTGTTTATACACATAGATAATTAGGATTAGGACTTTCAGGGAAGTGAATTTGTGCAGGAAGAACGAAAAGGCTTGGTTAGAGGTTTCTCGCATCTTCACAGGTGCTCGATGGATCGTATGTATTATTGGATATGCATATATAAAATGCGTAGCAAATGTATAAATGTTGAGGTAAAGTTATCCCCTTATCTTTGGAATACCCATACCTATGATTATGTTATCAATTTTATAGCTATGAAGTTCTTGATTCCGTTAAACCGTTCTTCTAATTGTGGTTCAAGTATAAAGGTTAATGACATACAACTTTCCTTAAGATATAAGAGTATACTATTGGACAAGTGTAGTAAAAAATGTATATTTATATGCTTATAATGGAAGTTTGACTTAGGGGTTACTTTTGAATCAAATTCTTATATCTTAAATTGGTGTAATTGACTATTTATATGATTGAATCCTTACTTGATTGAAATTGAGCATTGATGATTCTTTAGTATAACAAGATATAAGGATGCTGGAATAGAGGAATTCATGTAGCTAGAACTCGTGTTTGGAAGACTACACCTAAAATGTTAGGTCGAATAGAAGCGTAAGGTATTGAATTATACATTAGATGACTAACGTTGCTAAAGGTCCTAAGTTGGATATTGGTTATATTAAGAATCATGGTATTAGCTTGGTGCCCCTCGGATTTAGTTCTGATTATGAAAAGTAAGTCATTCTACACACTCGTTATTTGGATACCCTAGAGGATGTTAGGAAGCATATATCCCTACGTAATACTGATAGACCTAGTATACAAACCATGGAAAAGAGATTAAAGCATCCGGCTACAAGTGGAGTCGTTAGGGTACAATTAGTAATCCTAAATAGCTAATAATGATTATGTTTGACAATTCACGGTAAACCCTAGGACCGAAGGTCGATGATCCTTGATGCTCTTAGCTAGTTGAACATGTAAATGAGGAGAGTAAGATTCCATATAATTAAGATAGAGATGAATTAGAGTCATGATGACCCAAGAGACTAATGTTAGACCACCGTATTTAAGTGCACCGTTTCTCCCCTAAAGACTAGCTGTTGGTAGACTTCAAATCGTGGTAATTGAATAGAGGGTGGATCTTGTAGTGATAATTAAATGAGTGGTTGATTACTTTTGAAGTTCTATTAAGGTATATTGAGGAATGCCTCGTGGTCATAATTCTTATGTTGACACAGCCTTGAAGTTATTTCGTGTAACAAACAACTTGGATTAGAAGTATCTTATGAGCTAGATCATTTCGGTACCCATTTATAATCCTAGGATTGTTGTTGTACGACCAGTAACCTAGTAGAGCATTGATATCACTTGCATGGCTATGACCCTAGCTTAGTAAAATTAATGTTGAAGATATATTGGCGAGCATTGAGTGTTCGAACGAATGACTAGGTCGCTAAATAAGTAGGACCATTGTCTTCCTAATATAACGTTACCTTAGATTGAGGTGAGTGGAATTTATTTGGGGTTGAAACTATTCGCCTTAGGAGTTTTGGTTAAGATTAAAAGAAATTCTGAAGCCTCGTGACTTGAAGATAGAGATTTGAACAAGGAAATAAACTATGGATTACAAGCTGATGAAACTTACTTGAAGAGTTGAACTAGTGCCACATGATTAGTTTATCCATACAATTTCGATGGCAATTTGTTGGTGGTACTTAATAAACCTTAGAATTCGAGTTTAATGAATCTTAACAGTCTTCCTCCTTGATTACGAGCGTGAAGGTTAACGAAGCTGGGAAAGAATGTTAGCGAATAGGAGCCTGTAACCGGGAGACTAGTCATTAGAAGATTTGCTAATCTAATGTACCCACGAGATAAGAACTATGATACTATCGATAGAGGACGACTTGAGATGGATTCGTTTGTTTGGTGAGTTCTTCTTGAAGGTAGGGTCGTATTGTGGAAATGATCCATAACTTGTGTATGTCCTACGTGTTAACAATTTTGAAGCTAGTTGATAGGATATGTAAATCGGATATAGACCTATCATCTTGAAACTAGGGTATGTCACCAGAGGATCATGGTATTATTGTGATATTCCTTTTGAGGTATGAATGTAAGATTGACACGACATAGGTCAAGATTTTGGAGTTATCATTATGTTGTTAGAATACCGATGCAGCTTTGATTACGATGCTCGGAGGTTCCAATCTTATTTTAGGAACTCAACCTTAAGATCAATTGGAGAAAATAGAGTCGTTCGAAGGAACGAACTGTAAATGTAGGGGTCACACGGAAATAAAAGATTGGAGACACGCACTAATTGTTTTTGGTAAGAGAGATTACAGAACACGGGATGAACTGGAGTGGAAAAAAAAATAACAAAGGTCAGAATCCGTCCAAATGACCTCAACGAGTAAGAATGAATTTCAGGACGAAACTCTTTTAAGGAGGGGAGGATGTAAGGCCCGACCCCGAATAACGTGTGTTACCTCAATTTGCTGCCTTAGACCCATAATTATATGATCGACCTTGGATTACGTGCCCTATCTTGGTTTTCGTGCATGCCTCATCATACGTGCCTTGACCTAGAATTGTGTGCCCTAATCCTCGACTTACGTGCCCTGACTTCAATTTATGTGCGATACCTCAATTTGTGTGCACTAACCTTGAACTGCGTGCCCTAATCTAGGTTTAAGAGTCGTACCTCAATTTACGTATATTACATTGAATTACATACCTTGCATTGGTTTACGTGCATTCACCTAGGGTTGCATACATTTGCCTTGGAATCCGTGCATTTATCTTGAAGTACGTGCATTACCTCGTAGTTCGTGTCAACCTTGTGATCCGTGCCCCGTATTGATTTATGTGTGTATCTGGTAGTACGTGCCCGCACGCTAATCAACAAAGCATCCTACACAAACTACTAGACTATTAAATAATCCTACACAATCCACTAACCAATATTATATTCCTAATTCAAATTCTCTACAAACTCCACTAACAATAATATAACACTAAACTATTCCTACATTTCCCACTATCTATTATTCTATTAATAATTCAAACTCATCAACAAACATTCCTATATTTTATTCTACCAAGATTCCCTAATTTCCCAACATTCCTATGACAACACAAAACACCATGCTACCTACGATAGACAAAACAAAAACAATCTAGACAAACTATGACACAACACAAGACACAAAGCTTACACAACTCTTACATGCTCAACTAATAGCTACAACAAGACAAAACAAAGACATTTTGACCAAGACCAGGCCATTTTCGACCAAGCCATCCTACACACAATTAAAATTCAGATTATACACAAAACACAACACAAACATGCCCTCTCAACTCACCAAAACCAACACAAACATGCATACACATAAATAAACACTTCAAACTCTCATTTTTCCTCTCAACTCTCACATTCTCTCTCCATTTGGGTTCTAGAAGCTTCTTGAGCATCCAAGACTCCTCACAAGCTCTCAAGGACTCTCTAAGACTCTCCGAAGCTCGGCCATAGCAAGCCATAGCAAGCGAACACGCAAGAAAGTCTCATACAAGCTCATAACTCATCATCAATGGCTTGGGATCATTAATTGATGAATGGTTTGCTTAATCGCATGTTTAAGCACGGAATTGAGGCCTTAACGTTTATGACTATTTGCTAAGAGATGATCTTATGGTTAAATGTGTTAAATTGTGTGGTTAATAGGATGCCCGTAGTTGTCCTTATAGCTCTAAATACGATTTCCGATGATTGCATGTTGCTAAGTGAGATATTCTTGCATCCGGTCTTGTATAAATGTCGTTCCATGCTTGTATAATGTTAATACTTGATACGTGAAACCCGAAATGAGTTTTATGACTTGATTTATATGTGTTACTTGGCTGCCTAATGTTCATATAACTCTACGTATTCTACAGAGTGAAACTTCATCTCAAGCATGCCTCATTCGTTTACTTGGCAATATGTGATCTTGAAATTGCTCGGAGGCAACCTACTTTGTTGTCCTCCTAATGTGAATTGTGAAATGTTTTAAATGTACATTGTATACAAGGTTGCAACCTTTCATTATGGCATGGTAGCATTTCACGAACGCCGGGCGGCGTAGGGCTTGCCAGTGCTTCTGTGACTACCATGGTCCAATTCCCTCTCTCGCTTGGCATTCCACCCTTAGAGAGTTAGGTCGTAGGATTTCAGGGTACATCCGAGTACACGCAATTGGGAACGATAAGTGGATAATTGAAGTCGGCCACAACAATTGCTATCGAAAATGAATTGAGAGCAAAAGCTCACCGATTGATCTTGAGAGCGAAAGCTCATCGTATCATTTTCACTATGTTTTTAAGTACTCTCGCTCGGTTCCTAGAGGACCTCGGGGAGGAAAGACGGGTAAATGTGTTCATTGATATTTATATTTATGTTATGTACTTACTTATTATATATGACATGTTTTCAAAAGGGTTTTCATGAGATTAACCGAAAAAGAGTTTTTAAAAATGTTATCTCTCGTTCCCCCTCGCTGAGTTCATAAGGACTCACCCTCTTTTATCATCACAGGTGCAAAAGATTTGGAACAGGTACCCGATGAGAATGTGCCTGTTGATGATTCCTTGGAGTGATTACGTGTTTTATGTGCCTTGTTTGTCAGTGGCTGTTCTGTGAACGTTGTGTTTTCTTTGAAGACTACTTATTTTGTTGATGTAAGTGACCATGTTGTAATTTGGGTCTAATTTTAACTTGTACTAGTTATAACCGGAAAAACTCTTTATTTGGTTGTTTGCTTTCATTTTCTTGGTTAATAGTTATCGTAGGTGTTTAAACCACTAGGCGAAGAATCAAATAACGTAACTCTATTTAAACTCACCTAGGTGCTCAATCATAAGCTATAGAACAACAGGTACTTGCTCGATAGGAATTGATAAATAAACGGGACATAGTTATCATGCTAGGCTTGTTAATCAAACAAAACTTTTGATATAGGCTAGTAGGCATATCGGTTGACGACAAAATAAGAGTTCTTAATCGAATTGGATTAATGATTGGAATAATTGAGGCGTTTAGAAATTAGGTCAAACTAAAAGGTCCTAAATACAGTCGTTATGCTACCAGTTTTTTGAAAAACAATTTGGAGTTCTAGGCTAACTGATAAGCTTTAACCTTCATCAATCAGTAATAATCAAAAAATAACGAGAATGATTAGATTACACCCTAGTCTAACCTCTATAGGTCGGGTTGGGGCGTGACACCTATATATTAGAATGGTATCAGAGCTTAGTTTTCTAACTAGGCATTAGTCGGGTTCAACTTTTGGACCCTAGGTAGAAGTCCTAAGGTAATTTTGATGTCTTGTTTATATGTGTTAATGTGTGTTAATGTGCTTTAATTGCTTTGTGCATTGAATATCATATGCCTTTGTGGACCATATGTACTCTGTGTCATGCACACCGACACGTTAGTGCCCTCAATAATGCATGCATGCTTTTATACTCCTTTGATACATGTGCATGTTATATAACCATGAATGACTATTTATACACTTAGATAATTAGGATTAGGACTTTCAGGGAAGTGAATTTGTGCAGGAAGAACGAAAAGGCTCGGTTGGAGGTTTCTCGCATCTTCACAGGTACTCAATGGATCGTATGTATTATTGGATATGCATATATAAAATGCGTAGCATAGGTATAAATGTTGAGGTAAAGTTATCCCCTTATCTTTGGAATACTCATACCTATGATTAAGTTATCAATTTTATAGTTATGAAGTTCTTGATTCCGTTAAACCGTTCTTCTAATTGTGATTCATGTATAAAGGTTAATGACATACAACTTTCCTTAAGATATAAGAGTATACTATTGGACAAGTGGAGTAGAAAATGTATATTCATATGCTTATAATAGAAGTGTGACTTAGGGGTTACTTTTGAATCAAATTCTTATATCTTAAATTGGTGTAATAGACTATTTATATGATTGAATCCTTACTTGATTGGAATTGAACATTGATGATTCTTTAGTATAACAAGATATAGGGATGTGGAATTGAGGAATTCACGTAGCTAGAACTTGCGTTTGGAAGACTACACCTAAAATGTTAGGTCGAATAGAAGCGTAAGGTATTGAATTATGCATTAGATGACTAACATTGCTAAAGGTCCTAAGTTGTATATTGATGATATTAAGAATCATGGTATTAGCTTGGTACCCCTCAGATTTAGTTGTTATTATGCAAAGTAAGTCATTCTACACACTCATTATTTGGATACCCTAGAGGATGTTAAGAAGCATATATCCCTAAGTAATACCGATAGACCTAGTATATAAACCATGGAAATGAGATTAAAGCATCTGGTTGCAAGTGGAGTCATTAGGGTACAATTAGTAATCCCAAATAGCTAATAATGATTATGTTTGACAATTCACGATAAACCCTAGGACCGAAGGTCGATGAGCCTTGATGCTCTTAGCTAGTTGAACATGTAAATGAGGAGAGTAAGATTTCATATAATTAAGATAGAGATGAATTAGAGTCATGATGACCCAAGAGACTGATGTTAGACCACCGTATTTATGTGCACCATTTCACATCTAAACACTAGCTGTTGGTAGACTTCAAATCGTGGTCGTTGAATAGAGGGTGGATCTTGTAGTGATAATTAAATGAGTGGTTGATTACTTTTGAAGTTCTATTAAGGTATATTGAGGAATGCCTCGTGGTCATAATTCTTATGTTGAGACAGCCTTGAAGTTATTTCGTGTAACAAACTACTTAGATTAGTATGGTAAGTATATTATGAGCTAGATCATTTCGGTACCCATTTATAGTCCTAGGTTTGTTGTTGTACGGCCGGTAACCTAGTAGAGCATTGATATCACTTGCATGGCTATGACCCTATCTTATTTAAACTAATGTTGAAGATATATTTGCGGGCATTGGGTGTTTGAATGAATGACTAGGTCGTTAAGTGAGTAGGACCATTGTCTTCCTAATCTGATGTTACCTTGGATTGAGGTGAGTGAAATTTATTTGAGGTTGAAACTATTTGCCTTAGGAGTCTTGGTTAAGATTAAAAGGAAATTCGAAAGCCTCGTGACTTGAAGATAGAGATTTGAATAAGGAAATAAATTGTGGATCACAAGCTGATAAAACTTACTTGAAGAGTTGAACTAGTGCCACATGATTAGTTTACCCATGCAATTTCGATGGCAATTTGTTGGTGGTACTTAGTAAACCTTAGAACCCGAATTTAATGAATCTCAATGGTCTTCCTCCTTGATTACTATCGTGAAGGTTAACGAAGCCGGGAAAGAATGTTAGCGAATAGGAGCGTGTAACCGGGAGACTAGTCATTAGAAGATTTGCTAACCTAAGGTACCTACGAGATAAGGACTACGATACTATCGATAGACGACGACTTGAGATGGATTAGTTTGTTTGGTGAGTTCTTTTTGAAGATAGGGTCGTATTGTGGAAATGATCCATAACTTGTGTATGTCTTACGTGTTAACAATTTTGAAGTTAGTTGATAGGATATGTAAATCGGATATAGACCTATCATCTTGAAATTAGGGTATGTCACCAGAGGATCATGGTATTATTGTGATATTTCTTTTGAGGTATGAATGCAAGATTGGCATGACATAGGTCAAGATTTTGAAGTTATCATTATGTTGTTAGAGTATCGATGCAGCTTTGATTACTATGCTCGGAGGTTCTAATCTTATTTCAGGAACTCGACCTTAAGATCAATTGGAGAAAATAGAGTCGTTCGAAGGAACGAATTGTAAATGTAGGGGTCACACCGAAATAAAAGATTGGAGAAACGTAGGAAGTGAATTGGTTGCGGTAAGAGAGATCACAGAACACGGGATGAACTGGAGTGGAAAAAAATAACAAAGGTCAAAATCTGTCCAAATGACCTCAACGAGTAAGAATGAATTTCAGGACGAAATTCTTTTAAGGAGGATAGGATGTAAGGCCTGACCCTGAATAACATGTATTACCTCGATTTGCGTGCCTTTAACCCATAATGATATGATAGACCTTGGATTACGTGCCCTGTCTTGATTTTTGTGCATGCCTCGTCATATGTGCCTTGACCTAGAATTATGTGCCCAAATCTTCGACTTACGTGCCCTGACTTTAATTTACGTGTGATATATCGATTTGTGTGCACTGACATTGAATTGCGTGCCCTAACCTAGGTTTAAGAGTCGTACCTCAATTTACGTGCATTGTAATGAATTACGTGCCTTGCATTGGTTTATGTGCATTCACCTAGGGTTGCGTGCATTGTATTAGATCTGTGCATTTATCTTGAAGTACGTGCCTTACCTCGTAGTTCGTGTCTACCTCGTGATTCGTGCCCCGTATTGATTTCTGTGCGTGTCTAGTAGGGCGTGCCCTAGATCTAGGAAAGCGTGCATGCACGCTAATCAACAAAGAATCCTACACAAAGTACTAGACTATTAAATAATCCTACACATTCCACTAACCAATATTATATGCCTAATTCAAATTCTCTACAAACTCCACTAACAATAAAATAACACTAAACTATTCATACATTTCCCACTATCTATTATTCTATTCATAATTCAAACTCATCTACAAACATTCCTATATTTTATTCTACCTAAATTCCCTAATTTCCCAACATTCCTATGACAACACAAGACACCATGTTACCAAGGATAGACAAAACAAAAACAATCTAGACAAACTATGACACAACACAAGACACAAAGCTTACACAACTCTTACATGCTCAACTAATAGCTACAACAAGACAAAACAAAGACATTTTGACCAATACTAGGCCATTTTCGACCAAGCCATCGTACACAAAATTAAAATTCAGATTATACACAAAACACAACACAAACATGCCCACTAAACTCACCAAAACCAACACAATCATGCATACACACAAATAAACACTTCAAACTCTCATTTTTCCTCTCAACTCTCCCATTCTCTATCCATTTCGGTTCTAGCAACCTCTTGAGCATCCAAGACTCCTCACAAGCTCTCAAGGACTCTCTAAGACTCTCCCAAGCTCGGCCATAGCAAGCAAACAGGCAAGAAAGTCTCATACAAGCTCATAACTCATCATTTTCGACCATAGGTAAGTTTTGATGGTTTTCTTCCATTTCTTTTTGTTCTAAACATGTGCACACCTCCTACACAAGCTAACTAAGCTAGGAATTAAAGGAAAACAATCCTACCTCTCGGTCAAAGCAAGGAAAGAAGACCCTTGTGCATTTTCAAGAGCATTTGTGCATTTTCATCCATTAATAGGCTAAGGTGAGGGTTAAACTCTTTTAAAAGCTTTCAAAACTCACATGCATGCTCTCATGTGGTTATATTTACCTCTGTAGTTGTTGTATATGTGTGTACATGAGCTTATCTACTCATGCATGGCATGATAAACTTGAAGATAGGTAAAAAACATTTTTGCTGGCAGTTTTCTAACCTTGTAGAACGAAGTGTATTTCGTCTAGTAAACCTTGATAAAAATGAGTAAAAATTGGTGGGTCACTAGTTTTGTCAGTTATGAACATTTTTTTGTAGAAATAGGCCAAGGCCAATTTTGACTCTAAGACGCCCAAAATGGCAAAATATCGAAAGGTGTCTAAATCTGGAAAAATTGGAAAAATGAAATAGGTTTATGGTAGATTACTGACTTTGTAGAACGAAGTGTTTTTGACCTAGTAAATGTTGATATAAATGCATGAAAATTTGTATGTTTTTAGATTTTGCAGTTCTGGAAATTTTTGTCAGAAATAGACCAAAGCCAATTCTAACTCTAAGACCCTCAAAATTGGAAAAAATCGTAATGTGTCTAAAACTGGACAGTTTTGCGTAGTCTCACGGTTTTGGCCATAACTCCTAAGTTTGAACTCCAAATGCAGCAAGGTTTGTTTATAGATTTAAAGAACGCATTAAGCTTCAATTTGACATTTGGTTCACTGAAATTGGAGATTATTTGCTCGGCTAAATGAATGTGGAAAAACAGACCATTGCAGTAGGGTTTTGCTTAGTAAAATGCTTTGAAACATGTTGTAATTTCACTTGTGGTATTGAATGCTTGGAATTGTAGCACTTAGATGTTGTATGGACTGTTGTGGTTGGTTGAGGTTGCTTAATTTGATTGATGTATGGCTTGCGATCATTAATTGATGAATGGTTTGCTTAATCGCATGTTTAAGCACGGAATTGCGGCCCTAACGCTTATGACTATTTGCTAAGAGATGATCTTATGGTTAAATGTGTTAAATTGTGTGGTTAATAGGCTGCCCGTAGTTGTCCTCATAGCTCTAAATACGATTTCCGATGATTGCACATTGCTAAGTGAGCTATTCTTACATCCGGTCTCGTATAAATGTTGTTGCATGCTTGTATAATGTTAATACTTGATACATGAACCCCGAAATGAGTTATATGACTTGATTTATGTGTGTTACTTGGCTGCCCATTTAATGTTCATATAACTCTACGTGTTCTACAAAGTGAAACTTCATGTCAAGCATGCCTCGTTCGTTTACTTGGCAATATGTGATCTTGAAATTGCTCGGCGGCAACCTACTTTGTTGTCCTCCTAATATGAATTGTTAAATGGTATAAATGTACATTGTATACAAGGTTGCAACCTTTTATTGTGGCATGGTAGCATTTCACGAACGCCGGGCGGCATAGGTCTTGCTGGTGCTCTCGTGACTACTATAGTCCAATTCCTTCTCTCGCTTGGCATTCCACTCTCGGAGAGTTGGGTCGTAGGATTTCGAGGTACATCCGGAGTACACCCAATTGGGAGCGATAAGTGGATGATTGAAGCCAGCCGCAACAATTGTTATCGAAAATGATCTTGAGAGCAAATGCTCACCGATTGATTTTAAGAGTGAAAGCTCACCGTATCCTTTTCACTATGTATTTAAGTACTCTTGCTTGGTTCCTAGAGGACCTCGGGGAGGAAAGACGGGTAAATGTGTTCATTGATATTTATATTTATGTTATGTACTTACCTATTCTATATGACATGTTTTCAAAAGGGTTTTCATAAGATTAACAGAAAAATAGTTTTTAAAAATGTTATCTCTCGTTCCCCCTCGCTGAGTTCATAAGGACTCACCCTCTTTTATCATCACAGGTGCAAAAGATTTGGAACAGGTACCCGATGAGAATGTGCCTGTTGATGATTCCTTGGAGTGATTACGTGTTTTATGTGCCTTGTTTGTCAGTGGCTGTTCTGTGAACATTGTGTTTTCTTTGAAGACAACTTATTTTGTTGATATAAATGACCCCGTTGTAATTTGGGTCTAATTTTACCCTGTACTAGTTATAACGGGAAAAGCTCTATCTTTGGTTGTTTGCTTTCATTTTCTTGGTTAGTAGTTATTGTAGGTGTTTAAACCTCTAGGTGAAGAATCAAATAAAGTAACTCTATCTAAACTTACCTAGGTGCTCAATCATAAGCTATAGAACAACAGGTACTTGCGCGATAGGAATTGACAAATAAACGGGACATAGTTATCATGCTAGGCTTGTTAATCAAATGAGACTTTCGATATAGGCTAGTGGGCATATCGGTTGACGACAAAATATGAGTTCTTAATAGAATTGGATTAATGATTGGAATAATTGAGGCGTTTAGAAATTAGGTCAAACTAAAAGGTCCTAAATACAGTCGTTATGCTACCAGTTTTTCGAAAAACAATTTGGAGTTCTAGGCCAACGGATAAGCTTTAACCTTCATCAATCGATTATAATCATAAAATAACGAGAATGATTAGATCACACCCTAGTCTAACCTCTATAGGTCGGGTTGGGGCGTGATACCCTTATATTAGAATGGTATCGGAGCTTAGTTTATAACTAGGCATTAGTCGGGTTCAACTCTCGGACCATGGGTAGAAGCCCTAAGGTAATTTTGATATCTTGTTTATATGTGTTAATGTGTGTTAATGTGCTTTAATTGCTTTGTGCATTGAATATCATGTGCCTTTGCGGACCATATGTACTATGTGTCATGCACATCGACACGTTAGTGCCCTCAATAATGGATGCATGCTTTTATACTCCTTCTTTGATACATGTGCATGTTATATAACCATGAATGACTGTTTATACACTTAGATAATTAGGATTAGGACTTTCAAGGAAGAGAATTTGTGCAGAAAGAACGAAAAGGCTTGGTTAGAGATTTCTCGCATCTTCACAGGTACTCGATGGATCGTATGTATTAGGATATGCATATATAAAATGCGTAGCACAGGTATAATTGTTGAGGTAAAGTTATCTCCTTAACATTGGAATGCCCATACCTGTAATTAAGTTATCAAATTTATAGCTATAAAGTTCTTGATTCCGTTAAACAGTTCCTCTAATTGTGGTTCAAGCATAAATGTTAATGACATATAACTTTCCTTAAGATATAAGAGTATACTATTGGACAAATGGAGTAGAATATGTATATTCATATGCTTATAATGGAAGTTTGACTTAGGGGTTGCTTTTGAATCAAATTATTATTTCTTAAATTGGTGTAATAGACTATTTATATGATTGAATCCTTACTTGATTGGAATTGAGCATTGATGATTCTTTAGTATAACAAGATATAGGGATGGTGGAATCGAGGAATTCATGTAGCTAGACTCGTGTTCGGAAGACTACACCTAAAATGTTAGGTCAAATAGAAGTGTAAGGTATTGAATTATGCATTAGATGACTAACGTTGCTAAAGGTCGTAAGTTGGATATTGGTGATATTAAGAATCATAATATTAGCTTGGTGCCCCTCAGATTTAGTTGTGATTATGCAAAGTAAGTCATTCAACAACCCTCGTTATTTGGATACCCTAGAGGATGTCAGGAAGCATATATCCCTAAGTAATACCGATAGACCTAGTATATAAACCATGGAAAAGAGATTAAAACATCTGGCTACAAGTGGAGTCGTTAGGGTACAATTAGTAATCCTAAATAGCTAATAATGATTATGTTTGACAATTCACGGTAAACCCTATGACCGAAGGTCGATGAGCATTGATGCTTTTAGCTAGTTGAACATGTAAATGAGGAGAGTAAGATTTCATATAGTTAAGATAGAGATGAATTAGAGACATGATGACCCAAGAGACTGATGTTAGACCACAGTATTTATGTGCACCGTTTCATGCCTAAAGACTAGCTGTTGGTAGACTTCGAATCGTGGTCGTTGAATAGAGGGTGGATCTTGTGGTGATAATTAAATGAGTGGTTGATTACTTTTGAAGTTCTGTTAAGGTATATTGAGGAATGCCTCATGGTCATAATTCTTATGTTGAGACAGTCTTGAAGTTATTTCATGTAACAAGCTACTTGGATTAGTATGGTAAGTATATTATGAGCTAGATCATTTCGGTACCCATTTATAGTCCTAGGATTGTTGTTGTACGGTCGGTAACCTGGTAGAGCATTGATATCACTTGCTTGGCTATGACCCTAGCTTATTTAAACTAATGATTAAAGATATATAGGTGGGCATTGAGTGTTCAAACGAATGACTAGGTTGCTAAGTGAGTAGGACCATTATCTTCCAAATATGATGTTACCTTGGATTGAGGTGAGTGAAATTTATTTGAGGTTGAAACTATTCACCTTAGGAGTCTTGGTTAAGATTAAAAGAAATTATGAAGCCTCGTGACTTAAAGATAGAGATTTGAATAAGGAAATAAATTATGGATCACAAGCTGATGAAACTTACTTGAAGAGTTGAACCAGTGCCACATGATTAGTTTACCCATACAATTTCGATGGTAATTTGTTGGTGGTACTTAATAAACTTTAGAATTCAAGTTTAATGAATCTCAACGGTCTTCCTCTTTGATTACGAGCATGAAGTTTAATGAAGCTGGGAAAGAATGTTAGTGAATAGGAGCCTGTAATCGGGAGACTAGTCATTAGAAGATTTGTTAACCTAAGGTACCTACGAGATAAGGACTATGATACTATCGATAGATGACGACTTGAGATGGATTAGTTTGTTTGGTGAGTTCTTCTTGAAGATAAGGTCGTATTGTGGAAATGTTCCATAACTTGTCTATGTCCTACGTGTTAACAATTTTGAAGCTATTTGATAGGATATGTAAATCAGATATAGACTTATCATCTTGAAATTAGTGCATGTCACCATAAGATCACGGTATTATTGTGATATTCCTTTCGAGGCATGAATGCAAGATTGACACGACATAGGTCAATATTTTGGAGTTATCATTATGTTGTTAGAATACCAATGCAGCTTTGATTACTATGCTCGGAGGTTCTAATCTTATTTCAGGAACTCGACCTTAAGATCAATTGGAAAAAATAGAGTCGTTCAAAAGAACGAACTTTAAATGTAGGGGTCACACCGAAATAAAAGATTGGAGAAACATAGGAAGTGAATTGGTTGTGGTAAGAGAGATCACAGAACACGGGATGAACTGGAGTGGAAAAAAAATAACAAAGGTCAGAATCTGTCCAAATTACCTCAACGAGTAAGAATGAATTTCATGACGAAATTCTTTTAAGGAGGGGAGGATGTAAGGCCCGACCCTGAATAACATGTCTTACCTCGATTTGTGTGCCTTTGACCCAGAATTATATGACTGACCTTGGATTAGGTGCCCTGTCTTGATTTTTGTGCATGCCTCGTCATTCGTGCCTTGACCTAGAATTGTGTGCCCTAATCCTCGACTTACGTGCCCTAACTTCGATTTATGTGCGATACCTCAATTTATGTGCACTGACCTTGAATTGCGTGCCCTAACCTAGGTTTAAGAATTGTAACTCGATTTACGTGCATTGTATTGAATTACGTGCCTTGCATTGGTTTACGTGCATTCACCTAATGTTACATGCATTTGCATTGGAATCCATGCATTTATCTTGAAGTACGTGCCTTACCTCGTAGTTTGTGTCTACCTTGTGATTCGTGCCCCGTATTAACTCTCGTGCGTGTCTCGTAGTGCGTGACCTAGACCTAGGAAAGTGTGCCTGCACGCTAATCCACAAAGAATCCTACACAAAGTACTAGACTATTAAATAATTCTACACAATCCACTAACCAATATTATATTCCTAATTCAAATTCTCTACAAACTCTACTAACAATAAAATAACACTAAACTATTCATACATTTCCCAATATCTATTATTCTATTCATAATTCAAACTCATCAATAAACATTCCTATATTTTATTCTACCTAAATTCCCTAATTTCCCAACATTCCTATGACAATACAAGACACCATGCTACCTAGGATAGACAAAACAAAAACAATCTAGACAAACTATGACACAACATAAGACACAAAGCTTACACAACTCTTACATGCTCAACTAATAGCTACAACAAGACAAAACAAAGACATTTTTACCAAGACTAGCCCATTTTCGACCAAGCCATCCTACACACAATTAAAATTCAGATTATACACAAAACACAACACAAACATGCCCTCTCAACTCTCCAAAACCGACACAAACATGCATACACACAAATAAACACTTCAAACTCTCATTTTTCCTCTCAACTCTCCCATTCTCTCTCCATTTCGGTTCTAGAAGCCTCTTGAGCATCCAAGACTCCTCACAAGCTCTCAAGGACTCTCTAAGACTCTCCCAAGCTCGGCCATAGCAAGCCATAGCAAGCAACCATGCAAGAAAGTCTCATACAAGCTCATAACTCATCATTAATGGCTTGGGATCATTAATTGATGAATGGTTTGCTTAATCGCATGTTTAAGCACAGAATTGAGGCCCTAACGCTTATGACTATTTGCTAAGAGATGATCTTATGGTTAAATGTGTTAAATTGAATGGTTAATAGGCTGCCCGTAGTTGTCCTTATAGCTCTAAATACGATTTTCGATGATTGCATGTTGCTAAGTGAGCTATTCTTACATCCGATCTCGTATAAATGTCGTTGCATGCTTGTCTAATGTTAATACTTGATACGTGAACCCCGAAATGAGTTATATGACTTGATTTATATGTGTTGGCTGCCCGTTTAATGTTCTTATAACTCTACGTGTTCTACAAAGTGAAACTTCATGTCAAGCATGACTCGTTCGTTTACATGGCAATATGTGATCTTGAAATTTCTCGGAGGCAACCTACTTTGTTGTCCTCCTAATGTGAATCGTTAAATGGTATAAATGTACATTGTATACAAGGTTGCAAACTTCTATTATGGCATGGTAGCATTTCACGAATGCCGGGCGGCATAGGGCTTGCCGGTGCTCCCGTGACTACCATGGTCCAATTCCCTCTCTCGCTTGGCATTCCACCCTCAGAGAGTTGGGTTGTACGATTTTGGGGTACATCCGGAGCACAACCAATTGGGAGCGATAAGTGGATGATTGAAGTCGGCCGCAACAATTGTTATCAAAAATGATCTTGAGAGCAAATGCTCACCGATCGATCTTGAGAGCGAAAGCTCACCGTATTTTTTTTACTGTGTGTTTAAGTACTCTCGTTTGGTTCCTAGAGGACCTCGGAGAGGAAAGACGGGTAAATGTATTCATTGATATTTATATTTATGTTATGTACTTACTTATTCTATATGATAGGTTTTCAAAAGGGTTTTCATAGGATTAACCGGAAAAGAGTTTTTAAAAACGTTATCTCTCGTTCCCCCTTGCTGAGCTCATAAGGACTCACCCTCTTTTATCATCACAGGTGAAGAAGATTTGGAACAGGTCCCCGAAGAGAATGTGTTTGTTGATGATTCCATGGATTGATTACGTGTTTTAACTGTCTTGCTTGTCAGTGGCTGTTCTGTGAACGTTGTGTTTTCTTTGAAGACTACTTATTTTGTTGATGTAAACGGCCCCGTTGTAATTTGATTCTAATTTTAGCTTGTACTAGTTATAACTGGACAAACTCTTTATTTGGTTGTTTGCTTTCATTTTCTTGGTTAGTAGTTATCGTAGGTGTTTAAACCACTAGGCGAAGAATCAAATAACGTAACTCTATCTAAACTCACCTAGGTGCTCAATCATAAGCTATAGAACAATAGATACTTGCTCGATAGGAATTGACAAATAAACGAGACATAGTTATCATGCTAGGCTTGTTAATCAAACGAGACTTTCGATATAGGCTAGTAGGCATATCGGTTGACGACAAAATAGGAGTTCTTAATAGAATTGGATTAATGATTGGAATAATTGAGGCGTTTAGAAATTAGGTCAAAGTAAAGGTCCTAAATATAGTCGTTATGGTGCATATTTTTTGAAAAACAATTTGGAGTTCTAGGCTAACGGATAAGCTTTAACCTTCATCAATTGGTTATAATCATAAAATAACGAGATTGATTAGATCACACCCTAGTCTAACCTCTATAGGTCGGGTTGGGGCGTGACAGAGATGGCCCATTCAAAAGGTCTAATGGGCTTAACGACAACCCATCAGCTTCAACAACGTAGCATTCTCGCAAGACGTGATATCAATGCTTTGTAAGGCCCTCTAATGTCCTGCGAGTTAGGTTGTCATCCTTTTTGCGGCCCACGACATATGATCCGGGATGGAAAAATAGCGCAAAAAGAAGAAAAGTGGCCTGAAATTAATGAAAACGTGCGATTTTGTGCTCCAAAAAAAGGCGCATCAGAGTAAGCTTGCTGCCCTCGTCGTAGATCTCTCAGAGGCTTTCTAACGGTATACTGTGCACTGCGTAACTCCTCACGGATCTAAAGTTATGGGCTCCAGAGCGACAGAGACTTGGTCATAAGTCCCAGGCCCTCGGTTTACGGGCCTAGCCTCCACGTGAAGCGATGTTGTCTTGCCCAAGGTACCGTCGGATTCGGTAATAGAAATGTGATGCATAAAGCATCTTGGCAAGGCTAACCAGGGTAAAAAAAATTGAAAAGGGGGGTGCAACACAAGGACTTCCCAGGGGGTCACCCATCCTAGTACTACTCTCGCCCAAGCACTCTTAACTTCAGAGTTCTGATGGGATCCGGTGCATTAGTACTGGTATGATGGCACCCGTCATGTTGAGGGCACAAATCCCTTATGTGTTGGTGGTTCACAATCCCATCCCAGAGAGATGGCCTATTCAAAAGGCCCAATGGGCTTAATGATAACCCATCGGATTCAACAACGCAGCATCCTCACAAGGCGTGATATCGATGCGTTGTAGGGCCCTCTAATGTCCCTCGAGTTAGGTTGTTGTCCTTTTCGCAGCTCATGACGTACGATCCAGAACGTAAAAACATCACAAAATGAAGAAAGGTAGCTCGAAACTGATGAAAATATTCGATTTTGGCCTCCAAAAAAAGGCACAGCAGGGCATGCTTGATGCCCCCATCGTAGAGCTCTCGGAGGGCTTTCTAACGGTATGCTGTGCGCCGCGTAACTTCTTACAGATCAAAAGTTATGGGCACCGGAGCGATAGAGACCTGGTCATAAGCCCCAAGCCCTCGGTTTATGGGCCTAACCTCCATGTGAAGTGAAGTTGTCTTGCCCAAGGTGACGTAGGATTCGGTAATTGAAATGTGATGGATAATGCATCTTGGCAAGCGTAACCGGGGAAAAAAAAATTGAAAAGGGGGGTGCAACATAAGGACTTCCTTGGGGGTCACCCATCCTAGTACTATTCTCGCCCAAGCACGCTTAACTTCAGAGTTCTGATGGGATCCGGTGAATTAGTGCTGGTATGATTGCACCCGCTATGTTGAGGGCACAAATCCCTTATGTGTTGACGGTGCACAGTCCCAGCCCAAAGAGATGGCCCATTCAAAAGGCCCAATGGGCTTAACGACGACACATCCGCTTCAACAACGGAGCATCCTCGCAAGACGTGATATCAACGAGTTGTACGGCCCTCTAATGTCATGCACTTTAGGTTGTCATCCTTTTCGCGGCTCACAACGTACGATCCGGGATGGAAAAACATCGCTAAAAGAAGAAAAGTAGCCCGAAACTGATGAAAACATTTAATTTTGGGCTCCAAAAATAGGCGTAACTGAATAGTCTTACTGCCCTAATCGTAGAGCTCTCTAAGAGCTTTCCAATAGTATGTTGTACGCCACGTAACTCCATACGGATCAAAAGTTATGGGTACCGGAGCGACAGAGACCTGGTCACAGGACCCAAGCCCTAGGTTTGCGGGCCCAGCCTCCGCGTGAAGTGAAGTTGTCTTGCACAAGGTGCCGTGGGATTCGGTAAAAGAAATGTGATGGATAAAGCATCTTTGCAAGGCTAACCGGGGCAAAAAAAATTGAAAAGGGGGGTGCAACATGAGGACTTCCCAAGGGGTCACCCATCCTAGTACTACTCTCACCCAAACAACCTTAACTTTGGAGTTCTGGTGGGATCAGGTACATTAGTGCTGGTATGATCGCACCTGTCATGTTGATGGTGCAAAACCCTTATGTGTTGACGGTTCACAGTCCCAAACAAGAGAGACGTCCCATTCAAAAGGACCAATAGGCTTATCAACAGCCCATCTGCTTCAACAAAGCAGCATCACCGCAAGACGTGATATCGACACATTGTAAGGCCCTCTAATGTTCGGCGAGTTAGGTTGTCGTTCTTTTTGCGACTCATGACGTACGATCCGGGATGGAAAAATAGACCAAAAAAAAAGAAAAGTGACACGAAACTGATGAAAACATTTGATTTTGGGCTCCATAATAGGGCGCAGCCGAGCAGGCATGCTGCCCCCATCGTAGAGCTCTCTGAGTGCTTTCCAACGGTATGTTATGCACTGTGTAAATCCTTACGGATCAAAAGTTATGGGCACCGGAGCGACAGAGACCTGGTCACAAGCCCCAAGCCCTCAGTTTGCATGCCCAGCCTCCACGTCAAGCGAAGTTGTCTCGCCCATGGTGCCGTCGGATTCGGTATTAGAAATGTGATCGATAAAGCATCTTGGCAAGGCAAACCGAGGCAAAAAATATTGAAAAGGGGGGTGCAACAAGAGGACTTCCCAGGGGGTCACCCATCCTAGTACTACTCTCGCCCAAGCATGCTTTACTTCGGAGTTCCGATGGGATCCGGTGCATTAGTGCTGGTATGATCGCCCCCATCATGTTTAGGGCGAAAATCCCTTATGTGTTAAGATTTCACAGTCCCAACCTAGAGAGATGGCCCATTGGGCTTAACGATAACCCATCTGCTTCAACA
The DNA here is from genome assembly GCA_037974665.1 of Ehretia macrophylla. Classification (NCBI taxonomy): domain Eukaryota; kingdom Viridiplantae; phylum Streptophyta; class Magnoliopsida; order Boraginales; family Ehretiaceae; genus Ehretia; species Ehretia macrophylla. The sequence continues at coordinate 34,565,493 of CM075766.1, forward strand.
ATGATGTATCCTCGCAAGAAGTGATAGTAACGCATTGTAGGGCCCTCAAATGTCCCGTGAGTTAGGTTGTCGTTCTTTCGCAGCTCACGACGTACGATCTGGGACAGAAAACCAGCCCGAATAGAAGAAAAGTGGCCCAAAACTGATGAATATGTTATATTTTGGGCTCCAAAGATTGGCGTAGCATAGCAGGCTTCCTGCCCCTGTAATAGAGTTCTCTGAGAGCTTTCCAACGGTATGCTGCGCGCCGCGTAAATCCTTACGGATCAAATGTTAAGGGCATCGGAGTGACAGAGACTTGGTCACAAGCCCCAAACCCTCGGTTTGCGGGCCCAGCCTCGACGTGAAGTGAAGTTATCTTTCCCAAGGTGCCGTGGGATTTGGTAATAGAAGGTGATGGATAAAGAATCTTGGCAAGGCTAACAGGGCCAAAAAAATTGAAAAGGGGGGTGCAACACGAGAACTTCCCAGGGGGTCACCCATCCTAGTACTACTCTCGCCCAAGCAAGCTTAACTTTGGAGTTCTGATGGGATCCGGTGCATTAGTGCTGGTATGATCACACCCGTCATGTTAAGGGCGCAAAGCCCTTATGTGCTGACGGTTCACAGTCCCAGCCCAGAGAGGTGGTCCATTCAAAAGATCCAACGGGATTATTGACAACCCATCTGCTTCAACAACGCAACATCCTCGCAAGAAGTTATATCAATGCATTGTAGGGTCCTCAAATGTCTCGTTAGTTAGGTTGTTGTTCTTTTCACGACTCACGATGTACAATCCGGGACAGAAAACCAGCGCAAATAGAAGAAAAATAGCATGAAACTGATGAAAACGTTCTATTTTGGGCTCCAAAAATTGGCGCAGCAGAGCAGAATTGCTGCCCCTGTCGTAGAGTTCTCTGAGAGCTTTCCAACGGTATGCTGCCCGCCGCGTAAATCCTTACAGATCAAATGTTATGGGCATCGGAGCGACAGAGACCTGGTCACAAGCCCCAAGCCCTCGGTTTGCGGGCCCAGCCTCGACGTGAAACGAAGTTGTCTTTCCCAAGGTGCAATGGGATTTAGTGATAGAAGGTGATGGATAAAGCATCTTGGCAAGGCTAACCGGGCCAAATAAAATTGAAAAGGGGGGTGCAACACGAGGACTTCCCAGGGGGTCACCCATCCTAGTACTACTCTCGTCCAAGCAAGCTTAACTTTGGAGTTCTGATGGGATCCGGTGTATTAGTGCTGGTATGATCACACCCGTCATGTTGAGGGCGTAAATCACTTATGTGTTGACGGTTCACAATCCCAACCCAGAGAGATGGCCCATTCAAAAGGCCCAATGGGCTTAACGACAACCCATCTGCTTCAACAATGCAGCATCCTCGCAAGATGTGATATCCACGCGTTGTAGGGCCTTCTAATGTCTGGCGAGTTAGGTTGTCATTCTTTTCACGGCTCATGACGTACGATATAGGATGGAAAAACAGCTTACAAAAACAAAAGTGGCCCGAAACTGATGAAAATGTTTGATTTTTGGCTCTGAAAATAGGTGCAGCATAGCAGGCTTGCTGCCCCCATCCTAGAAATCTCGGAGAGCTTTCCAACGGCATGTTGTGCACCGTGCAAATCCTAACAGATCAAAAGTTATGGGCACCGGAGAGACAAAGACCTGGTCACATGCCCCAAGCCCTCGATTTGCGAGCCCAACCTCCACGTGAAGCGATGTTGTCTCACCCATGGTGCCGTGGGATTCGGTATTAGAAATGTGATCGATAAAGCATCTTGGCAAGGCTAACCGAGGCAAAAAAAAATTGAAAAGGGGGGTGCAACAAGAGGACTTCCTAGGGGGTCAGCCATCCAAGTACTACTCTCGCACAAGCACGCTTAACTTTGGAGTTCCGATGGGATCCGTTGCATTAGTGCTGGTATGATCGCACCCGTCATGTTGAGGGCACAAATCCCTTATGTGTTGGCAGTTCACAGTCCCAGCCCAGAGAAGTGGCCCATTCAAATGGCCCAATGGGCTTAACGATAACCTATCCGCTTCAACAACGCAGCATCCTCACAAGAAGTGATAACAACATATTGTAGGGCCCTCGAATGTCTCGCATGTTAGGCTGTCATTCTTTTTGCGGCTCACGACGTACGATCCAGGATGGAAAAATAGCACAAATAGAAAAGTGGCCTGAAACTAATGAAATTGTTCTATTTTTGGCTCCAAAAATTGGCGCAGCTGAGCAGGATTGCTGCCCCCGTCGTAGAGCTCTCTGATAGATTTCCAATGGTCTGTTGTGCGCCGCATAAATCCTTACGGATCAACTATTATGGGCACCGAAAAGACAGAGACCTGGTCACAAGCCCCAAGCCCTCGGTTTGCGGGCCCAGCCTCCACGTGAAGTGAAGTTATCTCGTCCATGGTACCGTGGGATTTGGTATTAGAAATGTGATCGATAAAGAATCTTGGCAAGGCTAACCGAGGCAAAAAAAATTGAAAAAGGGGTGCAACAAGAGTACTTCCCAGGGGGCCACCCATCCTAGTACTACTCTTGCCCAAGCACGCTTAACTTCGGAGTTCTGATGGGATCAGGTGCATTAGAGCTGGTATGATCGCACCCGTCATGTTGTGGGCACAAATCCCTTGTCAGAAAACTTTCACGCATTTTCAACATCATTTACCAGGTCAAATTCACTTCGCTCCAACAAGTCAAAAAAATGCCATTTACGTGATTTCACCTATCTTTAAGTTCTAGCCAAATATCTTGCCATGCATGGTTACAAAAGCTCATGTACACACATATATCACAAGTACAGAGGTAAAAATAGACATATGAAGGCATGCATGTGGTTTTTGAAAGCCTGTCAATAGTGTTTTAGCCCTCACCTTAGCAAGACAATAATGAAGATGCACAAAGCTCTTGAAGATGCACAAGATCGTCTTTTCTCCTTGCTTGGCCGAGAGATAACTTGATATTCTCTAATTCCTAGCTTAGTTACCATGTTCTTAGTATGTTCATGTGGCTAGAACAAAAGGAAATGAAGTAGAAGCTATCAAACATACCTATGCCGAAAATTGATGAGTCTTGTGTGCTTGCATGCGAATTTTCTTGCTTCTAGCTTGCTTGGTTGAACTTCCTAGGGCCTTGAGTGTCTAGATGAACCTTAGGATGATGACCTTAAGCTATGGAGTCTAATGTTGCAGCCAAAACCGAGAGAGAGTGTGTGAATGAGAGAAAGAGAGAATGTGAGAAAGAAATGAAAAGCTTAAGCATTTTGGCCGGCTATAGGCCTTGCAAAATCTGAAATTATGCCATATTTTGAGTATTTTGAATTGTGAGGGATGAGCATGGTGTGAAGGCCGAGAATGGCATGCTTGGGTAGTGTTTTTAGGAGTTTTTTTTTATGCTTTGTTTTATGTGTTGGTGTCATATAATGTCTAGGAATGTTTTTAAATTATGCAATGCTAGTTCAAATGCATCATGTGGTTGGCCAAGCTAGTGTTCCAATCTGAATTTTTTGTCATGTTTTGAGCATTATTATATTGTGTGCTTGGGATGTGCAAAAGAATAAAGAATAAAGAATAAGAATGTTTAGCTTTTGGTGAAAGTTCGTCTTCTAGTGAGTTAAATTAGCATTTTAATATTAGTTAGTGGAGTTTGTAGGATTAATTAATGATCTAGTGCTTCGCGTAAAATGCTTTCTTGATTAGCGTGCGGGCACGCTTTCCTAGGTTTAGGACACGTAAATCTAGGTTAGAGCACACGAAATGAGGTATCGTACGCAAATCGAGGTCGGGCCTCACATTTGTGTTGACGGTTCACAGTCCCGGACCAGAGAGATGGCCCATTCAAAAAGCGCAATGGGCTTAACGACAATGCATCTGCTTCAACAACGCAACATCCTCGCAAGACGTGATATCGACGTTTTATGGGGCCCTCTAATGTCCCGCGAGTTAGGTTGTCGTCCTTTTCGCGGCTCACGATGTACGATCCAGGAAGGAAAAACAGCGCAGAATGAAGAAAAGTGGCCCGATACTAAGAAAAAGTTCAATTTTGGTCTCCGAAAATAGGCAAAGCCAAGTAGGCTTGCTGCCCTAATAGTAGAGCTCTCGTAGAGCTTTCCAACGGTATGCTGTGCGGCGCGTAACTCCTTACGGATTTAAAGTTATGGGCACCGAAGCGACAGAGACCAGGTCACAACCCCCAAGCCCTCGGTTTACGGGCCCAGCCTCTACGTGAAGCGATGTTGTCTCGCCCATGGTGCCGTGGGATTCGGTATTAGAAATGTGATGGATAAAGCATCTTGGCAAGGCTAACCGGGGCAAAAAAAATTGAAAAGGGGGGTGCAACACGAGGACTTCCCTGGGGGTCACCCATCCTAGTACTACTCTCGTCTAAGTACGCTTAACTTCATAGTTCTGATGGGATTCGATACATTAGTGCTGGTATGATCACTCACGTCATGTTGAGGGTGCAAATCCCTTATGTGTTGACGGTTCACAGTCCCTGTCCAGAGAGATGGCCCATTCAAAAGGCCCAATGGGCTTAACGACAACCTATTCGATTCAACAATGTAGCATCCCTGCAAGACGTGATATTGACGCGTTGTGGGGCCCTCTAATGTCCCGCGAGTTAGATTGTCGTCCTTTTTGCGGCTTACAACGTACGATCTGGGAAGGAAAAACAGCGCAGAATGAAGAAAAGTGGCCCGATACTAAAGAAAACGTTCGATTTAAGGCTCCAAAAATAGGTGCAACCAAGTAGGCTTGCTGCCCCAATCGTAGAGATCTCGTAGAGCTTTCCAACGGTATGTGTGTGCACCGCGTAACACCTTACGGATCAAAAGTTATGGGCACCGGAGCGATAGAGACCTAGTCACAAGCCCCAAGCCCTCGGTTTGCGAGCCCAGCCTCCACGTGAAGCGAAGTTGTCTCACCCATGGTGCCATGAGATTCAGTATTAGAAATGTGATGGATAAAGAATCTTGGCAATGCTAACTGGGGCAAAAAAAATTGAAAAGGTTGGTGCAACAAGAGGATTTCCCAGGGGGTCTCCCATCCTAGTACTAGTCTCGCCCAAGCACGCTTAACTTCAGAGTTCTAATAGGATCCGGTGTATTATTGATGGTCTGATCGCACCCGTCATGTTGAGGGCGCAAATCCCTTATGTGTTGACGGTTCAAAGTCCCAGCCCAGAGAGATGACCCATTCAAAAGTCCCAATGGGCTTAACGACAACCCATCCGCTTCAACAATGCAGCATCCAAGCAAGACGTGATATCGACGCGTTGTAGGGCCCTCTAATGTCTTGCAAGTTTGGTTGTCGTCCTTTTTATGGCTCACAACGTACAATTCGGGATGAAAAAACAACTCAAAAAGAAGAAAAGTGGCCCGATACTGATGAAAACATTCAATTTTGGGCTCCAAAAACAAGTGCAGCCGAGCATTCTTGCTGCCCCTGTCACAGAGCTCTCTGAGAGCTTTCTATCGGTATGTTGTGTGCCGCGTAAATCCTTACGGATCAAACGTTATGGGCACCAGAGTGACAGAGACCTGGTCACAAGCCCTAAGCCCTCGGTTTGCGAGCCCAACCTCAACGTGAAGCGAAGTTGTCTTGCCCAAGATGCCGTGGGATTCAGTAATAGAAAGTGATGGATAAAGCATCTTAGCAAGGCGAACCGGGGCAAGTAAAATTGAAAAGGGGGGTGCAACATGAGGACTTCCCAGGGGGTCACCCATCCTACTACTACTATCGCCCAAGCAAGCTTAACTTCGGGGTTCTGATGGGATCCGGAGCATTAGTGCTGGTATGATCGCACCCGTCATGTTTAGGGCGCAAATCCCTTATATGTTGACGGTTCACAGTCCCAGTCAAGAGAGATGGCCCATTCAAATGGCCCAATAGGCTTAATGACAACCCTTCCGCTTCAACAACGCAGCATCCTTACATGATGTGATATCGATGCGTTGTAGGGCCTCTAATGTCCTGTAAGTTAGGTTGTCGTCCTTTTTACGGCTCACGACGTATGATCTGAGACGGAAAAACAGCCCAAAAATAAGAAAAATGTCACAAAACTGATGAAAACATTCGATTTTGGTCTCCGAAAATAGGCGCAACAAAGCAGGCTGGCTACCCCCATCGTAGAGCTCTCAAAAATTTTTCCAACGGTATGCTGTGCGCCGCGTAACTACTTACGGATCAAAATTTATGGGCACTGGAGCGACGGAGACATGGTCACAAGCCCCACGCCCTCGGTTTACGGGCCCAACCTCTACACGAAGCGAAGTTGTCTTGCCCATGGTGCTGGGGGATTCGGTAATTGAAATGTGATGATAAAGCATCTTGGCAAGGCTAACCGGGGCAAAAAAAATTGAAAAGGGAGTTGGTATGATCGTACCCAACATGTTGACTTCCTACGGGGTCACCCATCCTTGTACTACTCTCGCCCAAGCAAGCTTAACTTTGGAGTTCTGATGGGATTCGGTGCATTAGAGCTGGTATGATCGTACCCAACATGTTGAGTGCACAAATCCCTTATGTGTTGACGGTTCACGGTCCCAGCCCAGAGAGATGGCCCATTCAAAAAGCCCAATGGGCTTAACGACAACCCATCCGCTTTAACAATGCAGCATCCTCGCAAGACGTGATTCGACGCAATGTAGGGCGCTCTAATGTCCTGCGAGTTAGGTTGTCGTACTTTTCGCGACTCACGACGTACTATCCAGGACGGAAAAATAGCGCAAAATGAGGAAAAGTGGCCCAAAATTGATGAAAACATTTAATTTTGAGCTCCGAAAATAGGCGCAGCAAAGCAAGCTTGCTGACCCCATCGTAGAGCTCTAATAGAGCTTTCCAACGGTATGCTGTACGCCGCGTAACTCCTTACGGATCAAAAGTTATTGGCAATGGATCGACAGAGACTTGGCCAAAAGCCCAAGCCCTCGGTTTGCGGGCCCTGCTTCCACATGAAGCGAAGTTGTCTCGCCCATGGTGCCGTGGGATCTAGTATTAGAAATGTGAAGGATAAAGCATCTTGGCAAGGCTAACCGGGGCAAAAAAAATTGAAAATGGGGGTACAACAAGAGGACTTCACAGGGGGTTACCCATCCTAGTACTACTCTCGCCCAACCACGTTTAACTTTGGAGTTCTGATGGGATCTGGTGCATTAATGCTTGTATGATCGGACCCCTCTTGTTGATGGCGCAAAAACCTTATGTGTTGACGGTTCACAGTCCCAGCCTAGAGAGATGGACCATTCAAAAGGCCTAATGGGATTAACGACAACCCATCCGCGTCAACAATGCAGCATCTTCGCAAGACGTGATATCAATGCATTGTAGGGCCTTCTAATGTCCCACGGGTTAGGTAGTCATCCTTTTCGTGGCTCACAACGTACGATTCGGGACTGAAAAACAACGCAAAAAGAAGAAAAGTGTCCCAAAACTGATGAAAATGTTCAATTTTGGGTTCAAAAAATAGGTATAGCTGAGCAGGCTTGCTGCCCCAGTCGTAGAGCTCTCGGAGAGCTTTCCAACGGTATGCTGTGCGCCGCGTAACTCCTTACGGATCAAAAGTTATGTGCATCGGAGCGACAGAGACCTGGTGAAAAGCCCCAAGCCCTCGGTTTGCGGGCCCAGCCTCGATGTGAAGCGTAGTTGTTTTGCCCAAGTTGCCGTGGGATTCAGTAATAGAAAGTGATGGATAAAACATCTTGGCAAGGCTAACCAGGGCAAAAAAAATAGAAAAAAGGGGGTGCAACACGAGGACTTCCCAAGGGGTCACCCATCCTAGTACTACTTTCGCCCAAGCACGCTTAACTTCGGAGTTCTAATGGGATCCGGTGCATTAGTGCTGGTATGATCGCACCCGTCATGTTGAGGGTGCAAAGCCCTTATGTGCTGAAGGTTCACAGTCCTAGCCCAGAGAGACGGCCCATTCAAAAGGCCCAATGGGCTTATCGACAACCCATCTGCTTCAACAACGCAGCATCCTCCCAAGACGTGATATCGAAGGGTTGTAGGGCCCTCTAATGTCCCGCGAGTTAGGTTGTCATTTTTTTCGTGGCTCACGACGTACGATCCAAGATGGAAAAACTGTGCAAAAAGAAGAAAAGTGGCTTGAAACTGATGAAAACGTTCGATTTTGGGCTCTGAAAATAGGCGCAGCTGGCCAGGCTTGCTCCCCCCGTCGTAGAACTCTCGAAGAGCTTTCCAACGGTCTGTCGTGTGCCACGTAACTCCTTACGGATCAAATGTTTAGGGCACCGGAGCGACAGAGACCTGGTCATAGGCCCCAAGCCCTCAGTTTGCGGGCCCAGCCTCCACGTGAAGAGAAGTTGTCTTGCCCAAGATGCCGTGGGATTCGGTAATAGAAATGTGATGGATAAAACATCTTGGCAAGGCTAACCGGGACAAAAAATGTAAAATTGGGGGTGCAACAAGAGGACTTCCCAAGGGGTCACCCATCCTAGTACTACTCTCGCGCAAGCACGATTAATTTTGGAGTTCTGATGGGATCCAGTGCATTAGTGCTGGTATGATCGCACCCGTAATGTTGAGGGAGCAAATCCCTTATGTGTTGACGATTCACAGTCCCAGTCCAGAGTGGTGGCCCATTGAAAAAGCCCAATGGGCTGAACGACAACCCATCCGCTTCAACAACTCAGCATCCTCGCAAGGCGTGATATCGACGCATTGTAGGGCCCACTAATGTCCCACGAGCTACATTTTCATCTTTTTCACGGCTCACAACGTACGATCCGGATGGAAAAACAGCACAAAAAGAAGAAATGTTACCTAAAACTGATGAAAATGTTCAATTTTAGGTTCCAAAACAGGCGTAGCCGAGCAAGCTTGTTGCCCCCGTCGTAGAGCTCTTGGAGAGCTTTCCAACGGTATGCTATGCACCGCGTAACTCCTTACGGATCTAAAGTTATGGGCACCAGAGCGACAGAGACCTGGTCACAAGCCCCAAGCCCTCAATTTGCGGGCCCAACCTATCACGCCCCGACCCGACCTATAGAGGTTAGACTAGGGTGTGATCTAATCATTCACATTCTTTTATGACTATAACCGATTGATAAAGGTTAAGTTTATCCGTTGGACTAGAACTCCAAAAATTTTCTGGAAACTAGCAGCATAACGGCTGTAATTGGGCTCTTTAGTTTGACATAATTTTCTAAACGCCGAAAAACCTTCAATCCCATATTCGATTCCAATTAAGATTACTGTCTATCACCAATCGATATGCCTACTAGTGATCTCGAAAGTCTTGTTTGATTAACAAACCTAGCATGATAACTATGTCCCGTTTGTTTGTTAATTCCTGTTGCACAAGTACCTATTGATCTTTATCATACTATTAAGCACCTAGGTGAAATTAAATAGAGTTAAAACATTTGCTTTCTTCACCTAGTGATTGAGTTGCTTATGGCAGTTACTAAATCAAAACAGTAATAGCAACCCACAAGATAGCGTCTCGTCTAGTCATAGTTAGTACAAGCCAAAATTAAACCCCAAATTATAATGGGGGTCATTTACAATCAACAACAAGCAACATAAGAAATAGTCTTCAAAATAAACATAACGTCCGCAAAATAGCCATAGTCAACCAAGGCACATAAGACAAGCAATCACTCCAAAGAGTCATCAACAGGCACGTTCTCCTCGGGTACCTGTTCCTGATATTCTTCACCCATGATGGTAAAAGAGGATGAGTTCTTATGAACTCAGCGAGGAAGAACGAGAGATAATGTTTTGAAACTCTTTTCCGGTTAATTTCATGAAAATCTCTTTTGAAAACATTTCACATATTACAAATATGTTAATTACTCAAGGTATAAGAATCAAATTGAACAACAGATACAATTACCAATCATTTCAAGGATACGGTGAGCTTTTGCTCTCAAGTTCAATCGGTGAGCATTTGCTCTCAAGTTCATTTTCGATAACAATTGTTGCGGCCGGCTTCAATCATCCACTTATCGCTCCCAATTGGGTGTACTCAGGATGTACCCCGAAATCCTATGACCCAACTCTCCGAGGGTGGAATACCAAGTGAGAGAGGGAATTGGACCATGGTAGTCACGGGAGCACCTGCAAGCCCTATGCCACCCGGTGTTCGTGAAACGCTACCATGCCACAATGAAAGGTTGCAACCTTGTATACAATAAACATTTATACCATTTAACAATTCACATTAGGAGGACAACAAATTAGGTTGCGTCCGAGTAATTTCAAGATCACATATTTCCAAGTAAACGAATGAGGCATACTTAACATGAATTTTCACTTTGTAAAACATGTAGAGTCATATGAACATTAAACGGACAGAAGAGTAACACATATAAATCAAATCATATAACTCATTTCGGGGTTCACATATCAAGTCATAGATTATACAAGCATGAAACGACGTTTACAAGAGACCGGGTGCAAGAAAAGTCTACTTATCAACATGTAATCACCGGGAATCACATTTAGAGCTACAAGGACAACTACGGGCAGCCTATTAACCACACGATTTGACACGTTTAACCATAAGATTATCTCTTTGCAAATAGTCATAAGCAATTGGGCCTCGATTCCGTGCTTAACATGCGGTTAAGCAAACCATTCATCAATTAATGATCCCAAGTCATACATCGATCAAATTTAGCAACCTCAACCAGCCACAACAGTCCATACAACATCTAAGTGCTACAATTCCAAGCATTCAATACCACAAGAGAAGTTACAACATGTTTCAAAGCATATCACTAAACAAAAACCTCACTGGAATGGTCTGTTTTCCCACAATTGATTAGACAAGAAAACATTCTCCAATTTCAGTGAACAAAATTTCAAATTAAATCTTAATGAGTGATTTAAATCTAGGAACAAACCTCGCATCATTTGGAGTTCGGACTTAGGAGTTATGGCCAAAACCGTGAGACTACGCAAAACTGTCCAGTTTTAGACACATTACGATTTTTGCCAATTTGGAGGGTCTTGGAATCATAATTGGCTTTGGTCTATTTCTGACAAAAATGTCCAGAACTGCAAAATCTATCAACCTACCGTTTTTTATGCATTTTTATCAACATTTACTATGTCAAAAATGCTTCGTTCTACAAAGTGAGTAATCTGCCAGAAACCTATTTTATTTTTCCAATTTTTCCAGATTTAGACACTTCACGATGTTTGACCATTTTGGAGGCTTTAGAGTCAAAATTGGCCTTGGCCTATTGCTACAAAAAATGCTCAAAACTGGCAAAACTAGTGGCCTACCAATTTTCACACATTTTTATCAAGGTTTACTAAGCCAAATGCACCTCGTACCACAAGATCAGAAAATTGCCAGCAAAAAAGTTTTTACCTATCTTCAAGTTCTAGCCAAAAATCTAGCCATGCATGGGTATATAAGCTCATATACACACATATACAATAATTATAGAGGTAAAGCTAGCCATATGAAAGCATGCATGCAAGTTTTGGAAGCTCTTAAAAGAGTTTACCCTCACCTTAGCAAGTTAATAGATGAAGATGCACAAATGTTCTTGAAGATGCACAAATGGAGCTTCTTCCTTGTTTTGCCCAAGAAATGGCTTGTTTTCCTTTAATTCCTAACTGAGTTAGCATGTGAGGAAGGTATCCATGTGGGTGAAACCAAAAGAAATGGAAGAAACTAGCAAAACATACCTATAGCCGAGAATGAAGAGTTTTTGTGAGCTTGCATGCGTTTTCTTTGCGTTGCTTGATATGGTCGAGTTCCTTAGAGTCTTTGAGTGCCTAGGTGAACCTTAGAATGTGAACTTGAGCTATGGAGATGCTTGAAGCAGCCAAGGCCGAGAGATAGAGAGAAAGCAAATGAGAGAATGAGAGAATGTTTTGAGGAAATGGTTGAAGTTGAGTGTGTCGGCCTTGAGCTTCTACAAATCTGATTTTGTGTTATCTAAAGCATGCTTTGAATTGTTTTTAGCATGTATTTTGCAATGGCTGAGAATGGTAGCATGGTGGTTAGTAAAATATTACTTTGGTGTATGCAAAAGTTATGACAATGTGAAGTTTTGTCTAAGCATGCATGAATAAATTATTTTGTTCAAATTTTTGCTTAAGCACATAGGTATGGTCGGCCAAGGGAGTTCAAAAATGTGAATTTTTGTCATGTGTTAAGCCTTATTTTATTGTAGGTTGATGTGGTATTTTAGGTGCTTGGAATTTGCAAAAGAATAAGGAATAAAGAATGAAGAATGTTTAGTGCTTATTGAAATTTTGTCTTCTAATGCATTGACTTAGGATTAGAATATTAGTTAGTGGAGTTTGTAGGATTATTCTATAGTTTAGTGCTTCGTGTAGGATTCTTTCTCGATTAGCGTGCAGGCACGTTTTCCTAGGTCTAGGACACGCACTACGAGATAAGGCACGAACTACGAGATAAATTCATGTATTCCAAAAAAATGCACGCAACTCTAAATAAATGCACGTAATTCAATGCAAGACACGTAAATCAAGACACAACTCTTAAACCTAGGTTAAGGCAGGTAGTTCAAGGTTAGGGCACATGAAACGAGGTATCGCACGCAAATTGAGGTCAGGCCTTACACAGCCTCCATGTGAAGCGAAGTTGTCTCGCCCATGGTGCCGTGGGATTCGGTATGAGAAATGTGATGGATAAAGCATCTTGGCAAGGCTAACCGGGGCAAAAAAACAAATTGAAAAGGGGGGGGACTTCCTAGGGGGTCACCCATCCTAGTACTACTCTCGCCCAAACAAGTTTAACTTTGGAGTTCTGATGGGATTCGGTGCATTAGTGCTGGTATGATCGCACCCGTCATGTTGAGGGAGCAAATTCCTTATATGTTGACAGTTCACAGTCCCAGCCCAGAGAGATGGCCCATTCAAAAGGCCCAATGGGCTTGACGATAACCCATCCGCTTCAACAAGGCATCATCCTCACAAGACATGATATTGACGCGTTGGATGGCCCTCTAATGTCCTGTGAGTTAAGTTGTCGTCCTTTTCGCGGCTCACGACATACGATCTGGGACGAAAAACAGCCCAAAAAAAAAGAAAAGTGGCCTGAAACTAATGTAAACGTTCAATTTTGGTCTCCAAATATAGGAGAAGCCGAGCAGGATTGCTGCACCCATCACAGAGCTATCAGAGAGCTTTCCAATGGTATACTATGCGCCGCGTAACTCTTTATGGATCAAAAGTTATGGGCACCGGAGCGACAGAGACCTGGTCACAAGCCCCAAGCCCTCGGTTTGCGGTCCTAACCTCCACGTGAAGTAAAGTTGTCTCGCCCATGGTGCCGTGGGATTCGGTATTAGAAATGTGATGGATAAAGCATCTTGGCAACACTAACCGGGGCAAAAAAATTGAAAAGGAGGGGTTCAACAAGAGGACTTCCCAAGGGGTCACCCATCCTCATACTACTCTCGCCCAAGAGCACTTAACTTCGGAGTTCTGATTGGATCCGGTGCATTAGTGCTGGTATGATCACAGTCGTCATGTTGAGGGCGCAAATCCCTTATGTGTTGATGGTTCACAATCCCAGCCCAGAGAGATCGCCCATTCAAAAGGCCCAATGGGCATAACGATAACACATCCGCTTCAACAACGCAGCACCCTTGCAAGACGTGATATTGGCTAGTTGTAAGGCCCTGTAATGTCCCACGAGTTAGGTTGTCATTATTTTTATGGCTCACGATGTACGATTCGGGGTGAAAAAATAGCCCAAAAAAATAGAAAAGTGGCCTGAAACTGATGAAAACGTTCAATTTTGGGCTCTGAAAATAGGCGTAGCAGAGCAGGCTCGTTGCCCTCATCGTAGAGCTCTCAGAGAGATTTCCAACGGTATGCTGTGCGCTGCGTAACTTCTTACGGATCAAAAGTTATGGGCACCAGAGTGACAGAGACCTGGTCACAAGCCCCAAGCACTCGGTTTGTGGTTCCAGCCTCGACGTGAAGCGAAGTTGTCTTGCCTATGTGCCATGGGATTCGGTAATAGAAAGTGATGGATAAAGCATCTTGGCAAGGCTAACCGAGGAAAAAAAAATTGAAAAGGGGAGGGGGGCAACACGATGACTTCCCAAGGGGTCACCCATCCTAGTACTACTCTCGCCCAAGCAAGCTTAACTTTGGAGTTCTAATGGGATCCGTTGCTTTAGTGCTGGTATGTTTGTACCCGTCATGTTGATGGCGCAAATCCCTTATGTGTTGACGGTTCACAGTCTCAGCCTAGAAAGATGGCCCATTCAAAAGGCCCAATGGGCTTAACGACAACCCATCTGCTTCAAAAACGTAGCCTCCTTGCAAGACGTGATTTTGACTCATTGTAAGGCCCTTTAATGTCCCACGAGTAGGGTTATCGTCCTTATTGCGGCTCACGACATACGATCCGTGATGAAAAAATAGCGCAAAAAGAAGAAAAGTGGACAGAAACTAATGAAAATGTTCAATTTTGGGCACCAAAAATAGGCACAGCCAAGCAGGCTTGCTACCCCCATCGTAGAGCTCCTGGAAAGCTTTCCAACGGCATGCTATGAGCCACATAACTCCTTACAGATCAAAAGTTATGGGCATTGGAGCGACAGAGACCTAGTCACAAGCCCCAAGCCCTCGGTTTACGGGCCCTGCCTCAACGTGAAGCGAAGTTGTCTTGCCCAAGGTGCCGTGGGATTCTGTAAAAGAAATGTGGTGGATAAAGCATCTTGGCAAGGCTAATTGGGGCAAAAAAATGTAAAAGAGGGGTGCAACACGAGGACTTCCCTGGGGGTCACCTATCCTAGTACTACTCTCGCCCAAGCACGCTTAACTTCGTAGTTCTGATGCGATCCATTGCATTAGTGCTGGTATGATCACACCTGCCATGTTGAGGGCGCAAATCCCTTATGTGTTGACGGTTCACAATCCTAGCCTAGAGAGATGGCCCATTCAAAAGGCCCAATGGGCATAACGACAACCCATCCGCTTCAACAATGCAGCATCCTCGCAAGACGTGACATGGACGCGTTGTAGGGCCCTCTAATGTCCTGCTAGTTTGGCTGTCGTCCTTTTTGCTGCTCACAACGTACGATCCGGGATGGGAAAAAAGCGCAAAGAGAAGAAAAGTGGCCCAAAACTGATGAAAACGTATGATTTTGGGCTCCGAAAATAGGCATAGCCGAGCAAGCTTGCTGACCCCGTCGTAAAGCTATCTGAGGCCTTTCCAACGGTATTCTGTGCACCGCGTAAATCCTTACAGATCAAATTTTATGGGCACCGGAGGGACTGAGACCTAGTCACAAGCCCCAAGCCCTCGGTTTGCGGGTCCAGCCTTGACGTGAAGCGAAGTTGTCTTGCCCAAGGTGTCGTGGGATTCAATAATAGAAAGTGATGGATAAAGCAACATGGCAAGGCTAATCGGGGCAAAAAAAAATTGAAAAGGGGGGGGGGGGCAACACAAGGACTTCCCAGGGGGTCACCCATCCTAGTACTACTCTCGCCCAAGCGCGCTTAACTTCGGAGTTATGTTGGGATCCGGTGCATTAGTGCTGGTATGATCAAACCCGTCATGTTGAGGGCGCAAATCCCTTATGTGTTAACAATTCACTGTCCTAACCCAGAGAGATGGCCCATTCAAAATGCTCAATGGGGTTAACGAAAACCCATCCTCTTCAACAACGTAACATCCTCGCAAGACATGATATCGATGCGTTGTAGGGCCCTATAATGTCCTTTGAGTTTGGTTGGCGTCCTTTTCGCAGCTCATGACGTACGATTCGGGATGGAAAAATAGCCCAAAAAAAGAAAAGTGGCCCAGAACTGATGAGAACCTTCGATTTTAGGCTCCGAAAATAGGCGCAGCAATGCAGACTTCCTGACCCCGTCGTAGAGCTCTCAGAAAGCTTTCCAACGGTATGTTGTGCGCCGCGCAACTCCTTACAGATCAAATGTTATGGGCACCGGAGCGACAGGGACTTAGTCACAAGCCCCAAGCCCTCGGATTGCGGTCCCAACCTCCACGTGAAGCGAAGTTGTCTCGCCCATGGTACCGTGGAATTTGGTATTAGAAATGTGATGGATAAAGCATATTGGCAAGGCTAACCGGGGCAAAAAAAATTGAAAAGTGAGGTGCAACAAGAGGACTTCCCTAGGGGTCATCCATCCTAGTACTACTCTCGCCCAAGCACGCTTAACTTCGGAGTTCTTATGGGATCCGATGCTTTAGTGCTGGTATGATCGCACCCGTCATGTTGAGGGTGCAAATCCCTTATGTGTTGATGGTTCACAGCCCCATCCCAAAGAGATGGCCCATTCAAAAGGCCCAATGGGCTTAATGACAGCCCATCCGCTTCAACAATGTAGCATCCTCACAATACGTGATATCGACGCTTTGTACGGCCCTTTAATGTCCCGCGAGTTAGGTTGTCGTCCTTTTCGCGGCTTATGACGTATAATCCGGGACGAAAAAACAGCCCAAAAAAAAGAAAAGTAGCCCAAAACTGATGAAAACATTCGATTTTGGGCTCTGAAGCCCTCAGTTTATGGGTCTAGCCTGGTCACAAGCCCCAAGCCCTCGGTTTACGGGTCCAGCCTCGACGTGAAGTGAAGTTGTCTTGTCCAAGGTACCGTGGGATTCAGCAATAGAAAGTGATGGATAAAGCATCTTGGCAAGGCTAATCGGAGCAAAAAAAATTGAAAAGGGAGGGGCAACACGAGGACTTCCCTGGGGATCACCCATCCTAGTACTACTCTCGCCCAAGCACGCTTAACTTCGGAGTTCTGATGGGATCCGGTGCATTAGTGCTGGTATGATCACACCCATCATGTTGAGCGCATAAATGCCTTATGTGTTGACGGTTCACAGTCCCAGTCCAGAGAGATGGCCCATAAAAGGCCCAATGGCTTAACAACAACCCATCTGCTTCAACAACGCAGCATCCTCACAGGACGTGATATCGACGAATTGTTGGGCCCTCTAATGTCCCGCGAGTTAGGTTGTCGTCCTTTTAACAGCTCACGACGTACGATCTGGGATTGAAAACCTCCCAAAAAGAAGAAAAGTGGCCCGAAATTGATGAAAACTTTCGATTTTGGGCTCTGAAAATAGGCGCAGCAAAGCAGACTTCCTGTCCCCATCGTAGAGCTCTCAGAAAGCTTTCCAACGGTATGCTGTGCGCCGCGTAACTCCTTCCGGATCAAATGTTATGGGCACCGGAGGGACAGAGACCTGGTCACAAGCCCCAAGCCCTTGGTTTGTTGGCCCAGCCTCCACGTAAAGCAAAGTTGTCTCGCCCATGGTGCCGTGGGATTCGGTATTAGAAATATGATGGACAAAGCATCTCGGCAAGGTTAACCGGGGCAAAAGAAAATTGAAAAGGGGGGGTGCAACAAAAGGACTTCCCAAAGGGTCACCCATCCTAGTACTACACTTGCCCAAGCATGCTTAACTTCGGAGTTCAGATGGGATCCGGTGCATTAGTGCTGGTATGATCGCACCCGTCAAGTTCAGGGTACAAATCCATTATGTGTTGACGGTTCAAAATCCCAACCCAGAGAGATGAACCATTCAAAACGCCCAATGGGCTTAACGACAACCCATCCACTTCAACAACGTAGCAACCTCGCAAGACGTGATATCAACACATTGTAGGGCCCTTTAATGTCCCACGAGTTAGGTTGTCGTCCTTTTCACAACTAACGACGTATGATCCAGGATGGAAAAATAGCCCAAAAAAAAGAAAAGTGGCCTGAAACTTATGAAAATGTTCAATTTTCCACTCTAAAAATAGGTGCAGCCGAGCAGGCTTGCTGGCCACATCGTAGAGCTCTTGGAGAGCTTTCCAACGGTATGCTGTGCGCTGCGTAACTTCGTACAGATCAAAAGTTATGGGTATCGGAGTGACAAAGACCTCGTCACAAGCCCCTAGCTCTCAGTTTGCGGGCCCAGCCTCCACGTGAAGTGAAGTTGTCTCACCTATGGTGCCGTGGGATTCGGTATTAGAAATATGACTGATAAATCATCTCGGCAAGGCTAACCAAGGCAAAAGAAATTGAAAAGGGGGGTGCTACATGAGGACTTCCCAAGGGGTCACCTATCCTAGTACTACTATCTCCCAAGCACGCTTAACTTCGGAGTTCTTATGGGATCCGGTGCATTAGTGCTAGTATGATCACACCCGTTATGTTGAGGGCACAAATCCCTTATGTGTTTACGGTTCACAGTCCCAACACAGAGAGATGGTCGATTCAAAAGGCCTAATAGGCTTAACGGCAACCCATCCGCTTCAACAATGAAGCATCCTCGCAAGATGTGATATCAACGCTTTGTAGGTCCCTCTAATGTCCTGCGAGTTAGGTTGTCGTCCTTTTTGCGGCTCACGACGTACGATCCAGGATGGAAAAACAACACAAAAAATAATAGGAAAAGTGGCATGAAACTGAAGAAATCGTTGGATTTTGGGCTCCAAAAACAGGCACAGCCGAGCAGGCTTGCTGACCCCTTCGTAAAGCTCTCTGAGGCCTTTCCAACGGTATTCTGTGCTCCTCGCAAATCCTTACGGATCAAATTTTATTGGCATCGGAGCGACTGAGACCAGGTCACAAGCTCCAAGCCCTCAATTTGCGGGTCCAGCCTCGACGTGAAGCGAAGTTGAAGTGCCCAAGGTGCCGTGGGATTCGGTAATAGAAAGTGATGGATAAAGCATCTTGGCAAGGCTAGTCAGGGCAAAAAAAATTGAAAACGGGGGGGCAACATGAGGACTTCCTAGTGGGTCACCTATCCTAGTACTACTCTCGCCCAATCAAGCTTAACTTTGGAGTTCATATGGGATTCAATGCATTAGTGCTGGTAGGATCACACCCGTCATGTTGAGGGCGCAAATCTCTTATGTGTTGATAGTTCACTATCCCAGCCCAGAGAGATGGCCCATTCAAAAGGCCCAATGGGCCTAACAACAACCCATCAGCTTCAACAACGCAACATCCTCGCAAGACGTGATTTCGACGCGTTGTAGGGCCCTCTAATGTCCCGCGAGTTAAGTTGTCATCCTTTTTTGCGGATCACGACGTACGATCCGTGACGGTAATAGAGCCCAAAAAAAAGAAAAGTGGCTGAAACTGATGAAAACATTCGATTTTGGGCTCTCAAAGTAGGAGAAGCCAAGCAGGCTTGCTGCCTTTGCCATAGAGCTCTCGGAGAGCTTTCCAACGGTATGTTGTGCGTCCCACAACTCCTTACAGATCAAAAGTTATGGGCACCCTAGCGACAGAGACCTGGTCACAAGCCCCAAGCCCTCGGTTTGCTGTCCCAGCCTCCACATGAAGCGACGTTGTCTCGCCCATGGTGCCGTGGGATTCGGTATTAGAAATGTGATAGATAAAGCAACTGGGAAAGGTTAACTGGGGCACAAAAAATTGAAAAGGGGGGTGCAACAAAAGGACTTCCCAGGGGGTCACCCATCCTAGTACTACTCTCGCCCAAGGGCGCTTAACTTCGGAGTTTTGATAGGATCTAGTGCATTAGTTCTGGTATGATTGCACCTGTCATATTGAGGGTGCAAATCCCCTATGTGTTGACGGTTCACAATCCCAGCCCAGAGAGATGGCCCATTCAAAAGTTCCAATGGGCTAAACGACAACCCATCCGCTTCAACAACGCAGCATCCTCGCAAGACGTGATATCAACGCGTTGTAAGGCCCTTTAATATCACGCGAGTTAGGTTGTCGTCATTTTCGCGACTCACGACGAATGATCCGGGACAGAAAAATAGACAAAATAAAAAGAAAAGTGGCCTGAAAATGATCAAAACGTTCGATTTTGGGCTCCAAAAATAGGCGCAGCCGAGCAGGCTTGCTGACCCCATTCTAAAGCTCTCTGAGGCCTTTACAACGGTATTCTGTGCACCGCGTAAATCCTTACGGATCAAATTTTATAGCACCGGAGCTACTGAGACCTAGTTACAAGCCCCAAGCCCTCGGATTGTGGGCCTAACCTTGACGTGAAGCGAAGTTGTCTTGCCCAAGGTGCCGTGGGATTCGGCCATAAAAAGTGATGGATAAAGCATCTTGGCAAGGCTAACCCGGGCAAAAAAAATTGAAAAGTCGGGGACAACACGAGGACTTCCCAGTGGGTCACCCATCCTAGTACTACTCTTGCCTAAGCGCGCTTAACTTCAGAGTTCTGATGGGATCCGGTGCATTAGTGCTGGTAAGATCACACCAGTCATGTTGAGGGCACAAATCCCTTATATGTTGATGGTTCACAGTCCCAGCGTAGAGAGATGGCCCATTCAAAAGGCGCAATAGGCTTAACGACAATCATCCGCTTCAACAACGCAGCATCCTAGCAAGATGTGATATCTTTGCATTGTAGGGCCCTCTACTATCTCGCAAGTTAGGTTGTCGTCCTTTTTGTGGCTCACGACGTACGATACGGGATGAAAAAACATCACAAAAAGTAGAAAAGTGGCCTGAAATTGAAAAAAAAGTTCAATTTTGGGCTTCCAAAACAGGCGCAACAGCATAAGCTTGCTACCCCATGTCGTAGAGCTCTGGGAGAGCTTTCCAGCGGTATGTTGTGCGCCGCGTAACTCCTTACTGATCAAATGTTATGGGCACCGGAGCGACAAAGACCTGGTCACAAGCCCCAAGCCCTTGGTTTGCTGGCCCATCCTCCACGTGAAGCAAAGTTGTCTCACCCATGGTGCCGTGGGATTCGGTATTAGAATTGTGATGGATAAAGCATCTCGGTAAGGCTAACCAGGGCAAAAAAAATTGAAAAGGGGGGTGCAACAAGATGACTTCCCAGGGGGTCACCCATCCTAGTACTACACTCGCCCAAGCATGCTTAACTTCAGAATTCTAATGCGATCCTGTGAATTAGTGCTGGTATGATCGTACCCGTCATGTTGAGGGCGCAAATCCCTTATGTGTTGACGGTTCACAATCCCAGCCCAAAGAGATTACCCATTCAAAAGGCCCAATGGGCTTAACGACAACCCATCCACTTCAACAACGCAGCATCCTTGTAAGACGTGATATCGACGCGTTGTAGGGCCCTTTAATCTCCCGCAAGTTAGGTTGTCATCCTTTTTGCGGCTCACGACGTACGATCCAGGACGGAAAAATAGCCCAAAAAAAAAACAAAAGTGGCCCGAAACTTATGGAAATGTTTGATTTTTGGGCTCCTAAAATAGGCACAGCCGAGCAGGCTTGCTGGCCTCTTCGTAGAACTCTCGGAGAGCTTTCCAACAGTATGTTGTGCGCTACGCAACTCCTTACGGATCAAAAGTTATGGGCACCGGAGAGACAGAGACCTGGTCACAAGGCCCAAGCCCTCGGTTTGCAAGCCCAGCCTCCACGTGAAGCGAAGTTGTCTCGCCTATGGTGTTGTGGGATTCGGTATTAGAATTGTGATGGCTAAAACATCTTGGTAAGGCTAACCGGGGCAAAAAAAAAATTGAAAAATGGGGTACAACATAAGGACTTCCCAGGGGGTCACCCATCCTGGTACTATTCTCGCCCAAGCACGCTTAACTTATGGAGTTCTGATAGGATCCGGTGCATTAGTGCTGGTATGATCGTACCCGTCATGTTGAGGGTACAAATCCCTTATGTGTTGAAGGTTCATAGTCCCAGCCCAGAGAGATGGCCTATTGAAAAGGCCCAATGGGCTTAACGACAACCCATCCGCTTCAACAATGCAGCATCCTCGCAAGACATGATATCGACGTATTGTAAGGCCCCCTAATGTCCTGCGAGTTAGGTTGTCGTCCTTTTCATGGCTCACGACGTACGATTCGGGACGGAAAAACAGCGCAAATATAAGAAAAGTGGCCCAAAACTGATGAATACATTCGATTTTGGGCTATGAAAACAGGCGCAGCCAAGCAGGCTTGCTGACCCCATCGTAAAGCTCTCTGAGTCCTTTCCAACGGTATTTTGTGCACCACGTAAATTCTTATGGATCAAATTTTATGGGCACCGGAGCGACTGAGACCTGGCCACACGCCCCAAGCCCTTAGTTTGTGGTCCCAGTCTCGACATGAAGCGAAGTTGTCTCGCCCAAGGTGCCGTGGGATTTGGTAATAGAAAGTGATGGATAAACCATCTTCGCAAGGCTAACCGGGGCAAAAAAAATTTAAAAGGAGGGGAGATGGAACACGAGGACTTCCAGGGTATTACCCATCCTAGTACTACTCTCGCCCAAGCGCGCTTAATTTCGAAGTTCTGATGGGAACCTGTGCATTAATGCTGGTATGATCTCAACTGTCATGTTGAGGGCGCAAATCCTTTATGTGTTGACGGTTCACAATCCCAGCCCTTAGAGATGGCCCATTCAAAAGGCCCAATGAGCTTAACGACAACCCATCCGCTTCAATAGCGCAGCATCCTCTCAAGATATGATATCGACGTGCTTTAGGGCCCTTTAATGTATCGCGAGTTAGGTTGTCGTCCTTCTCGTGGCTAACGACGTACGATCCGCGATGGAAAAATAGCGCAAAAAAAAGTAAAGTGGCCCAAAAATGATGAAAACGTTCAATTTTGGGCTTCGAAAACAGGTGCTGCAAAGCAGGCTTGATGCCCTCGTCGTAGAGCTCTCTAAGTGCACTCCAACGGTAGGCTGTGCACCGTGTAAATCCTTACAGATCAAAAGTTATGGGCACCGGAGCGACAGAGACCTGGTCACAAGCCCCAAGCCCTCAGTTTACCACTTGAAGCGAAGTTGTCTCGCCCATGCTGCCATGGGATTCGGTATTAGAATTGTTATAGATAAAGCATCTTGGCAAGGCTAACCGGGGCAAAAAAAATTGAAAAGAGGGGTGCAACACGAGGACTTCCCACGGGGTCATCCATCCTAGTACTACTCTCGCCCAAGCATGCTTAACTTTGGAGTTCTGATGGGATTCGATGTATTATTACTGGTATGATCGCACCCGTAATGTTGAGGGCGCAAATACCTTATGTGTTGACGGTTCACAGTCCCAGCCTAGAGAGATGGCCCATTCAAAAGGCCCAATGGGCTTAATGACAAACCATTTGCTTCAACAACGCAGTATTCTAGCAAGACATGATATCGACGCGTTGTAGGGCCCTCTAATGTCCCGCGAGTTAGGTTGTCGTCCTTTTTACGGCTCACAACGTACGATCCAGGACGGAAGAACAGCGCAAAAAAAAAAGAAAAGTGGCCCGAATCTGATGAAAACGTTCAGTTTTGGTCTCCAAAAATAGGCATAGCCTGACTACCCCCGTCGTTGAGTTCTCAGAGAGCTTTCCAACGGTATGCTGTGTGCCGCGTAACACCTTACAAATCAAAAGTTATGGGCAACGGAGCGACAGAGACCTGGTCACTAGCCCCAAGCCCTCGGTTTGCGGGCCCAGCCTCCACGTGAAGTGAAGTTGTCTTGCGCAAGGTGCTGTGGGATTCGGTAATTGAAAGTGATGGATAAAGCATCTTTGCAAGGCTAACCGGGGCAAAAAAAATTGAAATTGGGGGAGAGGCAACCCGAGACTTCCCAGGAGGTCACCAATCCTAGTAGTACTCTCGCCCATGCACGCTTAACTTCGGAGTTTTGATGGGATCCGGTGCATTAGTGCTAGTATGATCGCACCTATCATGTTGAGAGCACAAATCCCTTATGTGTTTAAGGTTTACAGTCACGGTCCAGAGAGATGGCCTATTCAAAAGCCTAATGGGCTTAACGACAACCCATCTGCTTCAACAACGTAGCATCCCCGCAAGACGTGATATCGACGCGTTGTAAGGCCCTTTAATGTCCTGCGAGTTAGGTTGTCATCCTTTTTGTGGCTCACGACGAACGATCGAGGATGGAAAAATAGTAAAAAAAGAAGAAAAGTGGCTAGAAACTAATGAAAACGATCGATTTTGGGCGCTAAAAACAGGTGCAGTCGAGCAGGCTTGCTGACCCCATTGTAAAGCTCTCTAAGGCCTTTCCAACAGTATTCTGTGAACCGTGTAAATCCTTACGGATCAAATTTTATGGGCACAGGAGCGATAGAGACCTTGTCACAAGCCCCAAGCCCTCGGTTTGTGGGTCCAGCCTTGAAGTGAAGCGAAGTTGTCTGGGCCAAGGTGTCGTGGGATTCAAAAATAGAAATTGATGGATGAAGGATCTTGGCAAGGCTAACGGGGGAAAAAAATTGAAAAAGGGGGGGCAACACGAGGACTTCCCAGGGGTTCACCCATCCTAGTACTACTCTCGCCCAAGCACCCTTAACTTCGGAGTTTTGATGGGATCCAGTGCATTAGTGCTGGTATGATCGCACCCGTCATGTTGAGAGCACAAATCCCTTACGTGTTTACAGTTCACAGTCCTAGCCCAATGAGATGGCCCATTGAAAATGCCCAATGGGCTTAACGACAACCCATCTGCTTTAACAACGCAGCATCCTCGCTAGACGTGATATCGATGCGTTGTAGGGCCATCTAATATCAGTGAGTTAGGTTGTCGTCCTTTTTGCGGCTCACGACATACGATCTGGGACGGAAAAATAGACCCAAAAAAAAAAAAAGTGGCCCTGAAACTGATGAAAACCTTAGATTTTGGGCTCCGAAAACAGGTGCCGCCGAGCAGGCTTGCTGACCCCGTCAGAAAGCTCTCTAAGGCTTTTCCAATGGTATTCTGTGAACCGGATAAATCCTTACGAATCAAATTTTATGGGCGCCAGAGCGACTGAGACCTGGTCGAAAGCCCTAACCCCTCGGTTTGTAGGTCCAGCCTCGACGTGAAGCGAAGTTGTCTTGCCCAAGGTGTCATGGGATTCGGTAATAGAAAGTGATGGATAAAGCATCTTGGCAAGGCTAACTGGGGCAAAAAAAATTGAAAAGGGGGGTGCAATAAGAGGACTTCCCAAGGGGTCACCCTTCTTGGTACTACTTACGCCCAAGCACGCTTAACTTCGGAGTTCTGATGGAATTCGGTGAATTAGTGCTGGTATGATAGTACCCGTCATGTTGGGGGCGCAAATCCCTTATGTGTTGACGGTTCACAGTCCCAGCCCAAAGAGATGGCCCATTCAAAAAGCCCAATGGGCTTAACGATATCCCATCCGCTTCAACAACGCAGCATCCTCACAAGACATGATATCGACACGTTGTAGGGCATTTAATATCGTACGAGTTAGGTTGTTGTCCTTTTTTCGGATCACGACGTATGATCCAAGATGAAAAAACAGCGCAAAAACCAGAAAAGTGGCCCGAAACTGATGAAAACGTTCGATTTTTGGCTTCGAAAACAGGCGCAGCAAAGCATGCTTGCTATCCCTGTCATAGAGCACTCAGAGAGCATTCTGACGGAATGTTGTGCACCGCGTAACTCCTTACGGATGAAAAGTTATGGGCACCTGAGCGACGGAGACCGGGTCCCAAGCCCTACGCCCTCAGTTTACGGGCCCAACCTCCACGTGAAGCGAAGTTCTTTTGCCCGAGGTGCCGTGGGATTTGGTAATAGAAATGTGACGGATAAAGCAACTTTGCAAGGCTAACCGGGGAAAAAAAAATTAAAAAGGGGGGTGCAACACTAGGACTTCCCATGGGGTCAACCATCCTAGTACTACTCTCGCCTAAGCACGCTTAACTTCGAAGTTTCGATGGGATCCGGTGCATTAGTGCTGGTATGATCGCCCTCGTCATGTTGAGGGCACAAATCCCTTATGTGTTGACAGTTCACAATCCCAGTCCAGAGAGGTGGCCCATTCAAAAGGTCCAATGGGCTTAATGATATCCCATCGGCTTCAACAACGCAGCATCCTCGCAAGACGTGATATCAACACATTGTAGGGCAATTTAATGTCCTGCGAGTTTGTTGTCGTCCTTTTTATGGATTACAACGTACGATCCGGGACGAAAAAATAGCTCAAAAGAAGAAAAGTGTCCCGAAACTGATGAAAACATTTGATTTTCGGCTCAGAAAATAGGTACAGCCGTGCAGGCTTGCTGCCTCCATCGTAGCGCTCTCAGAGAGCTTTCCAACGGTATACTGTGCGCTGTGTGACTCCTTACGGATCGAAAGTTATGGGCCCAGAGCGACAGAGACCAGGTCACAAGCCCCAAACCCTTGGTTTGCGGGCCCAGCCTCCACGTGAAGCGAAGTTGTCTCGCCCTTGGTGCCGTGGGATTCCGTATTAGAAATGTGGTTTATAAAGCATCTTGGCAAGGCTAACCGGGGCAAAAAAAATTGAAAAGGGGGGTACAACGCGAGGACTTCCAAGGGGGTCACCCATCCTAGTACTATTCTCGCCCAAGCACGCTTAACTTCAAAGTTCTGATGGGATCCGGTGCATTAGTACTGGTATGATCATACCTGTCATGTTGAGGGCACAAATCCCATATGTGTTGACAGTTCACAATCCCAGACCAGAGAGATGGCCAATTCAAAAGTCCCAATGGGTTTAACGATATCCCATCCGATTCAACAACACAGCATCCTGGCAAGACGTGATATCGATGCGTTGTAGGGCCCTTTAATGTTCCACGTGTAAGGTTGTTGTCCTTTACGCGGCTCATGACGTATGATCCGGGATGGAAAAACACCACAAAAATAAGAAAAGTGGCCCAAAATAGATGAAAACATTCAATTAGGGGCACCGAAAACAGGCGCAGCCGAGCAAGCTGGCTGCCCCAGTTGTAGAGCTCTCGGAGTGATTTCTAACAGTATGCTGTGCGCTGCGTAACTCCTTACGAATCAAAAGTTATGGGCACCGGAGCGATAGAGACATGGTTACAAGCCCCAAGCTCTCAGTTTGCGGGCCTAGCCGCCATGTGAAGCGAAGTTGTCTCGCCCATGGTGCCGTGGGATTCGGTATTAGAAATGTGCTAGATAAAGCATCTTGGCAAGGCTAACCGGGGCAAAAAAAATTGAAAAGGGGGGTGCAACAAGAGGACTTCCCAAGGGGTCACCCATCATAGTACTACTCTCACCCAAGTATGCTTAACTTCGGAGTTCTGATGGGATTTTGTGCATTAGTGATGGTATGATCGCACCCGTCATGTTGAGCGCGCAAATCCCTTATGTGTTGAAGGTTCACAATCCTAGCCCAGAGATATCGACGCATTGTAGGGCCCTTTAATGTACTGCGAGTTTGGTTGTTATCCTTTTTGCGGCTCACGACGTACGATCCAGGATGGAAAAATAGCGCAAAAAAAAGTGGCCCGAAACTGATGAAAACATTTGATTTTAGGCTCCGAAAATAGGTGCAGCATAGCAAGCTTGCTGCCTCCGTCGTAGAGCTCTCAGAGAGCTTTCCAACAGTATGCTATGCACCGCGTAACTCCTTACGGATCCAATGTTATGGGCACCGGACCAACAGAGACCTAGTCACCAGCCCCACGCCCACGGTTTGTTGGCCCAGCCTCTACGTGAAGCGAAGTTGTCTTGCCCAAGGTACTGTGGGATTCGGTAATAAAAATGTGATGGATAAAGCATCTTGGCAAGGCTAACTGGGGCAAAAAAAATTGAAAAGAGGGGTGCAACACGAGGACTTCCCAGGGCGTCACCCATCCTAGTACTACTCTCACCCAAACACGCTTTACTTCGAAGTTTTGATGTGATCCGGTGCATTAGTGCTGGTATGATCACACTTGTCATGTTGAGGGCGCAAATACCTTATGTGTTGACGGTTCATAGTCCCAGCCCAGAGAGATGGCCTATTCAAAAGCCTAATGGGCTTAACGACAACCCATCTGCTTCAACAACGCAGCATCCCCGCAAGACGTGATATCAATGCATTGTAGGGCCCTTTAATGTTTCGCGTGTAAGGTTGTCGTCCTTTACGCGGCTCACAACGTACAATCCGGGATGGAAAAACACTGTAAAAATAAAAAAAATTGGCCCAAAACAGATGAAAACATTCAATTTGGGGCACCAAAAACAGGTGCAGCCGAGCAAGCTGGCTGCCCTAGTCGTAGATCTCTCGGAGAGCTTTCCAACAATATGTTGTGCGCTGCGTTACACCTTACGAATCAAAAGTTATGGGCACCGGAGCGACAGAGACATGGTCACAAGTCCCAAGCCCTCGGTTTGTGGGCCTAGCCTCCATGTGAAGCGAAGTTGTCTCGCCCATGGTGCCGTGGGATTCGATATTAGAAATGTGATGGATAAAGCATCTTGGCAAGCCTAAACGGGGCAAAGAAACAAAACAAAACGGGGGGTTGCACCAAGAGGACTTCCCAGGGGGTCACCCATCCTAGTACTACTCTCGCCCAAGTATGCTTAACTTCGGAGTTCTGATGGGATCTGGAGTATTACTACCGGTATGATCACACCCGTCATGTTGAAGGCGCAAAGCCCTTATTTGTCGACGGCTCACAGTCCCAGCCAAGAGAGATGGCCCATTCAAAAGGCCCAATGGGTTTAATGATAACCCATCTGCTTCATTAACGCAACATCCTCGCAGGACGTGATATCGACGCGTTGTAGGGCCCTTTAATGTACTGCGAGTTAGGTTGTCGTCCTTTTCACGGCTCACGACGTACGATCCAGGATGAAAAAATAGCGCAAAAAAAAGTGTTTCGAAACTGATGAAAACGTTTGATTTTAGGCTCCGAAAATAGGTGCAGCATAGCAAGCTTGTTGCCCCCGTCGTAGAGCTCTCGGAGAGCTTTCCAATGGTATGCTATGCACCGCGTAACTCCTTACGGATCAAATGTTATGGGCACCGGACCAACAGAGACCTAGTCACAAGCCCCAAGCCATCGGTTTATGGGCCCAGCCTCCACGTGAAGCGAAGTTGTCTTGCCCAAGGTGCCGTGGGATTTGGTAATAGAAATGTGATTGATAAAGCATCTTTGCAAGGCAAACTGGGGCAAAAAAAATTGAAAAAGGGGGTGCAACACGAGGACTACCCAAGGGGTCACCCATCCAAGTACTACTCTCACCCAAGCACGCTTAACTTCAGAGTTCTGATGGGATCCGATGTATTAGTGCTGGTATGATCACACCCGTCATGTTGAGGGCGCAAATCCCATATGTGTTGACGGTTCACAGTCCCATCCCAAAGAGATTGCCCATTCAGAAGGCCCAATGGGCTTAACAATATCCTATCCGATTCAACAACATAGCATCCTCGCAAGACGTGATATCGATGCGTTGTAGGGCCCTTTAATGTTCCGCGTGTAAGGTTGTCGTCCTTTACGCGGCTCACGTCGTACGATCCGGGATGGAAAAACACCGCAAAAATAAAAAAAGTGGCCTAAAACAGATGAAAACATTCAATTTGGACCACCAAAAACAGGCGCAGCCGAGCAAGCTGGCTGCCCCCAGTCGTAGAGCTCTCAGAGAGCTTTCCAATAATATGTTGTGCACTGCGTTACTCCTTACGAATCAAAAGTTATGGGCACCGGAGCGACAGAGACATGGTCACAAGCCCCAAGCCCTCAGTTTGCAAGCCTAGCCTCCATGTGAAGCGAAGTTGTCTCGCCTATGGTGCCGTGGGATTTGGTATTAGAAATGTGATGGATAAAGAATCTTGGCATGGCTAATCGGAGCAAAAAAAATTGAAAAAGGGGGTGTAACAAGAGGACTTCCCAAGGGGTCACTCATCCTAGTACTACTCTCACCCAAGCATGCTTAACTTCGGAGTTCTGACGGGATCTGGTGCATTAGTGCTGGTATGATCGCACCCGTCATGTTGAGGGCACAAATCCCTTATGTGTTGACGGTTCACCGTCCCAGCCTAGAGATATGGCCCAATCAAACAGCCCAATGGGCCCACCCATCCGCTTCAACAACGCAGCATCCTCGCAAGACGTGATATCAACGTGTTGTAAGGCCCTCTAATGTCCAGCGAGTTAGTTTGTCATCCTTTTCACGGCTCACGACGTACGATTCGGGACGAAAAAATAGCACAAAAGTAAAAAAATGGTCCGAAACTAATGAAAATGTTTGATTTTAGGCTCCGAAAACAGGCGCAGCAAAGCAAACTTGCTGCCCCGATCGTAAAGCTATCGGACAGCTTTCCAACGGTATGCTATGCACCACGTAACTCCTTACGGATCAAATGTTATTGGCACCGTACCGACAGAGACCTAGTCACAAGCCCCAAGCCATCGGTTTATGGGCCCTGCGTCCACGTTAAGCGAAGTTGTCTTGCCCAAGGTACTGTGGGATTCGGTATTAGAAATGTGATGGATAAAGCATCCTGGCAAGGCTAACCGGGGCAAAAAAAATTGAAAAAGGGGGGGTGCAACAATAGGACTTCCCAGGGGCTTACCCATCCTAGTACTACTTTCGCCCAAGCACGTTTAACTTCAGAGTTCTGATGGGATCCGGTGCATTAGTACTGGTATGATTGTACCCGTCATTTTGAGGGCGTAAATCCCTTATATGTTGACGGTTCACCGTCCCAGCCTAGAGAGATGGCCCATTCAAAAGGCCCAATGGGCTTAACGATAACCCATCTGCTTCAACAATGAAGCATCTTCGCAAGACATGATATCGATGCATTGTAGGGCCCTCTAATGTCCAGTGAGTTAGGTTTTCATCCTTTTCGCGGCTCACGACGTACAATCGTTGATGGAAAAACAACGCAAAAAGAAGAAAAGTGACCCCAAACTGATGAAAACATTTGATTTTCGGCTCTAATAACAGGCACAGTCGAGCAAGTTTGCTACCCCTATAGTAGAGCTCTCGAAGAGCTTTCCAACGATATGCTGTACGCCGCATAACTCCTTGCGGATCAAATGTTATTGGACCGGTGCGACAGAGGCTTGGTCACAAGCCCCAAGCCCTCGGTTTGCTGGCCGTGCCTCCACGTGAAGCGAAGTTGTCTCGCCCACTGTGTCGTGGGATTCGGTATTAGAAATATGATGGATAAACCATCTTTGCAAGGCTAATCAGCGGAAAAAAATTGAAAATGGGGGGTGCAACATGAGAACTTCCTAGGGGGTCACCCATCTTAGTACTACTCTCGCCCAAGCACGCTTAACTTCGGAGTTCTGATGGGATCTTGTGCATTAGTGCTGGTATGATCACACCCATCATGTTGAGGGCGAAAATCCCTTATGTGTTGACGATTCACAGTCCCAGCCCAGAGAGATGGCCCATTCAAAAGGCCCAATGGGCTTAACGACAACCCATCTGCTTCAACAACGAAATATCCTCGCAAGACGTGATATCGACAAGTTGTAGGGCCCTTTAATGTCCGGCGAGTTAGGTTGTCTTCTTTTTCGCGGCTCACGACCTATGATCCTGGACGGAAAAATAGCGCAAAATGAAGAAAAGTGGCCCGAAATTGATGAAAACTTTCGATTTTGGGCTCTGAAAACAGGCACAGTTAAGCAGGCTTATTGCACCTGTCGCAGAGCTCTCGGAGAGCTTTCCAACGGTATGTTGTGCACCGCGTAACTCCTTACGAATCAAAAGTTATGGGCACTGGAGCGACAGTGAACTTGTCACAAGCCCCAAGCCCTTGGTTTGCTAGCCCATCCTTCACATGAAGCGAAGTTGTCTCGCCCATGGTGCCGTGGGATTCGGTATTTGAAATGTGATAGATAAAGCATCTTGGCAAAATGTGGGTGCAACAAGAGGACTTCCCAGGGGGTCACCCATCCTAGTACTACTCTCGCCTAAGCATGCTTAACTTCGGAGTTTTGATGGGATTCGGTGCATTAGTACTGGAATGATCGCACCCCTCATTTTGAGGGCACAAATCCCTTATGTGTTTACAGTTCACAGTCCCAGCCCAGGGAGATGGTCCATTGAAAAGGCCCAATGGGCTTAACGACATCCCATCCGCTTCAACAACGCAACATCCTCGCAAGACATGATATCGACACGTTGTAGGGCCCTTTAATGTCCCGTGAGTTAGGTTGTCGTCATTTTCATGGCTCATGACGTACGATCTGGGAAGGAAAAACTGCCCAAAAAAAAGAAAAGTGGCCCAAAACTAATGAAAGCATTTGATTTTTGGATCCGAAAATAGGCGCAGCCAAGAAGGCTTGTTACTCCCGTTGTAGAGCTCTCGGAGAGCTTTCCAACGGTAAACTGTGTGCTGCGTAACTCCTTACGGATCAAAAGGTATGGGCACCGGAGCGACAGAGACCTGGTCACAAGCCCAAAGCCCTCGGTTTGCGGGCCCTGCCTCCACGTGAAGCGAAGTTGTCTTGCCCAAGGTACCATGGGATTCGGTAATAGAATTTGATGGATAAAGCATTTTAGCAAGGGTAGCCGGGGCAAAAAATTTTGAAAAAGGGGTGTAACACGAGGACTTCCCAGGTGGTCACCCATCCTAGTACTACTTTCGCCTAAGCACTCTTAATTTCGGAGTTCTGATGGGATCCGATGCATTAGTGCTGGTATGATCGCACCCATCATGTTGAGGACACAAATCCCTTATGTGTTGACGGTTCACAGTCTCAACCCAGAGAAATAGCCCATTCAAAAGGCCCAATGGGCTTAACGACAACCCATCTACTTCAACAACACAGCAACCTCGCAAGACATGATATCGATGTGTTGTAGGGCCCTTTAATGTCCCATGAGTAAGGTTGTCGTCCTTTAAGCAGCTCACGACGTACGATCCGGGATGGAAAGACACCACAAAAAGAGGAAAAGTAGCCCAAAATTGATGAAAACGTTCAATTTTGGGACTCTGAAATTAGGCACAGCCGAGAAGGCTGGCAACTCCAGTCATAGAGCTCTCGGAGAGCTTTCCAATGGTATGCTGTGCGCTGCGTAACTTCTTACGAATCAAAAGTTATGGGCACCGAAGCGACAGAGAACTGGTCACAAGCCCCAAGCCCTCGGTTTGCGGGCCTAGCCTCCACATGAAGTGAAGTTGCCCTGCCCAAGGTGCCGTGGGATTCGGTAATAGAAATATGGTGGATAAAGCATCTTGGCAAGCCTAACCGAGGAAAAAAAATTGAAAAGGGGGGTACAACACGAGGACTTCCCATGGGGTCACTCATCCTAGTACTACTCTCGTCCAGGCATACTTAACTTTGGAGTTCTAATGGGATCCGGTGTATTAATGCTGGTATGAGCACACCCGTCATGTTGAGGGCACAAATCACTTATGTATTGACGGTTCATTGTCCCAGCCCAGAGAGGTGGCCCATTCAAAAGGCCGAATGGGCTTAATGACAACCCATCTGCTTCAACAATGCAGCATCCTTGCAAGACGTTATATCAACGCGTTGTAGGGTGCTATAATGTCCAGCAAGTTAGGTTGTTGTCCTTTTCGAGGCTCACGACGTACGATCCGGGATGGAAAAATAGCGCAAAAAGTAGAAAAGTTGCCCGAAACTGATGAAAAAAAATCGATTTCGGGCTCCGAAAATAGGCGCAGCCGAGCAGGCTTCCTACCCCCATCGTAGAGCTCTCGGAGAGCTTTCCAACTGTATACTATGCACCGTGTAACTCCTTATAAATCAAAAGTTATGGGCACTTGAGCGACAAACACCTGGTCACAAGCCCCAAGCCCTCGGTTTGCGGGCCCTACCTCCACATGAAGCGAAGTTGTCTCGCCCATGGAGCCGTGGGATTCGGTATTAGAAATGTGATGGATAAAACATCTTGGCAAGGTTAACCGGAGCAAAAAAATTTAAAAAGGGGTATGCAACACGAGGACTTCCTAGGGTGTCACCCATCCTAGTACTACTCTCGCCTAACCACACTTAGCTTCGGAGTTCTGATGGGATCTGTTGTATTAGTACTGGTCTGATTGCACCTGTCAAGTTCAGTGTGCAAAGCCCTTATGTGTTGACGGTTCACAGTCCCAGCCCAGAGAGATGGCCCATTCAAAAGGCCCAATGGGTTTAACAACAACCCATTTGCTTTAACAACGCAGCATCCTCGCAAGACGTGATATCGACGCGTTGTAGGCCCATCTAATGTCCCGCGAGTTAGGTTGTCGTCATTTACGATCCGCAACGAAAAAACTGCGCAAAAAGAAGAAAAGTGGCTCAAAACTGATGAAAAACATTTGATTTTGGGCCCTAAAAACAGGCACGGCTGAGCAGGCTTGTTGCTCCCGTCGAAGATCTCTCAGAGAGCTTTCCAATGGTATGTTGTTCACCGCGTAACTTATTACAGATCAAAAGTTATGGGCACCGGAGCGACAAAGACCTGGTCACATATACCAAGCCCTCGGTTTGCGGGCCCAGCCTCTACGTGAAGCGAAGTTGTATTGCCCAAGGTGTCGTGGGATTCGGTAATAGAAATTTGATGGATAAAGAATCTTGAGAAAAAAAAATTGAAAAGGAGGGTGCAACACAAGGACTTCCCAGGGGGTTACCCATCCTAGTACTACTCTCGCCCAAGCACGGTAAACTTCGGAGTTTTGATAGGATCCGATGCTTTAGTGCTGGTATGATCACACCCGTCATGTTGAGAGCGCAAATCCCTTATGTGTTTACGGTTCACAATCCTAGCCCAGAGAGATGGCCCATTCAAAAGGCCCAATGGGCTTAATGACAACCCATCTGCTTTAACAATGTAGCATCCCCGCAAGACGTGATATCGACGCGTTGTAGGGCCATCTAATGTCCCGCGAGTAAGGTTGTCGTCCTTTTTGCAGCTCACAATGTACGATCTAGGACGGAAAAACAGCACAAAAAGAAAAAAAAAAGGCCTAAAATTAATGAAAACGTTCGATTTTGAGCTCCTAAAATAGGCGCAACCGAGCAATCTTGTTGCCCCTGTCGTAGAGCTCTAGGAGAGCTTTCCAACGGTATGTTGTGCGCCGCGTAACTCCTTACGGATCAAAAGTTATGCCCACCGGAGCGACAGAGACCTGGTCATAAGTCCCATGCCCTCGACTTACGGGCCCAGCCTCCACGTGAAGCGAAGTTGTCTCACCCATGGTGCCATGGGATTCAGTATTAGAAATGTGATTTATAAAGCATCTTGGCAAGGTTGGCCGAGGCAAAAAAAATTGAAAATGGGGTGCAACAAGAGGACTTCGCAGGGGGTCACCCATCCTAGTACTACTCTCGCCCAAGCACGCTTAATTTCAGAGTTCTGATGGGATCCAATGCATTAGTGATGGTATTATCGCACCCGTCATGTTGAGGGCACAAATCCCTTATGTGTTGACGGTTCATAGTCCCAGCCTAGAGAGATGGCCCATTCAAAGGGCCAAATGGCCTTAAGGACAACCCATCTGTTTCAACAACGCAGCATCCTCGCAGGACGTGATATCGACGCGTTGTAGGGCCCTCTAATGTCCCGCGAGTTAGGTTGTCATCCTTTTCCCGGCTCACGACGTACGATTCAGGACTGAAAAACAGAGCAAAAAGAAAAAAAGTGGCTCGACACTAATGAAAACGTTTCCTTTTGGGCTTCCAAAATAGGCGCAGCCGAGCAGGCTTGCAGACCCCGTTGTATAGCCCTCTGAGGCATTTCCAACTGTATGCTGTGCACCGTGTAAATCCTTACGGATCAAATTTTATGGGCACCGGAGCGACTGAGACCTGGTCGCAAGCCCCAAGCCCCCGGTTTGCGGGTCCAGCCTCTACGTGAAGCGAAGTTGTCTTGCCCAAGGTGTCATAGGATTCGGTAATAGAAAGTGATGGATAAAACATCTTGACAAGGCTAACCGGGGGAAAAAAAATTGAAATAGGGGGGGCAACACGAGGACTTCTCAGGAGGTCACCCATCCTGGTACTACTATCGCCCAAGCACGCTTAACTTTAGAGTTTTGATGGGATCCGATGCATTAGTGCCGGTATGATCGCACCCATCATGTTGAGGGCGCAAATCCCTTATATGTTGACGGTTCACAGTCACAGCACAGCGAGATAGCCTATTCAAAAGGCCCAAAAGGCTTAACCACAACCCATCCACTTCAACAACACAGCATTCTCGCAACACGTGATATCGACACGTTGTAAGGCCCTCTAATATCCCGCAAGTTAAGTTGTCGTCCTTTTCACTGCTCAAGACGTACGATCCGAGATGGAAAAACAGCCTTAAAAAAAAAAAAAGTGGCCCAAAATTGATGAAAACGTTCGATTTTAGGCTCCGAAAATAGGGGAAGCCGAGCACGTTTATTGCCCCCGTCGTAGAGCTCTCGGAGAGCTTTCCAACAGTATACTATGCGCCGCGTAAGTCCTTACGGATCAAAAGTTATGGGCACTGGAGCGACAGAGACCTGGTCACAAGCCCCAAGCCCTAAGCCTTCGGTTTGCGGTCCCTACTTCCACGTGAAGTGAAGTTGTCTCGCCCACGGTGCTGTGGGATTCGGTATTAGAAATGTGATAGATAAAGCATCTTGGCAAGGCTTACCAGGGCAAAAACAATTGAAAATGGGGTACAACAAGAGGACTTCCCAGGGGGGTCCCCCATCCTTGTACTATTCTCCCCCAAGCACGCTTAACTTCAGAGTTCTGATGGGATCCAGTGCATTAGTGCTGGTATGATCGTACACATCATGTTGAGGGCACAAATCCTTTATGTGTTGACGGTTCACAATCCCAGCCCTGAGAGATAGCCCATTCAAAAGGCCCAATGGGCTTAACGACAACCCATCCGCTTTAGCAACACAGCATCCTCGCAAGACGTGATATCGATGCGTTGTAGGGCCCTCTGGCATCCCGCGAGTTAGGTTGTCGTCCTTTTTGCGGCTCATGACGTATGATCCAAGACTGAAAAACAGCGCAAAAGGAAGAAAAGTGGCCCAAAATTGATAAAAACTTTCGATTTTGGGTTTCGAAAATAGGCACAACTGAGCAGGCTTGCTGCCCCCGTCGTAGAGCTCCCGGAGAGCTTTCCAACAGTATACTATGGGCCGCATAACTCCTTACCGATCAAAAGTTATAGGCACCGGAGCAACGGAGATCTGGTCACAAGCCCTAAGCCCCCGGTCTGCGGGCCTTGCCTCCACGTGAAGCGAAGTTGTCTTGCCCAAGGTGCTGTGGGATTCGGTAATAGAAATGTGATGGATAAAGCATCTTGGCCAGGCTAACCGGGGCAAAAAATATTAAAAAGGTGGGTGCAACACGGGGACTTCCCTAGGGGTCACCCATCCTAGTACTACTCTCGCCCAAGCACGCTTAACTTCGGAGTTCTGATGGGATGCGGTGCATTAGTGCTAGAATGATCGCACCTATCATGTGGAGGCTGCAAATCCCTTATGTGTTAACGGTTTACAGTCCCAGCCCAAAGAGATGGCCCATTCAAAAGGTCCAATGGGCTTAACGAAAACCCATTCGCTTCAACAACGCATTATCCTCGCAAGACGTGATATTGATGCGTTATAGGGCCCTCTAATATCCCGTGAGTTAAGTTGTCATCATTTTTGCGGCTTACGACATAAAATATGCGACGGAAAAACAGCACAAAACGAAGAAAAGTTGCCCGAAACTGATGAAAATGTTCGATTTTGGGCTCCGAAAACAGGCGCAGCTGAGCAGGCTTGTTGCCCCCGTCAAAGAGCTCTCAAATAGCTTTCCAACGGTATGATGTGCACCGCGTAACTCATTACAAATCAAAAGTTATGGGCACTAGAGCAATAGAGACCTGGTCACAAGCCCCAAGCCCTCGATTTGCTGGCCCAGCCTCTACGTGAAGCAAAGTTATCTTGCCCAAGATGCCGTGGGATTCGGTAATAGAAATTTGATGGATAAAACATCTTGGCAAGGCTAATCGGGGCAAAAAAAATTTGAAAAGGGGGTTGCAACACGAGGACTTCCTAGGGGGTCACCTATCCTAGTACTACTCTCGCCCAGGCCCGCTTAACTTCAGAGTTTTGATGGGATCCGGTGCATTAGTGCTGGTATGATCGCACCCGTCATGTTGAGAGCGCAAATCCCTTATGTGTTTACGATTCACAGTCCCAGCGCAGAGAGATGGCCCATTCAAAATGCCCAATGGGCTTAACGACAACCCATCCTCTTCAACAACGCAGCATCCTTGCAAAATGTGATGTCAACGCGTTGTAGGGCCCTCTAATTACCCACGAGTTAGGTTGTTATTCTTTTTGCGGCTCA
This sequence comes from Ehretia macrophylla, assembly GCA_037974665.1. Taxonomy (NCBI): domain Eukaryota; kingdom Viridiplantae; phylum Streptophyta; class Magnoliopsida; order Boraginales; family Ehretiaceae; genus Ehretia; species Ehretia macrophylla. Next base: position 34,603,388 of record CM075766.1, read on the forward strand.
CGACGTACGATCCGGGACGAAAAAACAGGGCAAAAAGAAGAAAAGTGGCCTGAAATTGATGAAAAAATTTGTTTTTGGGCTCTGAAAATAGGCATAGCCAAGAAGGCTTACTACTCCCGTCGTAGAGCTCCCGAAGAGCTTTCGAACGGTATGCTGTGCGCCCCATAACTCCTTACGGATCAAAAGTTAGGGGCACTAGAGCGACGGAGACTTGGTCATAAGCCCCAAGCACTCGGTTTGCGGGCCCAGGCTCGACGTGAAGCGAAGTTGTCTTGCCCAAGGTGCCGTGGGATTTGGTAATAGAAAGTGATGGATAAAGCATCTTGGCAAGGCTAAGCAGGGCAAAAAAAATTGAAAAGGGGGGTACAACACGAGGATTTCCTAGGGGCTCACCCATCCTAGTACTACTCTCACCCAAGCGCGCTTAACTTCGGAGTTCTGATGGGATCCGGTGCATTAGTGCTTGGATGATCGCACCTGTCATGTTGAGGCACAAATCCCTTATGTGTTGACGATTCACAGTTGCAGCCCAGAGAGATGGCCCATTCAAAATGCCCAATGGGCTTAACGACAGCCCATCCGCTTCGACAACACAGCATCCTAGCAAGATGTGATATCGACGCGTTATAGGGCCTTCTAATATCCCCCGAGTTAGGTTGTCGTCCTTTTCGCGGCTCACGATGTACGATCCGGGGTGAAAAAATAGCACAATAGAAGAAAAGTGGCCCAAACTAATGAAAACGTTCGATTTTGGGCTCTGAAAACAAGCGCAGCTGTGAAGCCCGACCTCAATTTGCATGCACTACCTCGATTCGTGTTCCTTAATCTCGAACTGCGTACCTTAACCTAGGTTTAAGAGTCATTACTTGATTTACTTGCCTTGCATTGATTTATGTGTATTCATTTAGGCTTGCTTGCATTTACTTGGAATGCCTGCATTTGTGTCATAGTTTGTGCCTTACCTAGTAGTGCGTGCCCTAGACCTAGGAAGGCGTTCCTGCACGCTAATCGAGAAAGCATCCTACACAAAGCACTAGACTATGAAATAATCCTACAACTCCACTAACTATTATTTTAATCCTAAGTCAATGCACTAAAAGACAAAACACTAAACACTAAACATTTTTTATTCTTATTCTTTATTCCTTATTCTTTTTGCAAAATTCATGCACCTCAAATACCACAATCTAACCTACAATAAAATAAGCCTTAACCAAGACAAAAAATTCAGAATTGCACATGCCTGGGCCGACCATACCTTGCATTTGAACAAACATTGCATAATTTCAAAATCATCCCAAACAAACTATGACATAAGCTCAAGACACCATGCATCAAAAAACTCCAAAGCACCATATCCTAAGCTACCTTTCTCGGCCTACACACCATGCCCATCCCTCACAATTCAAAATGCTCAAAAGATGACATAATTTCAGATTTTGAAGAGCATAGGGCCGACACACACACACCAACATTTCATTTCTTACTCAAACTTTTTCTCAAGCTCGCATCTTCTCTCTCTCTCTCGGCCATGGCTGCTTCATGAACCATCATAGCTCAAGCTCATCTTCCAAGGCTCACCTAGGCTCTCAAGGAGTCTAAGAAACTCGACCATAGCAAGCAAAGTGAGAAAAACTCATGCAAGCTCACAAAGTTCATCATTCTCGGCCTTAGGTATGTTTTGATAAGTTTTGTTTCATATCTTTTGTTCTAATCACATGCACACACTAAGGATATGATAACTAAGCTAGGAATTAAAGAACCACACGCTATCTCTCAGCCAAGCACGGAAAGAAGACCCATTTGTGCATCTTCAAGAACATTTGTGCATCTCCATCTATTATCTTGCTAAGGTGAGGGTTAAACTCTTTTAAAAGCTCTCAGTACTCACATGCATGCTCTCGTATGGATAGCTTTGCCTCTGTAATTATTGTATATGTGTGTATGTGAGTTTCTCTTGTCATGCATGGCATGATAATGGCTAGAACTTGAAGATAGGTAAAAATGTTTTTGCTGTAAGTTTTCTGATCTTGTAGTACGAAGTGCATTAGGCTTAGTAAACCTTGATAAAAATGCGTGAAAATTGGTAGGTCACTATTTTTGTCAGTTATGAACATTTTTTGTAGAAATAGGTCAAGGCCAATTTTGATTCTAAGACCCCCTAAATGGCAAAATATCAAAAGGTGTCTAAATCTGGAAAAACTGGAAAAATGAAATAGGTTTCTGGCAGATTACTTTCTCTGTAGAATGAAGCGTTTTTTACCTAGTAAATTTTGATAAAAATGCATGAAAATTGAAGGTGGCTAGATTTTGCAGTTCTGGACATTTTTGTCAGAAATAGACCAAAGTCAATTCTGACTCTAAGACCCTTAAAATTGGCAAAAATCGTAATGTGTCTAAAACTGGACAGTTTTGCGTAGTCTCACGGTTTTGGCCATAACTCCTAAGTCCGAACTCCAAATGCAGCGAGGTTTGTTCCTAGATTTAATTAACTCATTAAGATTCAATTTTACATTTGGTTCACTGAAATTGGAGATTATTTGCTTGTCTAATTGAATGTGAAAAAACAGACCATTGCAGTAAGGTTTTTGCTTAATGATATGTTTTGAATCATGTTGAGGCCTTGCTTGAGGTATTGAGTGCTTGGAATTGTGGCACTTAGATGTTGTATGGACTGTTGTGGTTGGTTGAGGTTGTTTAATTTGATTGATGTATGGCTTGGGATCATTAATTGATGAATGGTTTGCTTAATCGCATGTTTAAGCACGGAATTGAGACCATAACGCTTATGACTATTTGCTAAGAGATGATCTATTGGTTAAGCGTGTTAAATTGTGTGGTTAATAGGCTGCCCGTAGTTGTCCTTATAGCTTTAAATATGATTTCCGAGGATTGCATGTTGCTAAGTGAGCTATTCTTGCATCCGGTCTCGTATAAATGTCGTTGCATACTTGTATAATGTTAATACTTGATACGTGAACCCCGAAATGAGTTATATGACTTGACTTATATGTGTTACTTGGCTGCCCGTTTAATGTTCATATAACTCTATGTGTTCTACAAAGTGAAATTTCATGTCAAGCATGCCTCGTTCGTTTACTTGGCAATATGTGATCTTATAATTGCTCGGAGGCAACCTACTTTGTTGTCCTCCTAATGTGAATTGTTAAATGGTATAATTGTGCATTGCATATAAGGTTGCAACCTTTTATTTTGGCATGGTAGCGTTTCATGCACACCGGGCGGCATCGGGCTTGCCAGTGCTACCATGACTACCATGGTCCAATTCCCTCTCTCGCTTGGGGACTAGACTTCCTCAGAGAGTTGGGTCCAAGGTTTGGTGTACATCCAGAGTACACCCGTTGGAGTGATAAGTGGATGATTGAAGCCGGCCGCAACAACTGTTATTAGAAATGAACTTGAGAGTAAAAGCTCACCGTATCCTTTTCACTATGTGTTTAAGTACTCTCGCTTGGTTCCTAGAGGACCTCAGGGAGGAAAGAAGGGTAAATGTGTTCATTTACATTTATATTATGTTAAAAACTTGTGCTATATGTCATGCTTTCAAAAAGGGTTTTTCACAAGTTTAACCAGAAAAAAAATTTCAAAACGTATTTCTCGTTTCCCTCTCGCTGAGTTCATATGGACTCACCCTCTTTTATCATCACAGGTGAAGAAGATCAGGAACAGGTACCCGAGGATAATGTGTCTGTTGATGACTCCTTGGAGTAATTGCCTGCCTTACGTGCCTTGCTTGACTATGGCTATTTTGTGAAAGATGTGTTTTGTCTTGAAGACTATTTCTTATGTTGTTTGTTGTTGTTGTAAATTACTCCCGATGTAATTTGGGGACTAATTTTGGCTTGTACTGATTATGACTAGATGAACACTCTATCTTGTAGGATGCTTTCACTACTTTGATTTAGTAACTATCGCAGGCAACTCAATCACCAGGTGAAGAATCAAATGATGTAACTCTATCTAATTTACCTAGGTGCTCAATAGTAAGCTAAAGATCAACAGGTACTTATGTAACAAGAATTAACAAATAAACAGAATATAGTTATCAAGCTAGGCTTGTTAATCAAACGTGACTTTCGAGATTGCTAGTAGGCATATCGATTGGTGACATATAGTAATCTTAGTTGGAATCGAATATGAAATTGAAAGTTTTGAGGCGTTTAGAAAATTAGGTCAAACTAAGGAGCCCAATTACAGCCGTTATGCTGCCGATTTTTCAAAAATGATTTGGAGTTCTAGTCTAACGGATAAGCTTAACCTTCGTCAATCGGTCATAGATGTAATATAACGAGAACCACTAGATCACACCCTAGTCTAACCTCTATAGGTTGGGTTGGGGCGTGACACCTTATATTAATGGTATTAGAGCTTAGATTGCTTAAGCCGGGTTTAACTCTTGGACCTTGGGTGGAAGCCCTAAAGTAATTATGATGACTTGTTTATATGTGTTAATATGTGCCTTCTTTGTTTCTACGTGCTTATGTGATTAACATGTCCTAACTGTTTTGAGAATTGTATGTCTATGTTAAATTATATGTTGCATACTCTATACATTAAATTGTTGTGTTGTCGTATTCCAATAAATTGTGCATAATAATATGTGCCTATGGATGGCTGGCCCTAGTACCTGCAATACCAATAGCGGCGATGAGCCTCAAGAAGCCGGAGATGCTCACCAAACTAACCTTGGCATGGCTATGTTTAACATGATGGCGAGTGCTATGGATCGCGTGTCGCGAGTAATGGAATTTCAAGAAGCACGTGAAGCAGCCCATAACAACAATGCAACTGATGGTAACAACAACAGGAATGGTGGTAACAATGGGAGTAACAGCAGAATGCGAGAGTTCCTTGATTTTCACCCGTCCAAATTCTACGGGGAAGCTAATGATGAAAAGGCAGAAGCTTGGTTGTTTGAGATTGAAATGATTTACAGGCCAATTGACTATACTGACGAGGAAAGGATTGAGTTTGCTGTGTTTCTGTTGCACGGGGATGTAGAGCATTGGTGGCATACTGTGGAGGCACTTTGGGAAACTGATCAGACACCTCGCCTGTGGAGTAACTTCGTCAAGGCCTTCAAGGAGAAATACATACCTACAGTTTCAAGACAGAGACAGATTGAAGAATTTATGACCTTGAGCCAGGGCAACATGACAGTGGCTCAATATAAGGCCTGCTTTGACAGACTTTCCCATTATGCGCAATACATGGTTAGTACCCTTGAGGCGAAGATGTGGAAGTTTATGAATGGGCTGAGGCTAGAAATTCAAGATCACTTGGCTTCACATGACTTTACTACATATTCTGCTCTTCTTGCTGCTGCTTCCCGAGTTGAGAAAAGAAAACTTGATAGAGCGGGTTCAAGCCAGCCGAACAAGAAACCTCACCAGCCTCAAGGACAATAGAGGAAATTCCAGACTCAGAGTCGCAGTCAGGGCCAGAGCGAGAACAGACCAGTTAATAACCGTGGCCCTTCTAAAGCACTATCAACCACTTCCACTCGTGGATCCACAGGTAGTTCACCTGCTACTCAGTCTATCAACTATTCTCACTGTGACAAAAAGGGTCACACCGAGGCTCAGTGCTGGAAGAAGTCGGGATGATGCATACGATGTGGTAGTGATCAGCATCAGATTAAGGATTGCCCTAAATGGCAAGGAGGACAAAATCAGAATAAACCAGCTCGTAGAGGTAAGACCCCAATTCCTAGAGTTCAGGCCTGAGCTTATGCTATTGAATGCGAGGAGCTTCCTGAGGAGACTGCTGTTGTTGAAGGTACATTCTTGATACTGAATCAACCTGTTAGGGTGCTAATTGATCCAGGTGCTACTCATTCATTTATTACTCCCTTATGTGTGCAACGTGTAAAATTACGAGTTGAGTGTTTGCCTTGCGAACTAGAAGTCGGTACTCCGATGGGGTCTAAACTTGTTACTAGCTCAGCTTGTAAAGCATGTAAAATTCAAATTAAGGATAAGGAATTCTCGGCCAGTCTTATAGTGTTACCCTTTCGAGATTACGAAGTCATCTTAGGGATGGACTGGTTGGCAAAGGATCATGCCCAACTAGATTGCCGGACGAAGATTGTAACATTCTAGATACCTGGTCAACCAACATTGGAGGTAATGGGTCGAAGAGACTTCACCGGGAGTTCCATTATTTCATCCACAAAAGCAGTGAAGTTGCTAAGAAAGGATTGTAGCGGATACTTAGCTTACCTCATCAATAAGCCATCGGACAAAGTCAAGTTGGAGGAGATGCCAGTGATTAAAGATTATTCCGATGTGTTTCTAGAAGAATTGCCAGGCTTGCCTCCGAATCGGGAGATCGAGTTTGTAATAGAAGTACTGCCTGGCACCCAACTGATATCTAAAGCTCCCTATCGTATGACACCACCCAAGCTACAAGAATTGAAATACCAGTTGCAAGGATTGTTGAAGAAGGGGTTTGTTCAACCGAGTTCTTCTCCGTAGGGTGCACCAGTCCTATTTGTAAAGAAGAAAGACAGAACGTTGAGATTATGCATCGATTACCGAGGATTGAATCAAGTAACCATCAAGAATAAATACCCACTTCCACTGATCGATGAGTTGTTTGACCAACTTCAAGGAGCTAAAGTGTATTCGAAACTTGACTTGAGACAAAGGTATTATCAGCTGCGAATCAAAAGGGAGGATATTCCTAAATCAGCTTTCAGGACGAGATATGGGCACTATGAGTTTGTGGTGATGCCATTTGGGATAACTAATGCCCCTGCAACTTTTATGGACTAGATGCATAGGGTATTTCAACCCTACTTGGACCAATTTGTGGTGATCTTTATTGATGATATTTTGGTATACTCGAATTCCAAGGCTGAGCATGAACAGCATCTGCGATTGGTATTGTAGAAACTTCGGGAGCATCAATTGTATGCAAAGTTTAACAAATGCAAATTTTGGTTGCGGTATATTGCATTCTTGGGGCACATCATATCCCAGGAAGGAATAGCGGTGGACCCGGCAAAGATAGAAGTAGTGATGTCTTGGAGGAAGCTGAAAAATGTTACGGAGGTTTGGAGTTTTCTTGGTTTAACCGGCTATTATCGGAGGTTCATGAAGGATTTCTCAAAGATTGCAGGACCGCTTACAAAGCTCACTCAGAAGAAAACAAAGTTCGTATGGGATGACAAGTGTGAGAACAACTTTCAGGAGTTGACGACAAGATTGACAACCGCACCAGTTCTTGCACTACCTAAAGGAAGTCAAGGCTTTGTAATTTATAGCGATGCTTCGAAAGAAGGACTGGGTTGTGTATTGATGCAGAATTGTAGAGTGATTGCATATGCCTCTAGGAAGCCAAATCCATATGAATTGAATTACCCGACACACGATTTGGAGTTAGCGGCTATTGTGTTTGCACTGAAGAAATGGAGGCACTATTTGTGGGGTAACAAGTTTGAGGTGTTTACTAGATCACAAGAGATTGAAGTAATTGTTCTCACAAAAGGAGTTGAACATGAGGCAAAGACGGTGGATGGAACTTTTGGATGATTATAACTACACAATCAACTATGTGCCCGGTAAAGCGAATGTGGTAGTGGATGCCTTAAGTCTGAAGGCGAGCATGGCAAAATTGGAAGTTAAGGTGCGGGAGTTGTTAGAAGAAGCATTTATGTGGAAACCACAATTGACTCAAAAAAGGTTACTTTTTGCCACTACACAAGTTCAGTCGACCATGTTGTCTGAGATACGGGAGGCTCAATAGAAAGATCAGCAGTTTCAGAAGATTAAAGAAGACAACACAGATTTCAAGTTTCATAATGATGGTATTCGGAGGTTCAGGAGTCGAATTTGTGTTCCTAATGATCCAGAGTTGCAAAAGAAGATTCTTGAAGAAGCCCATAACTCAAGATACACTATTCACCTCGGCGGAGCAAAGATGTACCGGGATTTGAAGCAACACTATTGGTGGAATAACATGAAGAGAGAGATTGCAGAGTTTGTGGCAAGGTGTTTAACTTGTCAGAGGGTCAAGGCAGAACATCAACGACTAGCAGGTTTACTTTAGCCGTTGGAAATTCCCTGATAGAAATGGGAACACATAACTATGGACTTTGTCATGGACTTGCACAGGTCACAATAGGGTCATGATGCCGTTTGGGTCATAGTGGATAGATTGACTAAGACCGCACACTTCATACCGATGAACAAAGAGGATAGTCCTGCGAAACTAGGAGATATGTATGTAGCGGACATTGTAAGGCTACATGGGATGCCTGTAAGTATTGTGTCGGATAGGGATCCTTGTTTTACTTCCCGATTTTGGAAGAGATTACAAGAAGCTTTGGGGACGAAGTTGAGTTTCAGTACAGCTTATCACCCTCAAACTGATGGACAATTTGAGAGAACTATTCAAATTTTGGAGGATATGTTAAGGGCGTGTGTTCTAGACTTCGGAAAAGGTTGGGAGAAGTATCTACCTCTAGCGGAGTTCGCCTATAATAACAGCTATCAGGCAACTATCGGGATGGCCCCATTTCAGGCATTATATGGACGTAAGTGTCGATCCCCAATATACTGGGATGAAGTAGGTATGACAAAGACTTTTGACCCGACCCTTCTACTAGAACTTATGAAGACAGTTGAAAATGTCCACCTCATCCGGAAATGGATGCTTACCACCCAAAGCAGGCAGAAAAGTTATGCAGACCGACAGAGACAGAATTTGGAATTTGAGGTCGGCGACAAGGTGTTCTTGAAGTTATCACCTCGGAGAGGATTGATTAAACATGGTAACGGTGGAAAGTTGAGCCCGAGGTTTGTAGGACCGTTTGAGATAATTGAGAAGGTTGGCAAATTGGGGTATCGCCTGGAACTACCCCAGAACCTCTCCAATATTCATGATGTCTTCCATGTCTCAATGCTACGAAAGTATCACCCTGACCCATCACGCGTCTTGGAGCTAGAGTCGTTGCAGCATCAGGAGAACTTGTCTTATGAAGAAAAGCCTATTCGGATTCTAGACCAGCAAGATCGGGAGTTACGCAACAAGTCTATACCGATGGTGAAAGTGTCGTGGGATCACCATGGAGTTAAAGAAGCAACGTGGGAAAGTCGAGACCAGACAGAGCAACAACATCCGACATTATTTCAAAGGTAATATTAAATTTCGGGACAAAACTCTTTTAAGGAGGGAAGGATGTGAGGCCCGACCTCGATTTGCGTACGCTACCTTGATTCGTGTGCCCTAATCTTGAACTGCGTACCTTAACCTAGGTTAAAGAGTCCTGTTTTGATTTACGTGCTTTGATTGATTTACGTGCATTCATTTAGGGTTGCGAGCATTTACTTAGAATTCGTGCATTTGTCTCGTAGTTCGTGCCTTATCTCGTAATGCATGCCCTAGACCTAGGAAGGCGTGCCTGCACGCTAATCGAGAAAACATCCTACACAAAGCACTAGACTATTAAATAATCCTACAACTCCACTAACTATTATTTTAATCCTAAGTCAATGCACTAGAATACAAAACACTAAACACTAAAAATTCTTTATTCTTATTCGTTATTCCTTATTCTTTTTCCAAAATTCATGCACCTCAAATACCACAATCTAACCTACAATAAAATAAGCCTTAACCAAGACAAAAAATTCAGAATTGCACATGCCTTGGCCGACCATACCTTGCATTTGAACAAACATTGCATAATTTCAAAATCATCCCAGACAAACTATGACATAAGCTCAAGACACCATGCATCAAAAAACTCCAAAGCACCCTATCCTAAGCTACCTTTCTCGGCCTACACACCATGTCCATCCCTCGCAATTCAAAATGCTCAAAAGATGACATAATTTCAGATTTTGAAGAGCATAGGGCCGACACACACACCAACATTTCATTTCTTACTCAAACTTTCTCTCAAGCTCTCATCTTCTCTCTCTCTCTCTCGCCCATGGCTGCTTCATGAACCATCATAGCTCAAGCTCATCTTCTAAGGATCACCTAGGCTCTCAAGGACTCTAAGAAACTCGACCATAGCAAGCAAATCGAGAAAAACACATGCAAGCTCACAAAGTTCATTATTCTCGGCCTTAGGTATGTTTTGATAAGTTTTGTTTCATTTCTTTTGTTCTAATCACATGCACACACTAAGAATATGATAACTAAGCTAGGAATTAAAGAACCACCAGCTATCTCTCATCCAAGCAAGGAAAGAAGACCCATTTGTGCATCTTCAAGAACATTTGTGCATCTCCATCTATTAACTTGCTAAGGTGAGGGTTAAACTCTGTTAAAAGCTTTCAAAACTCACATGCATGCTTTCATATGGCTAGCTTTACCTCTGTAATTATTTTATATATGTGTATATGAGCTTATCTTCTCATGCATGGAATGGTAATGGCTATAACTTGAAGATAGGTAAAAACGTTTTTGCTGGCAGTTTTCTGATCTTGTAGTACAAAGTGCATTTGGCTTGGTAAACCTTGATAAAAATGCGTGAAAATTGGTAGTCTACTAGTTTTGTCAGTTTTGAACATTTTTTTAAAGAAATAGGACTAGGCCAATTTTGACTCTAAGACGCCCGAAATGGAAAAATATCGAAAGGTGTCTAAATCTGGAAAAATTGGAAAAATGAAATAGGTTTCTGGCAGATTACTGACTCTGTAGAACAAAGCGTTTTTGACCTAGTAATTTTTTATAAAAATCCATGAACATTGCCAGGTGGCTAGATTTTGCAGTTTTCGACATTTCTGTCAAAAATAGACCAAAGTCAATTTTGACTTTAAGACCCTCAAAATTGGAAAAAATCGTAATGTGTCTAAAATTGGACAGTTTTGTGTAGTCTCACAGTTTTGACTATAACTCCTTAGTCCGAACTCCAAATGATGCGAGGTTTGTTCCTAGATTTAAATCACTCACTAAGCTTCAATTTGACATTTGGTTCACTGAAATTGGAGATTAATTACTTGTCTAATCGAATGTGAGAAAACAGACCATTGCAGTGAGGTTTTTGTTTAGTGATATGCTTAGAATCATGTTGAGACCTTGCTTGAGGTATTGAATGCTTGGAATTGTGGCACTTAGATGTTGTATGGACTGTTGTGGTTGGTTGAGGTTGTTTAATTTGATTGATGTATGGCTTGGGATCATTAATTGATGAATGGTTTTCTTAATCGCATGTTTAAGCACTGGATTAAGACCCTAACGCTTATGACTATTTACTAAGAGATGACCTATTGGTTAAACGTGTTAAATTGTGTTGTTAATAGGCTGCCTGTAGTTTTCCTTATAGCTCTAAATATGATATCCGAGGATTGCATGTTGCTAAGTGAGCTATTCTTGCATCCGGTCTTGTATAAATGTCGTTGCATGCTTGTATAATGTTAATACTTGATACATGAACCCCGAAACGAGTTATATGACTTGATTTATATGTGTTACTTGGCTGCCCGTTTAATGTTCATATAACTCTATGTGTTCTACCAGGTGAAATTTTATGTCAAGCATGCCTCGTTCGTTTACTTGGCAATATGTGATCTTATAATTACTCGGAGGCAACCTACTTTGTTGTTCTCCTAATGTGATATGTTACATGTCATTATTGTGCATTGCATACAAGGTTGCACCCTTTCATTCTGGCATGGTAGCGTTTCACGCACGCCGGGCAGCATCAGGCTTGCCGGTGCTATCATGACTACCGTGGTCTAATTTCCTCTCTCGCTTGGGGGCTAGACTTCCTCGGAGAGTTGGGTCGTAGGTTTGGTGTACACCCGTTGGACTGATAAGTGGATGATTGAAGCCGACCGCAACAACTGTTATCAAAAATGAACTTGAGAGTAAAAGCTCACCGTATCTTTTTCACTATGTGTTTAAGTACTCTCGCTTGGTTCCTAGAGGACCTCGGGGAGGAAAGATAGGTAAATGTGTTCATTTATATTTATATTATGTTATAAACTTACTTGTATTATATGTCATTCTTTCAAAAAGAGTTTTCATAAGTTTAACCGGAAAAGGGTTTCAAAACGTATTTCTCGTTCCCCTTCGCCGAGTTCATAATGACTCACCCTATTTTATTATCACAGGTGAAGAAGATCAGGAATAGGTACCCGAGGATAACGTGCCTGTTGATGACTCCTTGGAGTAATTGCCTGCCTTACGTACCTTGCTTGACTGTGACCATTTTATGAATGATGTGTTTTGTCTTGAAGACTATTTCTTATGTTGTTTGTTGTTGTTGTAAATGACCCCCGATATAATTTGGGGTATAATTTTGGCTTGTACTGATTATGACTAGATGAACACTCTATCTTGTGGGTTGCTTTCACTATTTTGATTTAGTAACTATCGCAGGAAACTCAATCACTAGGTGAAGAATCAAATGATGTAACTCTATCTAATTTCTCTGGGTGCTCAAAAGTAGGCTAAAGATTAACAGGTACTTGTGTAACAGGAATTAACAAATAAACGAGACATAGCTATCATGCTAGGCTTGTTAATCAAACGAAACTTTTGAGATAACTAGTAGGCATATCGATTGGTGACAGATAGTAATCTTAGTTGGAATCGAATCTGAAATTGAAAGTTTTGAGGCGTTTAGAAAATTAGGTCAAACTAAATAGTCCAATTACAGCCGTTATGCTGCCGGTTTTTCAAAACCGATTCGAAGTTCTAGTCTAACGGATAACCATAACCTTCGTTAATCGGTCATAGTTGTAATATAACAAGAACGATTAGATCACACCCTAGTCTAGCCTCTATAGGTCGGGTTGGGGCATGACCGCAGCTGGGCAGGCTTGCTTCCCCCTTCGTAGAGCTCTCTGAGGGATTTCCAACGGTATGCTGTGCACCGTGTAAATCCCTACAGATCAAATGTTATGGGCACTGGAGCGACGAAGACCTAGTCACAAGCCCCACGCCCTCGGTTTGCAGGCCCAGCCTCTACGTTAAGCGAAGTTGTCTTGCCTAAGGTACCGTAGGATTTGGTAATAGAAATGTCATGGATAAAGCATCTTGGCAAAGCTAACTGGGGCAAAAAAAAATTGAAAAGGGGGGTGCAACACGAGGACATCCCAGGAGGTCACCCATCCTAGTACTACTCTCGCTCAAGCACGATTAACTTCGGAGTTCTGATGGAATCCGGTGCACTAGTGCTTGTATGATCGCACACGTCATGTTGACGGCACAAATCCCTTATGTGTTTACGGTTCACAGTCCTAGCCCAGGGAGATGGCCTAATCAAAATGCCCAATAGGCTTAACGACAATCCATTCGCTTTAACAACCCAGCATCCTCGCAAGACGTGACATTAACGCGATGTAGGGCCTTCTAATGTCCCGCAAGTTAGGTTGTTATCCTTTTCACTGCTCATGACGTACGATCCGGGACCGAAAAACAGTGCAAAAAGAAGAAAAATGGCCCGAAACTAATAAAAACGTTCGATTTTGGGCTCTAGAAACAGGTGCAGCTGGGGAGGCTTCTCTCCCCGTCGTAGAGCTCTCGGAGAGCTTTCCAACTGTGCGCCGCGTAACTCCTTATGGATCCAAAGTTGTGGGCACCGGAGCGACAAAGACCTGGTCACAAGCCCCAAGCCCTCGATTTGCCGGCCCAGCCTCGACATGAAACGAAGTTGTCTTGCCCAAGGTGCTGTGAGTTCGGTAATAGAAATGTGATGGATAAATCATCTTGGCAAGGCTAACCGTGGAAAAAAAAATTAAAAAGGGGGGTGCAACACGAGGACTTCCCAAGGGGTCACCCATCCTTGTACTACTCTCGCCCAAGCATTCTTAACTTCAGAGTTCTGATGGGATCCGGTGCATTAGTGCTGGTATGATCGCAGCCGTCATGTTGAGGGCGCAAATCCCTTATGTGTAGATGGTTCACAGTCCCAGCCTAGAGAGATGGCCCATTCAAATGGCCCAATGGGCTTAACGATAACCCATCCGCTTCCACAACGCAGCATCTTCGCAGGACCGTATATCGATGCCATGTAGGGCCCTGTAATGTCCAGCGAGTTAGGTTGTAGTCCTTTTAATAGCTCACGACGTACAGTCTGGGACAGAAAAATAGCGCAAATGAAGAAAAGTGGCCCAAAACTGATAAAAAAGTTCAATTTGAGGCTCTGAAAATAGGCGCAGCCAAGCAAGCTTATTGCCCCCGTCGCAGAGCTCTCGAAGAGCTTTCTAACGGTATGCTTCGCGCCGCGTAACGCCTTGCGGATCAAAAGGTATGGTGACCGGAGCGACAGAGACCTAGTCACAAGCCCCAAGCCCTCGGTTTGCGGGCCCGGCCTCCACGTGATGCGAAGTTGTCTCGCACATGGTGCCGTGGGATTCAGTATTAGAAAGTGATGGATAAAGCATCTTGGCAAGGCTAACCGGGGTAAAAAAATTTGAAAAGGGGGGTACAACAAGAGGACATCCCACGGGGTCACCCATCCTAGTACTACTCTCGCCCAAGCACGCTTAACTTTGGAGTTATGATGGGATTCGGTGCATTAGTGCTGGTATGATCGCAGCCGTCATGTTGATGGTGCAAATCCCTTATGCGTTGATGGTTCATAGTCCCAGCCCAAAGAGATGGCCCATTCAAAAGTCCCAATGGGCATAACGACAACCCATCCGTTTTAACAACGCAGCATCCTCGCAAGACATGATATCGATGCGTTGTAAGGCCCTCTAATGTCCCGCGAGTTAGGTTGTCATCATTTTCCCGGCTTACGACGTACGATCCAGGATGGAAAAACATGCCAAAAAAAAAAAAGAAAAGTGGCCCGAAACTGATGAAAATGTTCGATTTTGGTCTCTGAAAATAGGCGTAGCTGTGAGGCCCGACCTCAATTTGCGTGCGATACCTCATTTCGTGTGCCCTAACCTTGAACTATTGCCTTAACCTTGGTTTAAGAGTCGTGTCTTGATTTACGTGCCTTGCATTGAATTACGTGAATTCATTTAGAGTTGCGTGCATTTTATTGGAATACGTGTATTTGTCTCGTAGTTCGTGCCTTATCTCGTAGTGCGTGCCTTATCTCGTAGTGCATGCCTTAGACCTAGGAAAACGTGCCTGCACGCTAATCGAGAAAGAATCCTACACGAAGCACTTGACTATAGAATAATCCTACAAACTCCACTAACTAATATTTTAATCCTAAGTCAATGCACTAGAAGACAAAATTTCACTAAGCACTAAACATTCTTCATTCTTTATTCCTTATTCTTTTGCAAATTCCAAGCACCTAAAATACCACATCAACCTACAATAATATGAGGCTTAACACATGATAAAAATTCAGATTTTTCAATTCCCTTGGCCGGCCATACCTATGTGCTTGAGCAAATATTTGAACAAATAATTAATCCATGCATGCTTAGACAAAACTATACATTGTCATAACTTTTGCATACACCAAAGCATTATTTTACTAACCACCATGCTACCATTCTCGTCCATTGCAAAATACATGCCAAAAACAATTCAAAGCATGCTTTAGATGACGCAAAATTCAGAATTTAGAAGCTTAAGGCCGACACACTCAACTTCAACCATTTCCTCAAAACATTCTCTCATTCTCTTATTTGCTTTCTCTCTATCTCTCGGCCTTGGCTGCTTCAAGCATCTCCATAGCTCAAGCTCACATTCTAAGGTTCTCCTAGGCACTCAAAGACTCTAAGGAACTCGACCATAACAAGCAATGCAAGAAAAACGCATGCAAGCTCACAAAAACTCTTCATTCTCGGCTATAAGTATGTTTTGCTAGTTTCTTCCATTTCTTTTGGTTTCACCCACATGCACACCTTCCTCCCATGCTAACTCAGTTAGGAATTAAAGGAAAACAAGCCATTTCTCAGCCAAAGCAAGGAAGAAGCTCCATTTGTGCATCTTCAAGAACATTTGTGCATCTTCATCTATTAACTTCCTAAGGTGAGGGTAAACTCTTTCAAAAGCTTCCAAAACTTGCATGCATGCTTTCATATGGCTAGCTTTACCTCTGTAATTATTGTATATGTGTGTATATGAGCTTATATACCAATGCATGGCTAGATTTTTGGCTAGAACTTGAAGATAGGTAAAAACGTTTTTGCTGGTAGTTTTCTGATCTTGTGGTACGAGGTGCATTTGGCTTAGTAAACCTTGATAAAAATACGTGAAAATTGGTAGGCCACTAGTTTTGACAGTTCTGAGCACTTTTCGTAGCAATAGGTCAAGGCCAATTTTGACTCTAAAGCCTCCAAATGGTCAAACATCGTGAAGTGTCTAAATCTGGAAAAATTGGAAAAATAAAATAGGTTTCTGGCAGATTACTGACTTTGTAGAACGAAGAATATTTGACCTAGTAAATGTTTATAAAAATGCATGAAAATTGGTAGATTGCTAGATTTTGCAGTTCTGGACATATTTTTCAGAAATAGACCAAAGCCAATTCTGAGTCTAAGACCCACAAAATTGGCAACAATCATAATGTGTCTAAAACTGGACAGTTTTGCGTAGTATCACGGTTTTGGCCATAACTCCTAAGTCCGAACTCCAAATGATGCGAGGTTTGTTCCTAGATTTAAATTACTCATTAAGATTTAATTTGATAGTTTGTTCACGGAAATTGGAGAATGTTTGCTTGTCTAATCGAATGTGGGAAAACAGACCATTTCAGTGAGGTTTCTGTTTAGTGATATGCTTTGAAACATGTTGTAACTTCTCTTGTGGTATTGAATGCTTGGAATTGTGGCACTTGGTAGTTGTATGGACTGTTGTGGCTGGCTAAGGTTGCTAAATTTGATTGATGTATGACTTGGGATCACTAATTGATGAATGGTTTGCTTAACCTCATGTTAAGCACAGAATCGAGGCCCTATTGCTTATGACTATTTGTTAAGAGATGATCTTATGGTTAAACGTGTCAAATTGTGTGGTTAATAGGCTTCCCGTAGTTGTCCTTATAGCTCTAAATTTGATTCCCGGTGATTACATGTTGATAAGTAGACTTTTCTTGTACCAGGTCTCTTGTAAACGTCGTTGCATGCTGGTATAATCTTATGACTTGATTCGTGAACCCCGAAATGAGTTATATGACTTGATTTATATGTGTTACTCGGCTGCCCATTTAATGTTCATATGACTCTACAAGTTTTACAAAGTGAAAATTCATGTTAAGCATGCCTCATTCGTTTACTTGGCAATATGTGATCTTGAAATTGCTCGGAGGCAACCTACTTTGTTGTCCTCCTAATGTGAATTGTTAAATGGTATAAATGTTCAATGTATACAAGGTTACAACCTTTCATTGTGGCATGGTAGTGTTTCATGAACGCCGGGCGACATAGGGCTTGCCGGTCCTCCCGTGACTACTATGGTCCAATTCCCTCTCTCGTTTGGCATTCCACCCTCGGAGAGTTGGGTCGTAGGATTTCGGGGTACATTCGGAGTACACCCAATTGGGAGCGATAAGGGGATGATTGAAGTCGGCCGCAACAATTGTTATTGAAAATGAACTTGAGAGCAAATGCTCACCGATTGAACTTGAGAGCAAAAGATCACCGTATCCTTGAAATGATTGGTAATTGCATCTGTTGTTCAATTTGATTCTTATACTTTGCGAAAATTGTTATTTGTAATACGTGACACGTTTTCAAAAGAGATTTTCATGAAATTAACTGGAAAAGAGTTTCAAAACATTTTCTCTCGTTCCCCCTCGCTGAGTTCATAAGGACTCACCCTCTTTTATCATCACAGGTGAAGAAGATCAGGAACAGGTACCTGAGGAGGACGTGCTTATTGATGACTCTTTGGAGTGATTGCTTGTCTTACGTGCCTTGCTTGACTATGGCTATTTTGCGAACGTTATGTTTATTTTGAAGACTATTTCTTATGTTGTTTGTTGTTGATTGTAAATTACCCCTGTTGTAATTTGGGGCCTAATTTTGGCTTGTACTGACTATGACTAGACGACACGCTATCTTGTGGGTTGATATTACTGTTTTGATTTAGTAACTGCCATAGGCAACTCAATCACTAGGTGAAGAAATCAAATGTTGTAACTCTATCTAATTTTACCTAGGTGCTTAATAGTATGCTAAGGATCAACAGGTACTTGTGTAATAGGAAATAACAAACAAACGGGACATAGTTATCATGCTAGGTTTGTTAATCAAACGAGACTTTCGAGATCACTAGTAGGCATATCGATTGCTGATAGATAGTAATCTTAATTGGAATCGAATCTGGGATTGAAGGTTTTGAGGCGTTTAGAAAATTAGGTCAAACTAAAGAGCCCAATTACAACTGTTATGCTACTGGTTTTTCGAAAAAAATTTGGAGTTCTAGTCTAACGCATAAGCTTAACATTCGTCAATCGGTTATAGTCATAAAAGAACGTGAATGATTAGATCACAACATAGTCTAACCTCTATAGGTCGAGTTGGGTCGTGACAGCAGCTGAGCAGGCTTGCTGCCACCGTCGTAGAGCTCTCGGCGAGCTTTCCATGGGTATGCTGTGCGCCGCGTAACTCCTTGCGGATCAAAAGTTATGGGCACTAGAGCGACAGAGACCTAGTCACAAGCCCCAAGCCCTCGGTTTGCGGTCCCAGCCTCCACGTGAAGCGAAGTTGTGTTGCCCAAGGTGACGTGGGATTCGGTAATAGAAATATGATGGATAAAGCATCTTGGCAAGGCTAACCGGGGAAAAAAAAATAAAAAAGGGTGCAACATGAGGACTTCCCAGGGGGTCACCTATCCTAGTACTACTCTTGCCTAAGCACGCTTAACTTCGGAGTTCTGATGGGACCTGGTGTATTAATGCTGGTATAATTGAACCCATCATGTTAAGGGCACAAATTATTTATGTGTTGATGGTTCACAGACCCAGCCCAGAGTGATGTCCCATTCAAAAGTCCCAATGGGCTTAACGATAACCCATCCACTTCAACAATGTAGCATCCTCGTAAGATGTGATATCAACGCGTTGTAGGCCCCTCTAATGTCTAACGAGTTAGGTTGTCGTCCTTTTTACGACTCACGACGTACGATCCGGGATGGAAAAACAGCACAAATAGTAGAAAAGTGGCCCAAAACTGATGAAAATATTCGATTTTGGGCTCCCAAAATAGGCGTAGCCTAGCAAGCTTATTTCCACTGTTGTATAGCTCTCGGAGAGCTTTCCAACGGTATGTTGTGCGCCGCATAACTCCTTACGGATCAAATGTTATGGGCATCGGAGCGACAGAGACCAGGTCACTAGCCCCAAGCCCTCGGTTTGCGGGCCCAGCCTCCACGTGAAGTGAAGTTGTCTTGCGCAAGGTGCTGTGGGATTCGGTAATTGAAAGTGATGGATAAAGCATCTTTGCAAGGCTAACCGGGGCAAAAAAAATTGAAAAGAGGGGTGCAACACGAGGACTTCCCAGGGGGTCACCCATCCTAGTACTACTCTCGCCCAAGCACGCTTAACTTTGGAGTTCTGATGGGATCCGGTGCACTAGTGCTAGTATGATAGCACCCGTCATGTTGAGGGCGCAAATCCCTTATGTGTTGATAGTTCACAGTCCCAGTCAAGAGAGATGGCCCATTCAAAAGGCCTAATGGGGTTAACAACATCTCATCCGCATCAACAACGTAGCACCCTCGCAAGACGTGATATCAACGCGTTGTAGGGCCCTCTAATGTCCCGTGAGTTAAGTTGTCATCCTTTTCGCGAATCACGACGTACGATCCGGGACTGAAAAATACCCAAAAAAAAAGAAAAGTGGCCCGAAACTGATAAAAACATTTGATTATGGGCTCTGAAAATAGGAGCAACCGATTAGCTTCCCCCGTCGTAGAGCTCTTGGAGAGCTTTCCAACTGTATGTTGTGCACCGCGTAACTCCTAGCAGATCAAAAGTTACGGGCACCGGAGCGATAGAGACCTGGTCAAAAGCCCCTAGCCCTCGGTTTGCAATCTCAGCCTCCACGTGAAGCGAAGTTGTCTTGCCTTGGGTGCTGTTGGATTCGATAATAGAAATGTGATGGATAAAGCATCTTGGCAAGGCTAACCGGGGTAAAAAGAATTGAAAAGGTGGGTACAACACAGGGACTTCCCATGGGGTCACCCATCCTAGTACTACTTACGCCCGAGCACGCTTAACTTCGGAGTTTTGATGGGATCCAGTGCATTAGTGCTGGTATAATCTTACCCGTCATGTTGAGGGCGCAAATCCCCTATGTGTTGATGGTTCACAGTCCCAGCCCAGCGAGATGGCCCATTCAAAAGGCTCAATGGGCTTAACGACATCCCATCCGCTTCAATAACGTAGCATCCTCGCAGGACGTGATATCGATGCATTGTAGGGCCCTCTAATATCCCTTGAGTTAGGTTGTCGTCCTTTTTGTAGCTCACAACATACGATCCGGGACGGAAAAATAGTGCAAAATGAAGAAAATTGGCCCAAAACCGATAAAAACGTTAGATTTTGGGGCTGAAAAATAGGCGCAGCAAAGCAAGCTTTCTGCCCCTGTCATAGAGCTCTCAGAGAGCTTTCCAACGATATGTTGTGCGCCGCGTAAATCCTTACAGATCAAAAGTTATAGCCACCCAAGCGACAGAGACCTAGTCACAAGCCCCACGCCCTCGGTTTGCGGGCCCAGCCTCTACGTGAAGCGAAGTTGTCTTGCCCAAGGTGTCGTGGGATTCGGTAATAGAAATGTGGTGGACAAAGCATCTTGGCAAGCCTAACCTGGGCAAAAAAAAATTGAACAGGGGGGTACAACACGAGGACTTACCAAGGGGTCACCCATCCTAGTACTACTCACGCCCAAGCACGCTTAACTTTAGAGTTCTGATGGGATCCGGTGCATTAATGCTGGTATGATCACACCCGAAATGTTGAGGGCGCAAATCTCCTATGTGTTGACTGTTCATAGTCCCAGCCCAGAGAGATGGCCCATTCAAAAGGCCCAATGGGCTTAACGATAACCCATCCGCTTCAACAATGCAGCACCCTCACAAGACATGATTTTGACGCGTTGTGGGGCCCTCTAATGTCCAGCGAGTTAGGTTGTTGTCCTTTTCGTGGCTCATGACGTACGATCCAGGTTGGAAAAACAGTGTAAAATGAAGAAAAGTTGCCAAAAACTGATGAAAACGTTCGATTTTGGGCTCCAAAAATAGAAGCAGTCGAGAAGGCTTGCTGCACCCGTCGTAGAGCTCTCAGAGAGCTTTCCAATGGCATGCTATCCGCCGCGTAACTTCTTACGGATCAAATGTTATGGGCACCAGAGCGATAGAGACCTGGTCACAAGCCCCAAGCCCTCGGTTTGAGGGCCTAGCCTCCACGTGAAGCGAAGTTGTCTCGCTCATGGTGCTGCGGGATTCGGTAATAGAAATATGATGGATAAAGTATCTTGTCAAGGCTAAACGGGGCAAAAAAAATTGAAAAGAGGGGTGCAACACGAGGACTTACCAAGGGGTCACCCATCCTAGTACTACTCTAGCCTAAGCACACTTAAATTTGGAGTTCTGATGGGATCCGGTGTATTAGTACTAGTATGATCGCACCCAACATGTTGAGGGCGCAAATCCCCTATGTGTTGACGGTTCACAGTCCCAGCCTAGAGAGATGACCCATTCAAAAGGCCCAATGGGCTTAACGGCAACCCATCCACTTCAACAACGCAGCATCCTCGCAAGACGTGATATCGACGCATTGTAGGGGCCTCTAATGTCCAGCGAGTTAGGTTTTCGTCATTTTCGCGGCTCACAACGTACGATCCGGGAAGGAAAAATAGCGCAAAATAAAGAAAAGTGGCCCGAAACTGAGGAAAATGTTCAATTTTTGGCTCCAAAAATAGGCGCCGCCAAGCAAACTTGTTGCCCCGTCGTAGAGCTCTCGGAGAGCTTTCCAACATTATGCTGTGCACCGCGTAACTCCTTACGGATCAAAAGTTATAGGCACCGGAGCGACAGATACGTGGTCACCAGCCCCACGCCCTCAGTTTTCGGACCTAGCCTTTAGGTGAAGTGAAGTTGTCTTGCCCAAGGTGCCATGGGATTGGGTAATAGAAATTTGATGGATAAAGCATCTTGGCAAGGTTAATCGGAGCAAAAAAAATTTAAAAGGTGGGTGCAACATGAGGACTTCCCAAGGGGTCACCCATCCTAGTACTACTCTTGCTCAAGCATGCTTAACTTCGGATTTCTTATGGGATCCGGTGCATTAGTGCTGGTATGATCACACCCGTCATGTTGACGACGCAAATCACTTATGTGTTGACGGTTCACAGTCCTAGCCTAGAGAGATGGCCCATTCAAAAGGCCCAATGGGCTTAACGACAATCCATCCGCTTCAACAACGCAGCAACCTCGCTAGACGTGAAATAGATGCATTGTAGGGCCGTCTAATGTCCCGCGAGTTAGGTTGTCATCCTTTTGGCAGCTCATTACGTACGATCCGGGATGAAAAAACAGCGCTAAAGAAGAAAATTGGCCAGAAACTGATGAAAACATTCAATTTTGGGCTCCCAAAACAGGTGTAGCCAAGTATGCTTACTGCCCCCGTCGTAGAGCTCTTGGAGAGCTTTCCAACGGTATGATGTATGCCGTGTAACTCCATACGGATCAAAAGTTATGGGCACGGGAGCGACGAAGAACTGGTCACAAGCCCCAAGCCCTCGGTTTGTGGGCCTAGCCTCTACGTGAAGCGAAGTTGTCTTGCCCAAGATGCTGTGGGATTTGGTAATAGAAATGCGATGGATAAAGCAACTTGGCATGCCTAACCAGGGCAAAAAAATTTAAAAGGGGGGTGCAACACGAGGACTTCTCAGGGGGTCACCCATCCTAGTACTATACTCACCGAAGCACGCTTAACTTCGGATTTATGATGGGATCCGGTGCAATAGTGCTGGTATGATCGCACACGCCTTGTTGAGGGCACAAATCCCTTATTTTTTGACGGTTCACAGTCCCAGCCCAGAGAGATGGCCCATTCAAAAGGCCAAATGGGCTTAACGACAACCCATCCGCTACAACAACGCAGCATCCTCGCAAGATGTCATAACGACTAGTTGTAGGGCCCTCTAATGTCCCGCGAGTCATGTTGTCGTCCTTTTCACGTCTCTCGACGTATGATCCGGGACGAAAAAACAGTGTAAAAAGAGAAAAGTGGCCCGAAACTAATCAAAACGTTCGATTTTGGGCTCCGAAAATAGGCGTAGTCGATCAGGCTGGTTGCCCCCATCGTAGAGCTCTCGGAGAGCCTTCCAACGGTATGCTGTGCGCCGCGTAACTCCTTAGGGATCAAAAGTTATGGGCACCGGAGCGACGGAGACCTGGTCACAAGCCCCACGCCCTCAATTTGCAGGCTTAGCCTCTACGTGAAGGGAAGTTGTCTTGCCCAAGGTGTCGTGGGATTCGGTAATAGAAATGTGATGGATAAAGCATCTTGGCAAGCCTAACCGGGGAAAAAAAAATTGAAAAGGGGGGTGCAAAACGAAAACTTCCCAGGGGGTCACCCATCCTAGTACTACTCTCGCCCAAGCACTCTAAACTTCGAAGTTCTGATGGGATCCAATGCATTAGTGTTGGTATGATCGCACCCATCATGTTGAGGGCTCAAATCCCTTATTTTTTGACAGTTCACAGTCCCAGCTTAGAGAGATGGCCCATTCAAAAGGCCTAATGGCCTTAACGACAACCTTTCCACTACAACAACGCAGCATCCTTGCAATAGGTGATATCGACGCATTGTAAGACCCTATAATGTCCAGCGACTTAGGTTGTCGTCCTTTTCGTGGCTCACGACGTACGATCTGGGATGAAAAAATAATGCAAAAGTAGAAAAGTGGCACAAAACTTATCATAATGTTCGATTTTGGCCTCCGAAAATAGGCGTAGCCAAGCAGGCTGGCTGCCCCCAATGTAGGGCTCTCGGATAGCTTTCCAACAGTAAGCTGTGTGTCGCGTAACTCTTTACGGATCAAAAGTTATGCGCACCGGAGTGACAAAAACCTAGTCAAAAGCCCCACGCCCTCGGTTTGCAGGCCTCACCTCTACGTGAAACGAAGTTGTCTTGCCCAAGGTGCCGTCGGATTCGGTAATAGAAATTTGATGGATAAAGCATCTTGGCATTCCTAACCGGGGCAAAAAAAATTGAAAAGCGGGGTGTAACACGAGGACTTCACAAGGGGTCACCCATCCTAGTATTACTCTCGTCGAAGCGCGCTTAACTTCGGATTTCTGATGGGATCCGGTGCATTAGTGCTGGTATGATCGCACTCGTCATGTTGAGGGCACAAATCCCTTATGTGTTGACTGTTCACAATCCCATCCTCGAGAGATGGCCCATTCAAAAGGCCCAATGGGCTTAACGACAACCCATCCGCTTCAACAACGAAGCATTCTCGCAAGACGTGATATCGACTCATTGTAGGGCCCTATAATGTCCCGCGAGTAAGGTTGTCGTCCTTTACGCGGCTCACGACGTACGATTCAAGACAAAAAAAAACACAAAAAAAAAGAAAACTGGCCCGAAACTAATGAAAACATTCGATTTTGGGCTCCGAAAATAGGCACAACTGAGCGGGCTGGCTGCCCCTGATATAGGGCTCTCGGAGAGCTTTCCAACGGTAAGCTGTGTACTACGTAACTCTTTACGGATCAAAAGTTATATGCACCGTAATGACAGAGACCTGGTCAGAAGCCCCTCGCCCTCGGTTTGTGGGCCCAGCCTCTACGTGAAGCGAAGTTGCCTTGCCCAATGTGCAGTGGGATTTACTAATAGAAATGTAATGGATAAAGCATCTTGGCAAGCCTAACCGGGGCAAAAAAAAATTGAAAAGCGGGGTGCAACACAAGGACATCCGAGGGGGTCACCGATCCTAGCACTACTCTCGCCCAAGCATGCTTAACTTCAGAGTTCTGTTGGGATCTGGTGTATTAAAGTTGGTATGATCACACCCGTCATATTGAGGGCACAAATCCCTTGTGTGTTGACGGTTCACAGTCCCAGCCCAGAGAGGTGGCCCATTCAAAAGGCCTAATAGGCTTAACGACAACCCATCTATTTCAACAACACAGCATCCTCATATGACGTGATGTGGACATACTGTAGGGCCCTATAATATCCCGTGAGTTAGGTTGTCATCCTTTTCGCTACTCACGACATACGATCCGGGACAGAAAAATAAAGCAAAAGTAGAAAAGTTGCCCGAAACTTATGAAAACATTCGATTTTGGGCTCTGAAAATAGACGCAGCCGAGCAGGCTGGCTACCCCCGTCGTATAGCTTTCGGAGAGCTTTCCAATGGTATGCTATACACCGCGTAACTCATTACGGATCAAAAGTTATGGCACCGAAGCGATGGAGACCTAGTGATAAGCCCCACGCCCACGGTTTGCGAGCCCAACCTCTACATGAAGCGAAGTTGTCTTGCCCAAGGTGTTGTGGATTCAGTTATAGAAATGTGATGGATAAAGCATCTTGGCAAGCCTAACCGGGGCAAAAAAATTAAAAAGTGGTGTGCAACACGAGGACTTCCCAGAGGGTCACCCATCCTAGTACTACTCTCGCCCAAGCATGCTCAACTTCGGAGTTTTGATGGGATCTGGTGCATTAGTGCTACTATGATCGCACCTGTCATGTTGAGGGTACAAATCCCTTATGTGTTGACGGTTTACATTCCCAGCCCAGTGATGGCCCATTCAAAAGGCCCAATGGGCTTAATGACAACGCATCCGCTTCAACAACGTAGAATCCTTGCAAGACGTGATATCAACGCATTGTAGGGCCCTATAATGTCCCGGGAGTTAAGTTGACATCCTTTTCGCTGCTCACGATGTATGATCCGGGATGCAAAAACAACGCAATAGTAGAAAAATGGCCCAAAACTGATGAAAACGTTAGATTTTGGGCTCTAAAAATAGGCACAGTTGAGCAGGCTTGCTACACCCATCGTAGAACTCTCGGAGAGTTTTCGAACGATATGCTGTGTGCCGCGTAACTCCTTACCGATAAAAGGTTATGGCCACCGGAGCGACGGAGACATGGTCACAGGCCCCATGCCCTCGGTTTACGGGCCCAGCCTCTACGTGAAGCAAAGTTGTTTTGCCCAAGGTGCTGTGGGATTCAATAATAAAAATGTGATGGATAAAGCATCTTGGCAAGCCTAACTGGGGCAAAAAAAATTGAAAAGGGGGCTGCAACACGAGGACTTCCCATGGGGTCAACCATCCTAGTACTACTTTCGCCCAAGCACTCTTAACTTTGGAGTTCTGATGGGATCCGTTGCATTAGCGCTTGTATGATTGCACCCATCATGTTGAGGGCACAAATCCCTTATTTTTTGACAGTTCACAGTCCCAGCCTTGAGAGATGGCCCATTCAAAAGGCCCAATGGCCTTAACGACAACCTTTCCACTACAACAACGCAGCATCCTCACAATAGATGATATCGACGCATTGTAGGACCCTATAATTTCCCGCGAGTTAGGTTGTCGTCCTTTTCGTGGCTCACAACGTACGATCTGGGATGAAAAAATAATGCAAAAGTAGAAAAGTGGCACAAAACTTATCATAATGTTCGATTTTGGCCTCCGAAAATAGGCGTAGCCAAGCAGGCTGGCTGCCCCCAATGTAGGGCTCTCGGATAGCTTTCCAACGGTAAGCTGTGTGTCGCGTAACTCTTTACAGATCAAAAGTTATGCGCACCGGAGTGACAAAAACCTAGTCAAAAGCCCCACGCCCTCGGTTTGCAGGCCTCACCTCTACGTGAAACGAAGTTGTCTTGCCCAAGGTGCCGTGGGATTCGGTAATAGAAATGTGATGGATAAAGCATCTTGGCATTCCTAACCGGGGCAAAAAAAAATTGAAAAGCGGGGTGTAACACGAGGACTTCACAAGGGGTCACCCATCCTAGTATTACTCTCGTCGAAGCGCGCTTAACTTTGGATTTCTGATGGGATCCGGTGCATTAGTGCTGGTATGATCGCACCCGTCATGTTGAGGGCACAAATCCCTTATGTGTTGACTGTTCACAATCCTATCCTCGAGAGATGGCCCATTCAAAAGGCCCAATGGGCTTAACGACAACCCATCCGCTTCAACAACGAAGCATTCTCGCAAGACGTGATATCGACTCATTGTAGGGCCCTATAATGTCCCGCGAGTAAGGTTGTCATCCTTTACGCAGCTCACGACGTACGATTCAGGACAAAAAAACAACGCAAAAAAATAAAAGTGGCCCGAAACTGATGAAAACATTTGATTTTGGGCTCCGAAAACAAGCACAACTGAGCGGGCTGGCTGCCCCTGATATAGGGCTGTCGGAGAGCTTTCCAATGGTATGTTGTGCGCCACATAACTCTTTATGGATCAAAAGTTATGGGCATCGGTGCGACGGAGACCTGGTCACAAGTCCCACGCCCTCGGTTTGCGGGCCCAGCCTCTACCTGAAGAGAAGATGTTTTGGCCAAGGTGACGTGGGATTTAGTAATAGACATGTGATGGATAAAGGATCTTAGCAAAGCTAATGGGGGCAAAAAAAATTGAAAAGCGGGGTGCAACACAAGGAATTCCGAGGGGGTCACCCATCCTAGTACTACTCTCACCCAAGCACGCTTAACTTCGGAGTTCTGATGGGATCCGGTGCATTAGTGCTGGTATGATCACACCCGTCATGTTGAGGGCGCAAATCCCTTATGTGTTGACAGTTCACAGTCCCAACCCAGAGAGATGGCCCATTCAAAAGGTCCAATGGGCTTAACGACAACCCATTTGCTTCAACAACATAGCATCCTCATATGACATGATGTAGACATATTGTAGGGCCTTATAATATCCCGTGAGTTAGGTTGTCATCCTTTTCGCTACTCACGACATATGATCCGGGACAGAAAAACAAAGCAAAAGTAGAAAAGTTGCCTGAAACTGATGAAAACGTTCGATTTTGGGCTTTGAAAATTGGCGTAGCCAAGCAGGCTTGCTACCCCCGTCGTAGAGCTCTCGGAGACCTTTCCAACGGTATGCTATACACCGCGTAACTCATTACTGATCAAAAGTTATGGACATCGGAGCGACGTAGACCTGGTCACAAGCCCCACGCCCTCGGTTTGCGGGCCCAACCTCTACTTGAAGTGAAGTTGCTTTGCCCAAGGTGCCGTGGGATTCAGAAATAGAAATGTGGAAGATAAAGCATCTTGGCAAGCCTAACCGTGGCAAAAAAAATTTAAAAGCGGGGTGCAACACAAGGACTTCCCAGGAGGGCTCCCATCCTAGTACTACTCTCGCCTAAGCACACTTAACTTCGGAGTTCTGATGGGATACGGTGCATTAGTGGTGGTATGATTGCACCCGTAATGTTGAGGGCACAAATCCCTTATTTTTTGACGGTTCACAGTCCCAGCCCGGAGAGATTGCCCATTCAAAAGGCCCAATGGCCTTAACGACAACCCATCAGCGACAACAACGCAACATCCATTCAAGACGTGATATCGACGTATTATAAGGCCCTATAATGTCCCGTGAGTTAGGTTATCGTCCTTTTCGCGGTTCACGACGTACGATCCAAGATGGAAAAACAACGCAAAAGTAGAAAAGTGGCCCAAAATTGATGAAAACGTTCAATTTTGGGGTCAGAAAATAGGCGCAGCCAAGCAGGCTGGTTGCTCCCGATGTAGTGCTCTCAGAGAGCTTTCCAACGATAAGCTGTGTGACGCGTAACTCTATACGGATCAAAAGTTATGCGCACCGGGGCGACAGAGACCTGGTCACAAGCCCAACGCCCCCTGTTTGCGGGCCCAGCCTCTACGTGAAGCGAAGTTGTCTTGCCCAAGGTGCCGTGGGATTTAGTGACAAAAATGTGATGGATCCAGTGCATTAGTGTTGGTATGATCGTACCCGTCATGTTGATGGCACAAATTCGTTATGTGTTGACGTATCACAGTGTAACACCCCGATCCCTCTCGAGACCGGGAGTTCTATCAATCAATCTAATCGCAACCCAATTCCAAACCCAGGCAAAATTTTTAGGGAAAACGGACGGAGTCTCCCTTGTTTCTAGGCAAAAAGCAAACCTGCGACAGCATATAAGTGGACCAATACCATGTCCAAACATTCAACCACCTCAAGGCCATCCGAGCCTTGTTCTCAACAAGCAATCACAAGCAAATATACATTTCCAGTTTACAGACTAACCTACCTCTTTACATCTTTTACAAGTACATTCATGCTTGACAATTAAACCCTTCTAACTTATTGCATAAAATAGACTATCATACCATTCTAACTTTTTTCCTTTGGACATTACAAACATGCATTAAAGTTAAGCTATACCAACTAGATACATAATCTAACTTATCAAACCACTTCAATAATCTAATGAAACTTAAATTACATTCCTTTTGACATTAAATACATACAATACATGAAAGCAAACATCTTTACAACTTCGAAAACTCAAGCCACATAGGCACGCAAGACAACTCTTCAAGCACGAACTTTCACGAAATCACGAACTTTCCAGCTAACATGACATTTCCTGAAATGTGGTGGTAAGGAGTGAGTATACACAACACGTATACTCAGTGAGGGTGAGACAGATATCGAGGTGGAGAGAAAGAAGTTCGTGCAATGTAAAGAAGGCAGTTAAGCAGTATATTTGACAAGTAAGAAATCAATATAACAATCAATACAATAAACAAGTAATGAAAGCATTAACACAACCATTCAAAGCTATACCACACTCTGAAGGCTATGGTTCACTCATACGAGCAATGTACCATTACACGAGCGATACATCAATCTTGAGCTTGATGTTGACAACGATGACAATAAGCGTACAACCACCTTATAACTTCAGTTTGGAATACCCCGAAAGTATCCATCAATTCTACGACCCAAATCTCTCTGGGAGGCAACCCAAGCGAGAATGGGAATAGGACACGGAGCTAGAGCAACCAACACTGGCAGCTCGAGGCTACCCAGAGAGGCTCATCACTCACGCGCCTAATACTATGCAATGCAAGACACAATACAAGGTGATAAATGAGCGATAGTATAACAATACAGATTAGAGGCGATAAACAAGATATCAAGCATTTACAACCAATACTAGCATTCAATTAACTTTTCAAACATAACTATCATTAACAGCAACAATAACACCAATTAAACAAATAACAGCAGTTCAAACACGAAAATGACAAATATCACTATTCAATCTCTAACTTCCAAAGACAATTACGAGCAAACGAGCTACGAGAATAGGAAATCGATTTCACTACATTCACTTAGGCACTACAAGGCACGTTTCTATGTCACTAAACTTCACTTTCTCACCCGAGGCCCGAAAGTCCACCTACTGCGTTTGAACTACAGCTATGCTAACCGGTCACTCAATTAACGCCACAACAGCGCCAAAAGTGCTTCCATACCCTCAATTGCAAAACCCCCAACTCAATTCGAGCACGGTCAACTTTTGGTCAAATGACCCCTTTACGTTTCTTTGTATAATTTCCAATTTTATCAAAGGCCGATCCGTTTTTATTTCACATTTTATCTTTCTATCACTAATGGCACCTATCCAAATCAAGCAATCGCAATTCGGATCAAAATTTGAAATTCTAGGGTTTACTATTCATAATTCACTATTTATTATTCTTCCCCAATTTCAAATACGCAGTTTCAACCGTAAAAATTGATAAATAACTATCAAACAATGCTATGCGAACTCAAAGAAAGCTATATCAACCATTTACAGGCATTATAACACATTATATATCAAATCTAAAAATTTGACACAAAATTCAAATTCAAATTTAAATGTACAAAAGCGTGAAAACCCTCACAGAGATTGAAGACCAAGACCTGCAAGGACCCAAGCCACGACCCCCGAGCAATTCCACGCACGTTTGTAGAAGAAAAATGCAAAACAATTTCTTTTTTTTTCTCTTGAGAGCTTCAGCCAAAGGGGGGGACAAAAAGGGAATTTATGGTTTTTTTTTTTGCCTTGTTTTAATATTTAAAAGGGAAACAAGGCCATTTTGGCCATTTGCAAAATCAATCTTTAGTTAAAAATAGTCAAATAAGCTTATTTTAATGCCATTTAAATCTAATTCAAGTTAAAACAATGCAATTAAATGAAAAACAACTAAAAATGGTTAAATTAATCTAAAAACATTTTTCACTAAGTCCGAGGAATATTTCTCTAACTCTCATTTTCGAAATACTACAATCGAACGGTCAATAAACGATCGCTAGTCAAATGATGAGCACTAATAGGAAATTATAATTTTTGAAAAGTAGAATAGTAGAATAGATTAAAATTCAGTCCGGCTCGGAGTTACTTTTCTCATTTATTTGAAAACCGATTGATTTTAATGCAAGACAATTAAAACCGATTATTAAAATAATCAAAACAATCAAAATAATCAATATTCATTTAAAAATAATTAATTTAACTATCCCTAGAATATTTTAAAGAATTTTGAAGTTAACGCCACAATACGAATGAACAAATAAATATAAACATGTAATCAAGTGCAATTAAATATTAACATTTAAGATGGCCCTTAATTAAATACAAGAGAATAAATTCAATTACTATAATTAATAGAAATAGATAATCATCTTTTAATTATTCAATATACAATTACTAAATGCTTCCAAGAGAAATATTAAAATAGTGCAAATTGGTTGATTTAACTAATTAAACATTTAATTAAATGCAGTCAAATGCCATTAAATGCATGCCGGTTTCGGGTTATCATACACACTCCCATCCCAGAGAGAGGACCCATTCAAAAGGCCCAATGGGCTTAACAACAACCTATATGCTTCAACAACGCAGCATCCTCGAAAGATGTGATATCGACTCGTTGTAGGGCCCTATAATGTCCCGCGAGTAGGGTTGTCATCCTTTTCGTAGCTCACGACGTACGATTCGGGACAAAAAAACAGCGCAAATATAGAAAAGTAGCCCCATTTTGGGCTCCAAAAATAGGCGCAGCCGAGCAGGCTGGCTACCCTCGTCGTATAGCTCTCGAAAAGCTTTCCAACGGTATGATCGCACCCGTCATGTTGAGGGCACAAATCCCTTATGTGTTGACGGTTCACAGTTCTAACCCAAAGAGATGGCCCATTCAGAAGGCCTAATGGGCTTAACGACAACCCATCCGCTACAACAACGCAGCATCCTCGCAAGACGTGATATCGACATGTTGTAGGGTCCTCTAATGTCCCGCGAGTAAGGTTGTCGTCCTTTTCGCGACTCACGACGTACGATCCGGGATGGAAAAACAACATAAAAGCAGAAAAATGGCTCGTAATTGATCAAAACGTTCAATTTTGGGCTCCGAAAATAGGCCCAGCGCAGCAAGTTGGCTGCCTCCAATGTAGGGCTCTCGAAGAGCTTTCCAACGGTAAGCTGTGCGCCGCGTAACTCTTTACGAATCAAAAGTTATACGCACCGGAGCGATGGAGACTTGGTCACAAGCCCTACGCCCCCGGTTTGCGGGCCCAGCCTCAACGTGAAGTGAAGTTGTCCTGCACAAAGTGCTGTGGGATTCGTAAATAGAAATATGATGGAAAAAGCATCTCGAAAAGCCTAACCAGGGCAAAAAAAATTGAAAAGCGGGCTACAACACCAGAGCTTCCTAGGGGGTCACCTATCCTATTACTACTCTCGCCCAAGCATGCTTAACATCGCTGTTGGGAACCGGTGCATTAGTGCAGGTATGATCGCACCCGTCATGTTGAGGGTACAAATCCCTTATGTGTTGACGGTTCATAGTCCCAACCTATAGAGATGGCCCATTCAAAAGGCCCAATGGGCTTAACAACAAGCCATCTGCTTCAACAACGCAGCATCCACGCAAGACTTGATATCGGCTCATTGTAGGGCCCTATAATGTCACGCGAGTAATGTTGTCGTCCTTTTCGAGGCTCACAACGTACGTTCCAGGACCAAAAAATAGCGCAAAAGTAGAAAAGTAGCCTGAAACTTATAAAAACGTTCGATTTTGGGCTCCAAAAACAAGCGCAACTAAGTAGGCTGGCTACCCCCATCGTATAGTTCTCGGAAAGCTTTCCAACGATTTGATGTGCACCGCGTAACTCTTCACAGATCAAAAGTTATGGGCACCGGAGCGACGGAGATCGAGTCACAAGCTCCACGCCCTCGGTTTGCGGGCCAAGCCTTTACGTGAAGCGAAGTTGTCTTGCCCAAGGTGCCGTGGGATTTGGTAATAGAAATGTGATGGATAAAGCATCTTGGCAAGAGTAACTGGGGCAAAAGAAATTGAAAAGAGGGGTGCAACACGAGGACTTCCCTTGGGGTCGCCCATCCTAGCACTACTCTCGCCCAAGCACACTTAATTTCGGAGTTCTGATGGGATCCGGTGCATTAGTGTTAGTATGATCCCACCTGTTATGTTGACGGTGCAAAGCCCTTATGTGTTGACGGTTTACAGTCCCAGGCAAGAGAGATGGCCCATTCAATAGGCCAAATGGGCTTAACGATAACCCATCTACTTCGACAATGCAGCATCCTCACAAGACGTGATATCGACGTGTTGTAGGGCACTATAATGTCACGCAAGTTAGGTTGTCGTCCATTTCGCGGCTCACGACGTACGATCCAGGATGGAAAAACAAAGCAAAACAAGAAAAGTAGCCCGAAACTTATGAAAACGTTTGATTTCAGGCTCCAAAAATAGGCAAATCTGAGCAGGCTTGATGCCCTCGTCGTAGAGCTCTCCGAGAGCTTCTATCGATATGTTGTACGCCGTGTAACTCCTTACGGATCAAAAGCTCTACGCACCGGAGCGACAGAGACCTGGTCACAAGCCCAACGCCCTCGATTTGCAGGCCCAGCCTCTACGTGAAGTGATGTTGTCTTGCCCAAGGTGCCGTGCGATTTGGTAATAGAAATGTGATGGATAAACAATCTTGGCAATTCTAACCGGGGCAAAAACAATTGAAATAGGGGGTGCAACACGAGGACTTCGCAAGGGGTCAACCATCCTAGTACTACTCTCGCCCAAGCACGCTTAACTTCGGACTTCTGATGGGATCCGGTGCATTAGTGCTAGTATGATGGCACCTATCATGTTGAGGGCTCAAATCCCTTATGTGTTGGCGGTTCACATTCCCAGCCCAGAGAGATGGCCCATTCAAAAGGCCGAATGGCCTTAACGACAACCCATCAACTACAACAACGCAGCATCCTCGCAAGACGTGATATCGACATGTTGTAGAGCCCTATAATATCCCGCAAGTTAGGTTGTCGTCCTTTTCGTGGCTCACGACGTACGATCCGGGATGAAAAAAGAAAGAAAAATAAGAAAAGTTCCCTGAAACTTATGAAAATGTTTGATTTTGGTCTCCGAAAATAGGCACAGTCGAGCAGGCATGATGCCCTCGTCATAGAGCTCTCGGAGAGCTTCTGACGGTATGTTGTGCACCACGTAACGCCTTACGGATCAAAAGTTACACGCACCAGAGTGACGAAGAGCTAGTCACAGGCCCAACGCCCTCGGTTTGCTGGCCCAGCCTCTACCTGAAGCGAAGTTGTCTTGCCCAAGGTGCCGTGGGATTTGGTAATAGAAATGTGATGGATAAAGCATCTTGGCAAGCCTATCCGGGGCAAAAACAATTGAGATAGCGGGTGTAACACGAGGACTTCCCAGGGGGTCACCCATCCTAGTACTACTCTCGCCCCAGCATGCTTAACTTCGGAGTTCTGATGGGATTTGGAGCATCAGTCCTGGTATGATCGCACCCATCATGTTGAAGGCACAAATCCCTTATGTGTTGACAGGTCACAGTCTCAACCTAGAGAAATGGCCCATTCCAAAGGCCTAATGGGCTTAACGACAACCCATCTGCTACAACAACGCAGCATCCTCGCAAGACGTGATGTCAACATGGTGTAGGACCCAATAATGTCCCGCGAGTAAGGTTGTCCTTCCTTTCTCGGCACACAACGTAAGATCCGGGATGCAAAAATAGCGCAGAAATAGAAAAGTCGCCCGAAATTGATGAAAACGTTCGATATTATGCTCAAAAAATAGGCGGAACAGAGTAGGCTGGCAACCCCTGTCGTATAGCTCTCGGAGAGCTTTTCAACGGTATGCTGTGCACCGTGTAACTCCTTACGTATCAAAAGTTATGGGCACTGCAGCGATGGAGACCTGGTCACATGCCCTATGCCCTCGGTTTGCGTGTCCAGCCTCTACTGAAGTGAAGTTGTCTTGCCCAAGGTGCCGTTGGATTCAGTAATAGAAATGTGATAGATAAAGCATCTTGGCAAGCCTAAACGGGGCAAAAAAAATTGAAAAGGGGGGTCCAACATGAGGACTTCCCAGGGGTTACACATCCTTGTACTACTTTCGCCCAAGCACGCTTAACTTCGGAGTTCTGATGGGATCCGGTGCATTAGTGCTGGTATGATCGCACTCGTCATGTTGAGGGCACAAATCCCTAATCTTTTAACGGTTTGCAGTCCAAGCCTAGAGAAATAGCCCAATCAAAAGGCCCAATGGGCTTAACGACAACCCATCCACTTCAACAACGTAGCATTCTCGTAAGACGTGATATCGACGCTTTGTAGGACCCTTTAATGTCTCGTGAGTAAGGTTGTCGTCCTTTTCGCGGCTCATGACGTAAGATCCGGGACCCAAAAACAATGCAAAAAGTAGAAAAGTTGCCCTAAACTGATGAAAATATTCAATTTTGGGGTCCAAAAATAGGCGTAGCCGAGCAGGCTTCCTGCCCCCATCGTAGGGCACTCAGAGAGCTTTCCAACGGTAAGCTGTGCACCGCGTAACTCTTTACGGATAAAAAGTTATGCCCAATGGAGCAACGGAGACTTGGTCATAAGCCCCAAGCCCTCGGTTTGTGGGCCTAGCCTCTACGTGAAGTGAAGTTGTCTTGCCCAAGGAGCTGTGGGATTCGGTAATAGAAATGTGATGGATAAAGCATCTTGGCAAAAATTGATCAATGCTCGAAAAAAAAGTGCAAAAGTAGAAAAGTGGTCCGAAATTGATGAAAACGTTTGATTTTGGGCTCTGAAAATAGGCGCAGCCCAGCTAGCTGGCTGCCCTCGTCATATAGCTCTCGAAGAGCATTCCAATGGTATGCTGTGCGCTACGTAACTCCTTGCGGATCAAAAGTTATCCACACCGGAGTGACGTAAACCTGGTCATAAGACCCATGCCCTGGGTTTGCGGGCCTAGCCTGTAGGTGAAGCGAAGTTGTATTGCCCAAGGTGCTGTGGGATTCGGTAATAGAAATGTGATGGACAAAGAATCTTGGCAAGCCTAACCGGGGGAAAAAAAATTGAAAACGGGGGTGCAACACGAGGGCTTCCCAGGGGGTCACCCATCCTAGTACTACTCTCGCCCAAGAATGCTTAACTTCGGAGTTCTGATGGGATACGGTGCATTTGTGCTGGTATGATTGCACCCGTCATGTTGAGGGCACAAATTCCTTATTTTTTTACGGTTCACAATCCCAGCCCAGAGAGATGGCCCATTCAAAAGGCCCAATGGGCTTAACGACAACCCATATGCTACAACAACGCAGCGTCCTCACAAGACGTGATATCGACGCATTGTAGGGCCTTAAAATGTCCCGCGAGTTAGGTTGTCATCCTTTTCGCGGCTCACGACATACGATACGGGAAGAAAAAACAACACAAAGGTAGAAAAATAGCCCGAAACTCATGAAAATGTTGAATTTTGGGCTCCAAAAATAGGCGCAGCCTAGCAAGCTGGCTGCCCCCGATGTAGGGCTCTCGGAGAGCTTTCCAACGGTATGCTGGCATCGTGTAACTCATTTTTGGTCAAAAGTTATGGGCACCAGAGCAACGGAGACCTGGTCACAAGCCCCACGCCCTCGGTTTGTGGGCCCAACCTCTACATCAAGCGAAGTTGTATTGCCCAAGGTGCCGTGGGATTCGGTAATAGAAATGTGATGGATAAAGAATCTTGGCGAGCCTAACCGGGGCAAAAAAAATTGAAAAGCGGGGTACAACACGAGGACTTCCCAGTGGTTACCCATCCTAGTACTACTCTCGCCCAAGCACACTTAACTTCAGAGTTCTGTTGAGATCTGATGCATTAGTGCTGGTCTAATCGCACCCGTCATGTTGAGGGCACAAATCCCTTATGTGTTGACAGTTCACAGTCTCAACCCAGAGAGATGGTCCATTCAAAAGGCCTAATGGGCTTAACGATAACCCATCTGCTTCAACAACACAGCATCCTCGCAAGACGTGATATCGACGCAGTGTAGGGCCCTATAATGTCCCGCGAGTAAGATTGTCATCCTTTTCTTGGCTCACGACGTACGATCCGGGATGAAAAAATAGCACAAAAGTATAAAAGTGGCCAAAAACTGATGTAAACGTTCAATTTTGGGCTCCGAAAATAAGCGCAGCCTCAATGGCTAGTTGCGCCCATCGTAGAGCTCTCAGAGCACTTTCCAACTGTATGATTTGCGCCGTGTGACTTTTTACGAATCAAAAGTTATACGTGTCGGAGCAACAGAGACCTAGACACAAGCCCTACGCCCTCGGTTTACGGGCCCAGCTTCTACGTGAAAAGAAGTTGTCTTGCCTAAGGTGCCGTGGGATTCGGTAATAGAAATATGATGGATAAAACATCTTGGCATGC
The DNA here is from genome assembly GCA_037974665.1 of Ehretia macrophylla. NCBI lineage: Eukaryota > Viridiplantae > Streptophyta > Magnoliopsida > Boraginales > Ehretiaceae > Ehretia > Ehretia macrophylla. The sequence continues at coordinate 34,641,026 of CM075766.1, forward strand.
TTAACCGGGGCAAAAAAAATTGAAAAACGTGGTTGAGGGCACAAATCCCTTATTTTTTGATGGTTCACAGTCCTAGCCTAGTGAGATGGCCCATTCAAAAGGCCCAATGGGCTTAATGACAATCCATCCGCTTTAACAACATACCATCCTCGCAAGACATTATATAGATCCGTTGTAGGGCCCTATAATGTCCAACGAGTTAGGTTGTCATCTTTTTCGCGGCTCACGACGTACGATCAGGGATGGAAAAACAATGCAAATTTAGAAAAGTGGCTGAAACTGATGAAAACGTTCAATTTTGGTCTCCAAAAATAGGTGTAGCCGAGCAGACTTGCTACCCCCATCATAGAGCTCTCAGAGAGCTTTCCAACGGTCTGCTGTGCGCCACGTAACTCCTTACGGATCATAAGTTATGGGCACACGAGCGACAGAGACATGGTCACAAGTCCCACACCCTCGGTTTGCGGGCCTAGCTACTACGTGAAGTGAAATTGTCTTGCCCAAGGTGTCGTGGGAATCGGTAATAGAAATGTGGTGGATAGAGCACCTTGGCATGCCTAACTGGGGCAAAAAAAATTGAAAAACAAGGTGCAACACGAGGACTTCCCAGGGGGTCACCCATCCTAGTACTACTCTCGCCCAAGCACGCTTAACTTCAGAGTTTTGATGGTATACGGTGCATTAGTGGTGGTATGATCGCACCCGTCATGTTGAGGGCACAAATCCCTTATGTGTTGACGGTTCGCAGTCCCATCCCAAAAAGATGGCCAATTCAAAACGCCCAATGGGCTTAATGACAACCCATCCGCTTTAACAATGCAGCATCCTCACAAGACATGATATCGACACATTGTGGGGCCCTCTAATGTCCACCGAGTTAGGTTGTCATCGTTTTCGTGGCTCACGACGTACGATCCAGGTCGGAAAAACAACACAAAATGAAAAAAAGTGGCCCAAAACTAATGAAAACGTTCGATTTTGGGTTCCAAAAATAGACGCAGTCGAGAAGGCTTGCTACCCCCGTCGTAGAGCTCTTAGAGAGCTTTCCAATGGCATGTTATCCACCACGTAACTCCTTACAGATCAGATGTTATGGGCACCGGAGCGAAAGAGACTTGGTCACAAGCCCCAAGCCCTCGATTTGCGGGCCTAGGCTCCACGTAAAGCGAAGTTGTCTAGCTCATGGTGCTGTGGGATTCAGCAATAGAAATGTGACGGATGAGGCATCTTGGCATGGCTGAACGAGGCAAAAAAAATGAAAAGAGGGTTTCAACACAAGGACTTTCCAGGGGGTCACCCATCCTAGTACTACTCTTGCCTAAGCACGCTTAAATTCGGAGTTCTGATGGGATCCGGTGCATTAGCGCTGATATGATCACACCCATCATGTTGAGGGAGCATCCCTTTATGTGTTGACGGTTCACAGTCCCAGCCGAGAGAGACGGCCCATTCAAAAGGCCCAATGGGCTTATCGGTAACCCATCTACTTCAACAACGCAACATCCTCACAAGACGTGATATCGAAGCATAGTAGGGCCCTCTAATGTCCGGCGAGTTAGGTTGTCTTCCTTTTCGCGGCTCACGACCTATGATCCGGGACGGAAAAATAGCGCAAAATGAAGAAAAGTGGCCTAAAACTAATGAAAACATTCGATTTTGGGCTCCAAAAATAGGCGCAGCTGAGCAAGCATGCTTTCCCGGTCATAGAGATCTCAGAGAGCTTTCCAACGGTATGCTCTGCACAGCGTAAGTCCTTACGGATCAAAAGTTATGGGCATTGGAGCGACAGAGACGTGGTCACAAGCCCCAAGCCCTCAGTTTGCGGGCCCACCCTTGACGTGATGCGAAGTTGTCTTCCCAAGGTGCCATGGGATTCGCTAATAGAAATTTGATGGATAAAGCATCTTGGCAAGGTTAGCCAAGGCAAAAAAAATTGAAAAGGGGGGTGCAACATGAGGACTTCCCAGGGGGTCGCCCATCCTAGCACTACTCTCACCCAAGCACGCTTAACTTCAGAGTTCTGATGGGATCCGGTGCATTAGTGCTGGTATGATCACACCCATCATGATGTGGACGCAAACGCTATATGTGTTGACGATTCACAGTCCCAGCCTAGAGAGATGGCCCATTCAAAAGGCCCAATGGGCTTCACGACAACCCATCCGCTTCAACAATGCAGCAACCTCGCTAGACGTGAAATAGATGCATTGTAGGGCCCTCTAATGTCCCGCAAGTTAGGTTGTCCTCCTTTTCGCTGCTCATTACGTACGATCCGGGATGAAAAAACATCGTAAGAGAAGAAAATTGGCCCAAAACTGATGAAAATGTTCAATTTTGGGCTTCAAAAATAGACGTAGCCGAGTAGGCTTGCTACCCCCATCATAGAGCTCTCGGAGAACTTTCCAACGGTATGTTGTACGGCGCGTAACTCCATACGGATCAAAAGTTATGGGCACCGGAGCGACGGAGACCTAGTTACGAGCCCCAAGCCCTCGGTTTGTGGGCCTAGCCTCTACGTGAAGCGAAGTTATCTTGCCTAAGGTGCCGTGGGATTTAGTAATAGAAATGTGGTGGATAAAGCATCTTGGCAACCCAAACCGGGGCAAAAAAAATTAAAAGGCGGGTGCAACACGAGGACTTCTCAAGGGGTCACCCAGGCTAGCACTATACTCGCCCAAGCACGCTTAACATCGGAGTTCTGATGGGATCCGGTGCATTAGTACTGGTATGATCGCACCCGTCATGTTGAGGGCACAAATCCCTTATGTGTTGACGGTTCATAGTCCCAACCCATAGAGATGGCCCATTCAAAAGGCCAAATGGGCTTAACGACAACCAATCCGCTACGACAACGCAGCATCCTCGCAAGACATGAAATCGAAGCATTGTAGGGCCCTCTAATATCCCGCGAGTTAAGTTGTTGTCCTTTTCGCGTCTCACGACATATGATCCGGGACGGAAAAACAGTTCAAAAATGGAAAAGTGGCCTGAAACTGATCAAAACGTTCGATTTTGGGCTCTGAAAATAGGCGCCGTCGATCAGGCTGGTTGTCCCCATCGTAGAGCTCTCAGGGAGCTTTCTAATGGAATGTTGTGTGCTGCGTAACCCTTTACGGATCAAAAGTTATGGCACCGGAGCGACGGAAACCTAGTCACAAGCCTCACGCGCTCGATTTGCGGGCCCAGCGTCTATGTGAAAAGAAGTTGTCTTGCCAAGGTACCGTGGGATTTGGTAATAGAAATATGATGGATAAAGCATCTTGGCATGCCTAACCGGGGCAAAAAAATTGAAAAGAGGGGAGCAACACGAGGACTTCCAAGGGGGTCACCCATCCTAGTACTACTCTCACCCACGCACGCTTAACTTCAGAGTTCTGACGGGATCCGGTGCACTAGTGCCGGTATGATCGCCCCCATAATGTTCAAGGCGCAAATACCTTATGTGTTGATAGTTCACAGTCCCAGCCTAGAGAGATGGCCTATTCAAAAGGCCCAATGGCCTTAACGACAACCTTTCCGCTACAACAACACAACATCCTCGCAATAGGTAATATCGACGCGTTGTAGGACCCTATAATGTCCCGCGAGTTAGGTTGTCGTCCTTTTCGTGGCTCACGACGTACGATCCGGGACAAAAAAATAACGCAAAAGTAGAAAAGTGGCACGAAACTTATGATAATGTTCGATTTTGGCCTCCGAAAGTAGGCGCAACCAAGCAGGCTGGCTGCCCCAATGTAGGGCTCTCGGATAGCTTTCCAACAGTAAGCTGTGTGTCGCGTAACTCTTTACGGATCAAAAGTTATGTGCACCGAAGCGACAAAAACCTAGTCAAAAGCCCCACGCCCTCGGTTTACGGGCCCAGCCTCTACATGAAGTGAAGTTGTCTTGCCTAAGGTGCCATGGGATTTGGTAATAGAAATGTGATGGATAAAGCATCTTGGCATTCCTAACCGAGGGAAAAATAATTGAAAAGAAGTGTGCAGCACGAGGACTTCCCATGGGGTCACCCATTCTAGTACTGCTCTCGTCGAAGCACGTTTAACTTCGGATTTCTGATGGGATCCGGTGCATTAGTGCTGGTATGATAGCATCCGTCATGTTGAGGGCACAAATCCCTTATGTGTTGACTGTTCACAATCCCATCCTCGAGAGATGGCCCATTCAAAAGGCCCAATGGGCTTAACGACAACCTATCCACTTCAACAACGCAGCATTCTCGCAAGACGTGATATCGACTCAATGTAGGGCCCTATAATGTCCCACGAGTAAGGTTGTCGTCCTTTTCACGGCTCACGACGTACGATTCAGGACAAAAAAAATGCAAAAGTAGAAAAGTGGCCTGAAACTGACGAAAACATTCGATTTTGGGCTCCGAAAACAGGCACGGCTGAGCGGGCTGGCTGCCTCTAATATAGGGCTCTCGGAGAGCTTTCCAACGGTAAGCTGTGCGCCGCGTAACTCTTTACAGATCAAAAGTTATTGGCACCGGAGCAACAAAGACCTAGTCAAAAGCCCCACTCCCTCGGTTTGCGGGCCCAGCCTCTACGTGAAGCGATTTGTCTTGCCTAAGGTGTTGTGGGATTCAGTAATAGAAATGTGATGGATAAAGCATCTTGGCATGCCAAACCGGGGCAAAAAAAATTAAAAAGCGGGTGCAACACGAGGACTTCGCAGGGGGTCACCCATCCCAGTACTACTCTCACCCAAGCACGCTTAACTTCAGAATTCTGTTGGGATCTGGTGTATTAAAGTTGGTATGATCGCACCCGTCATGTTGAGGGCACAAATCCCTTATGTGTTGACGGTTCACAGTCCCAGACCAGAGAGGTGGCCCATTCAAAAGGCTCAATGGGCTTAACGACAACCCATCTACTTCAACAATGCAGCATCCTCACAAGACGTGATATGGACACACTGTAGGGCCCTATAATATCCCGTGAGTTAGGTTGTCTTCCTTTTCGCTACTCACGACATACGATCCGGGATAGAAAAACAAAGCAAAAGAAGAAAAGTAGCCTAAAACTAATGAAAATGTTTGATTTTGGGCTCTGAAAATAGGTGCTGCCGAGTAGGCTAGCTACCCCCGTCGTAGAGCTTCTGGAGAGATTTCCAACGGTATGCTATTCGCCGCGTAACTCATTACGGATCAAAAGTTATGGCACCGGAGCAACCAAGGCATGGTGATAAGCCCCACGCCCTCGGTTTGCGGGCCTAACCTCTACGTGAAGTGAAGTTGTCTTGCCCAAGGTGCTGTGGGATTCGGTAATAGAAATGTGATGGATAACGCATCTTGGCAAGCCTAACCGGGGCAAAAAAAATTGAAAAGCGGGGTGGAACACAAGGACTTCCCAAGGGTCACCCATCCTAGTACTACTCTCGCCCAAGCACGCTTAACTTCGGAGTTCTGTCGGGATTCGGTGCATTAGTGCTGGTATGATCGCACCTGTCATGTTGAGGGTACAAATCCCTTATGTGTTGACGGTTCACTGTCCCAGGCCAGAGAGATAGCCCCTTCAAAAGGCCCAATAGGCTTAACGACAACCCATCATCTTCAACAATGCAGCATCCTCGCAAGACGGGATATGGACGCATTGTAGTGCCCTATAATGTCCCGGGAGTTAAGTTGTCATCCTTTTCGCTGCTCACGACTTATAATCCGGGACGGAAAAACAACGCAAAAACAGAAAAATGACCAAAATTTGATGAAAACGTTAGATTTTGGGCTCAAAAAACAGGCACAGTCGAGCAGGCTTGCTGCAACAATCATAGAGCACTCAGAGAGCTTTCCAAAGGTATGTTGTGCACCACGTAACTCATTACGGATCAAACGTTATGGGCACCGGAGCGACGGAGAACTGGTCCCAAGCCCCACGCCCACGTTTTACGGGCCCAGCCTCTACGTGAAGCGAAGATGTCTTACCTAAGGTACCATGGGATTCGGTAATAGAAATGTGATTGATAAAGCATCTTGGCATGCCTAACCGGAGCAAAAAAAATTAAAAAGTGGGGTGCAACACGAGGACATCCCAGTAGGCCACCCATCCCAGTACTACTCTCGCCCAAGCACGCTTAACTTTGGAGTTCTGATAGGATCTGGTGCATTAGTGCTGGTATGATCGCATCCTTCATGTTGAGGGCAAAAATCCCTTATTTTTTGACGGTTCATAGTCTTAGCCCAGAGAGATTGCCCATTCAAAAGGTCCAATGGCCTTAACGACAACACATCAGCGACAACAACGCAACATCCATTCAAGACGTGATATCGACGCGTTGTAGGGCCCTATGATGTCCTGTGAGTTAGGTTGTCGTCCTTTTCGCGGTTCACGACGTACGATCCAAGATGGAAAAACAATGTAAAAGTAGAAAAGTGACCCAAAATTGATGAAAACGTTCAATTTTGGGGTCGAAAAATAGGCGCAGCTGAGCTGGCTGGTTGTTCCCGATGTAGTGCTCTCAGAGAGCTTTCCAACGGTAAGCTGTGTGACGCGTAACTCTTTACGAATCAAAAGTTATGCGCACCGGGGCGACAGAGACCTGGTCACAAGCCCAACGCCCTCTGTTTGCGGGCCCAGCCTCTACGTGAAGTGAAGTTGTCTTGCCTAAGGTGCCGTGGGATTTAGTAACAGAAGTGGGATGGATCCGATGCATTAGTGCTAGTATGATCACGCCCGTCACGTTGATGGCACAAATTCGTTATGTGTTGACAGTTCACAGTCCCATCCCAGAGAGAGGACCCATTCAAAAGGCCCAATGGGCTTAACGACAACCTATCCGCTTCAACAATGCAGCATCCTCGAAAGATGTGATATCGAGTCGTTGTAGGGCCCTATAATGTCCCGCGAGTAGGGTTGTCATCCTTTTCGTAGCTCACGACGTACGATCCGGGATGAAAAAACAGCCAAATATAGAAAAGTAGCCTGATTTTGGGCTCCGAAAATAGGCGCAACCGAGCAGGCTGGCTGCCCTCGTCGTATAGCTCTCGAAAAGCTTTCCAACGGTATGATCGTACCCGTCATGATAAGGGCACAAATACCTTATGTGTTGACGGTTCACAGTTCCAACCCAAAGAGATGGCTCATTCAGAAGGCCCAATGGGCTTAACGACAACCCATCCGCTACAACAACGCAGCATCCTCGCAAGACGTGATATCGACGTGTTGTAGGGTCCTATAATTTCCCGCGAGTAAGGTTGTCGTCCTTTTCGCGACTCACGATGTACAATCCGGGATGGAAAAACAACATAAAAGTAAAAAATTGGCTCGTAACTGATGAAAACGTTCGATTTTGGGCTTCGAAAATAGGACCAGTGCAGCAAACTGGCTGCCTCCGATGTAGGGCTCTCAGAGAGCTTTCCAACAGTAAGCTGTGTGCCGCGTAACTCTTTACGAATCAAAAGTTATGAGCACCGGAGCGACGTAGACCTGGTCACAAGCCCTACGCCCCCGGTTTGAGGGCCCACCCTCTATGTGAAGCGAAGTTGTCTTGCCCAAGGTGCCGTGGGATTCGGTAATAGAAATGTGATGGATAAAGCATTATCGAAGGCTAACCGGGGCAAAAAAAATTGAAATGGGGGGTGCAGCACGAGGACTTCCCAGGGGGTCACCCATCCTAGTACTATTCTCGCCCAAGCACGCTTAACATCAGAGTTCTGATGGGATCCAGTGCATTAGTGCTGGTATGATCGCACCCATCATGTTGAGGATACAAATCCCTTACGTGTTGACGGTTCACAGTACCAACGCAAAGAGATAGCCCTTTCAAATGGCCCAATAGGCTTAACGACAACCCATCCGCTTCAACAGTGCAACATCCTTGCAAGACGTGATATCGACGCGTTGTAGGGCCCTCTAATGTCCCGCGAGTTGGGTTGTCGTCCTTTTCGCAGCTCACGACGTACGTTTCGGGACCAAAAACAACGCAAAAGTAGAAAAGTGGCCCGAAACTGATGAAAACGTTCGATTTTGAGCTCCAAAAACAAGCGTAGCTAAGTAGGCTGGCTACCCCCATCGTATAGCTCTCGGAGAGCTTTCCAACGGTATGTTGTGTAACTCCTTACGAATCAAAAGTTATGCGCAACAGAGCGACGGAGACCAAGTCACAAGCCCCACGCCCTCGGTTTGCGGGCCCAGCCTCTACGTGAAGCGAAGTTGTCTTGCCCAAGGTGCTGTGGTATTTGGTAATAGAAATGTGATGGATAAAGCATCTTGGCAAGCCTAACCGGGGCAAAAAAAATTAAAAAGGGGGGTGCAACACGAGGACATCCCAGGGCGTCACCCATCCTAGTACTACTCTCACCCAAGCACGCTTAACTTTGGAGTTTTGATGGGATCCGGTGCATTAGTGCTGGCATCATAGCACCAGTCATGTTGAGGGCACAAATCCCTTATGTGTTGACGGTTCACAGTCCCAGCCCAGAGAGATGGCCCATTCAAAAGGCCCAATGTGATTAACGACAACCAATCCACTACAACAACGCAGCATCCTCACAAGACATGATATCGACGCGTTGAAGGGCCTTATAATGTCACGCACGTTAGGTTGTCGTCCTTTTCGCGGCTCACAACGTACGAACCAGGATTGAAAAACAAAGAAAAACAAGAAAAGTAGCCCGAAACTTATGAAAACATTCGATTTCGGGCTCAAAAAATAGGCACATCCGAGCAGGCTTGATGCCCTCGTCGTAGAGCTCTTCGAAAGCTTCTAACGATATGTTGTGCGCCGCGTAACTCCTTACGCATCAAAAGTTCTGCGCATCGGAGCGACGGAGACCTGGTCATAAGCCCAATGCCCTCGATTTGCGGGCCCAACCTCTACGTGAAGCGATGTTGTCTTGCCCAAGGTACCATGGGATTTGGTAATAGAAATGTGATGGATAAAGCATCTTGGCAATTCTAACCGGGGCAAAAACAATTGAAATAGGGGGTGCAACACGAGGACTTCGTTGGGGGTCACCCATCCTAGTACTACTCTCGCCCAAGCACGCTTAACTTCAGGGTTCTGATGGGATACGGTGCATTAGTGCAGGTATGATCGCACCCGTCATGTTGAGGGCACAAATCCCTTATGTGTTGACGGTTCACATTCCCAGCCCAGAGAGATGGCCCATTCAAAAGGCCGAATGGCCTTAACGACAACCTATCCACTATAACAACGCAGCATCCTCGCAAGACGTGATATCGACACGTTGTAGGGCCCTATAATATCCCGCAAGTTAGGTTGTCGTCCTTTTCGCAGCTCACGACGTACGATCCGGGACGAAAAAACAAAGCAATATAAGAAAAGTTCCCCGAAACTTATGAAAATGTTTGATTTTAGGCTCCGAAAATGGGCACAGCCGAGCAGGCTTGATGCCCTCATCGTAAAGCTCTCGGAGAGCTTCTAACGGTATGTTGTGCACTGCGTAACGCCTTACGGATCAAAAGTTACGCGCACCAGAGTGACGGAGACCTAGTCACAAGCCCAACGCCCTCGGTTTGTGGGCCCAACCTCTACCTAAAGCGAAGTTGTCTTGCCCAAGGTGCCGTGGGATTTGGTAATAGAAATGTGATGGATAAAGCATCTTGGCAAGCCTATCCGGGGCAAAAACAATTGAGATAGGGGGTGTAACACGAGGACTTCCCAGGGGGTCACCCATCCTAGTACTACTGTCGCCCAAGCACGCTTAACTTCAGAGTTCTGATAGGATTTTGTGCATCAGTGCTGGTATGATCGTACCCGTCATGTTGAAGGCACAAATCCCTTATGTGTTGACAGTTCATAGTCCCAACCCAGAGAAATGGCCTATTCCAAAGGTCCAATGGGCTTAACGACATCCCATCTGCTACAACAATGCAGCATCCTCGCAAGGCGTGATGTCGACGTGGTGTAGGGCCCAATAATGTCCCACGAGTAAGGTTGTCCTTCCTTTCTCGGCACACGATGTAAGATCTGGTACGTAAAAATAGCGCAGAAATAGAAAAGTCGCCCGAAATTGTTGAAAACGTTCAATATTATGCTCAAAAAATAGGCGCAACCAAGTAGGCTGGCAACCCCGGTCGTATAGCTCTCGGAGAGATTTCCAACGATATGTTGTGTGCTGTGTAACTCCTTACGGATCAAAAGTTATGTGCACCGGAGCAACGGAGACCTGGCCCCAGGCCCCATGCCCTCAGTTTGCGGGCCTAGCCTCTACGTGATGCGAAGTTGTCTTGCCCAAGATGCTGTGGGACTCGTTAATAGAAATTTGATGGATAAAGCATCTTGGCAAGGAAAAATCGGGCAAAAAAAAAGAAAAGGGGGGTACAACACGAAGACTTCCCAAGGGTTACCTATCCCAGTACTACTATCGCCCAAGCACGCTTAACTTCAGAGTTCTAATGGGATCCGGTGCATTAGTGCTGGTATGATCACACCCGTCATGTTTAGGGCGCAAAGCCCTTATGTGCTGACGGTTCACAGTCCCATCCCAGAGAGACGGCACATTCAAAAGGCCCAATGGGCTTAACGACAACCCATTCGCTAAAACAACGCAGCATCCTCGCAAGACGTGATATGGACGCATTGTAGGGCTCTATAATGTCCTGTGAGTAAGGTTGTCGTCCTTTTCGCGGCTCACGACGTACGATCCGGGACAAAAAAACAATGCAAAAGGAGAAAAGTGGCCCAAAACTGAAGAAAATGTTTGATTTTGGGCTTCGAAAAAAGGCGCAACTGGGCAGGCTGGCTACCCCCGAAAGAGGGCTCTCAGAGAGTTTTCCAACGGTAAGCTGTGGACCGCGTAACTCTTTACGGATAAAACGTTATGTGCAACGGAGCAACGGAGACTTGGTCACAAGCCCCAAGCCCTCGGTTTGTGGGCCTAGCCTCTACGTGAAGCGAAGTTGTCTTGCCCAAAGAGCCATGGGATTCGTTAATAGAAATGTGATGGATAAAGCATCTTGGCAAGAATTGATCAATGCTCAGAAAAAAAGTGCAAAAGTAAAAAGTGGCCCGAAATTCATGAAAATGTTTGATTTTGGGCTCTGAAAATAGGCGTAGCCCAGCTAGCTGGCTGCCCTCGTCATATTGCTCACGAAGAGTATTCCAACGGTATGCTGTGCGCTGCGTAACTCCTTGCGGATAAAAAGTTATTCACACTGGAGCGACGAAAACCTGGTCATAAGCCCCGTGCCCTCGGTTTACGTGCCCAGCCTCTACGTGAAGCGAAGTTGTCTTGCCCAAGGGGCTGTGGCATTCGGTAATAGAAATGTGATGGATAAAGCATCTTGGCAAGCCTAACCGGGGAAAAAAAATTGTAAAGGGGGGTGCAACAGGAGGGCTTCCCAGGGGGTCACCCATCCTAGTACTACTCTCGCCCAAGAACGCTTAACTTTGGAGTTCTGATGGGATACGGTGCATTTGTGCTGGTATGATTGCACCCGTCATGCTGAGGGCACAAATTCCTTATTTTTTGACGGTTCACAATCCCAGCCCAGAGAGATGGCTCATTCAAAAGGCCCAATGGGTTTAACGACAACCCATCTGCTACAACAATGCAGCGTCCTCGCAAGACATGATATCGACGCGTTGTAGGGCCCTAAAATGTCCCGCGAGTTAGGTGTCATCCTTTTCGTGACTCACGACGTACGATCTGGGACAAAAAAGCAACGCAATGGCAGAAAAGTGGCCCAAAATTCATGAAAACGTTCAATTTTGGGCTCCAAAAATAGGTGCAGCTGAGCAAGCTGGCTGCCCCCGATGTAGGGCTCTCGGAGAGCTTTCCAACGGTAAGCTGTGAGCCGCGTAACTCTTTACGAATCAAAAGTTATGCGCACCAGTGCGACGGAGACCTGGTCACTAGCCCCACGCCCTTGGTTTGCGGGCCTAGCCTCTACGAGAAGTGAGGTTGTCATGCCCAAGGTGCCGTGGGATTCGGTAATAGAAATGTGATGGATAAAGCATCTTGGAAGGCTAACCAGGGCAAAAAAATTTGAAAAGCGAGGTGCAACACGAGGACTTCCCTAGTGGTTACCCATCCTAGTACTACTTTTGCCCAAGCACGCTTAACTTCAGAGTTCTGATGGGATCCGGTGCATTAGTGCTGGTCTGATCGCACCCGTCATGTTGAGGACACAAATCCCTTATGTGTTGATAGTTCACAGTCTCAACCCAGAGAGATGGTCCATTCAAAAGGCCTAATGGGCTTAACGATAACCCATCTGTTTCAACAACGCAGCATCCTCGCAAGACGTGATATCGACGCACTGTAGGGCCCTATAATGTCCCGCGAGTAAGATTGTCATCCTTTTCTTGGCTCACGATGTACGATCCAGGACTGAAAAATAGCACAAAAGTATAAAAGTGGCTAGAAACTTATGTAAACTTTCAATTTTGGGCTCCGAAAATAGGCGCAGCCTCAAAGGCTAGTTGCACCCATCGTAGAGCTCTCAGAGCGCTTTCCAACTGTATGCTTTGCGCCGTGTGACTCTTTATGGATCAAAAGTTATACATGTCGGAGCAATAGAGACCTAGACACAAGCCCCACGCCCTCGGTTTGTGGGCCCAGCTTCTACGTGGAAAGAAGTTGTCTTTCCCAAGATGCCGTGGGATTCGGTAATAGAAATGTGATGGATAAAGCATCTTGGCATGCCTAACCGGGGCAAAAAAAATGAAAAACACTGTTGAGGGCACAAATCCCTTATTTTTTGATGGTTCACAGTCCCAGCCCAGTGAGATGGCCCATTCAAAAGGCCTAATGGGCTTAACGACAATCCATCTGCTTCAACAACACAGCATCCTCGCAAGACATGATATAGATCTGTTGTAGGGCCCTATAATGTCCAACGAGTTAGGTTGTAATCCTTTTCGCGGCTCACGACATACGATCAGGGATAGAAAAACAGCGCAAATTTAGAAAAGTTGCTGAAACTGATAATAACGTTCAATTTTGGGCTCTGAAAATAGGTGTAGCCGAGCAAGCTTGCTACCCCCGTCGTATAGCTCTCGGAGAGCTTTCTAACGGTGTGCTGTGCGCCATGTAACTCCCTACGGATCAAAAGTTATGCGCACCGGAGCGACGTAGACCTGGTCACAAGCCATACGCCTTCGGTTTGCGGGCCCAGCCTCTACGTGAAGCGAAGTTGCCTTGCCCAAGGTACCGTGGGATTCGGTAATAGAAATGTGATGGATAAAGCATCTTGGCAAGCCTAACTGGAGCAAAAAAAATTAAAAATAGGGGTGCAACACGAGGACTTTCGAGGGGGTCACGCATCCTAGTACTACTCTCGCCTAAGCACGTTTAACTTCGGAGTTCTAATGGGATCCAGTGCATTAGTACTGGTATTATCGCACCCGTCATGTTGAGGGCACAAATCCGCTATGTCTTGATGGTTCACAGTCTCAGCCCAGAGAGATGGCCCATTCAAAGGGCCCAATGGGCTTAATGACAACCCATCTGCTTCAACAACAAAGGATCCTCGCAAGACGTGATATTGACTCATTGTAGGGCTCTATAATGTCCTGCATGTTAGGTTGTCGTCCTTTTTGCAGCTCATGACATACAATCCGGGATGAAAAAATAGCGCAAAAGAATAAAGTGGCCCAAAAGTGATGAAAATGTTTGATTTTGAGCTCTGAAAATAGGCACAACCGAGTAGGCTTGCTACCTACGTCGTACAGCTCTCGGAGAGCTTTCCAACGGTATGCTATGCGCTGCCTAACTCCTTACAGATCAAAAGTTATGCGCACCGGAGCGACACAGACCTGGTCACAAGCCCCAAGTCCTCGGTTTACGGGCCCAGCCTCTATGTGAAGCAAAGTTATCTTGCCCAATATGCAGTGGAATTTGGTAATAGAAATGTGATGGATAAAGCAATTGGCAAGCCTAACTGGGGTAAAAAAAATTGAAAAGAGGGGTGCAACACGAGCACTTCCCAAGTGGTCACCCATCCTAGTACTACTCTCGCCCACGTACTCTTAACTTCGTAGTTCAAATGGGATCCGGTGCATTATCGCTGGTATGATCACACCCGTCATGTTGAGGGCACAAATCCCTTATTTTTTTACGGTTCACAGTCCCGGCCCCCAGAGATGGCCCATTAAAAAGGCCTAATGGCCTTAACGACAACCCATCTGCTACAACAATGCAGCTTCCTTGCAAGACGTGATATCGACTCGTTGTAGAGGCCTATAATGTCTCGCGAGTTAGGTTGTCATCCTTTTCGCGGCTCACGACATACGATCCGGGATGAAAAAACATTGCGAAAGTAGAAAAGTGGCCCGAAACTAATGAAAAGGTTCGATTGTGGGCTTCGAAAATAGGCTCAGCCGAGCAGGCTTGCTACCCCCGTCGTAGAGCTCTCGGTGAGCTTTCCAACGGTATGTTGTGCGCCACGTAACTCCTTACGGATCAAAAGTTATGCGCACCGGAGTGACGTAGACTTGGTCACAAGCCCCGTCCCCTCGGTTTGCGGGCCCAGCCTCTACGTGAAGCGAAGTTGTCTTGTCCAAGGTGCCGTGGGATTCGGTAATAGAAATGCAATGGATGAAGCATCTTGGTAAGCCTAACCGAGGCAAAAAAAATTGAAAAACAGGGTGCAACACGAGGACTTCTCAGGGGTCATCCATCCTAGTACTGCTCTCGCCCAAGCATGCATAATTTCAAAGTTCTGATGGGATCCGGTGCATTAGTGCTGGTATGATCGCACTGGTCATCTTGAGGGCACAAATCCCTTATGTGTTGATGGTTCATAGTCCCAGCCCAGAGAGATGACCCATTCAAAAGGGCCAATGGGTTTAACGACAACCCATCTACTTCAACAACATACCATCCTTACAAGACGAGATATCGACGAGTTGTATGGCCCTATAATGTCCCGCGAGTAAGGTTGTCGTCCTTTTCTCGACTCACGACGTACGATCCGGGACAAAAAAATAGCGCAAAAGAATAAAAGTGGCCTGAAACTTATCAAAACGTTCAATTTTTGGCTCTGAAAACAGGTGCAGCCTAACAGGCTGGCTACCCTCGTTGTAGAGCTCTCGGAGAGCTTTCCAACGGTATGTTGTGCGCCGCGTAACGTTTTACATATCAAAAGTTATATGCACCGAAGCGACGAAGACCTGGTCACAAGCCCAACGCCCTCGGTTTGCGGGCCCAGCCTCTACGTGAAGTGAAGTTGTCTTGCCCAAGGTGCTGTGCGATTCGGTAATAGAAATGTGGTGGATAAAGCATCTTGGCAATCCTAACCGGGGCAAAAAAAATAAAAAGGGGGGTGCAACACGTGGACTTCCCAGGGGGTTACCCATCCGAGTACTACTCTCGCCCAAGTACGCTTAACTTTGGAGTTGTGATGCGATCCAGTGCATTAGTGCTGGTATGATCGCACCCGTCATGTTGAGGGCATAAATCCCTTTTTTTTTTACGGTTCACAGTCCCAGCCCAGAGAGATGGCCCATTCAAAAGGCCCAATGGGCTTAACGACAACCTATCCGCTTCAACAACGTAGCACCTACGCAAGATGTGATATTGACGTATTGTAGGGTCCTCTAATATCCCTCGAGTTAGGTTCTCGTCATTTTCGTGACTCACGACGTACGATCCGGGACGGAAAAATAGCCCAAAAGTAGAAAAGTGGCTGAAACTGATGAGAATGTTGATTTTGGGCTCCGAATACAGGCGCAGCTGAGCAGGCTTGCTGCGCCCGCGGTAGAGCTCTCGGAGAGCTTTCCAACGATATGCTGTGTGTCACGCCCCAACTCGACCCCTCTTACAATCAGTCAGGACGCAACGGAATTTCGGCAGCATAACGACATTAATTAAGACACCGAGGCTCTAAACCAACCTCTTCAGAATATCATACAACCAACTCCTCAATTAAGTTAACAACATATAACATAACCATACTAAACAATTATCATTCCTTCAACAATCCATTCATAGTTATACGTCTCCGTTCCAACTTCATACATAAACTGTACATACATTTCAAAATAGATTATAAACCAACTTAGTAATCTAAACATGATCAAAAGAAAGACTACTAAACCATCATACATAAGTCTTATAAATGAGTAAGCTATACAATATAACATATTACAACAACTAAGACAAATTCATGGCAATGACTCCGGCACACAAGACTCGTCCACATAAAGCACATTCTCAGCTTCCTGAGGCACGTATCCGTGATCTTGCTCAAGTACACCTGTAAGCATGCAAAAATAGAGAGTAAGCTTATATAAAATAAGCTCAGTGAGGATCCGATAGATCTCTAACAATATTTACTATACTCCTTGGAAATAATCCTTTGAGCAAGTAAACACACAATAACATCAATAATACTATTATCACATAATTTATAATGACCATTCAATAAAGGATACACTAGTTGGTGTAGCTCTAAACGCCATCACGATCATAACAGCCTTCTTGTGACTCCCATAAACTCACGCACCCGAGGTACCCCAATAACCTCTCCCTCCATGACACCTCCGTCATGCGAGCTGAAGGCAATCTCTAGTAGTCATGTCATTATCAACTCGACAGCCCCATGCTACCCGAGAGGTGGCACACACATACCAAAGACTCAACAATAATAATAAACATCAATCATTCACAAGAGGACAGTCTAGCAGAACTGCCTACCTCCCGGCATCAATCATCAATCAATAATCATCAATCATCAATCAATAATCATCAATCATCATCAATAATCATCAATCATCATCAATAATCATATTATCATCATAATAACATCAATAATCAATTTAACAACAAATAACTAAGTTAGATGACAAAGTAGGCCATCCAACCGAACATGCATTAAACACACAATCAAACCCTAGTTTACCCATCAACAACTCACCATTCAATCACTCAAACCACACCTGATCAACTAAGGCTCAATTCAATAATTTAAAGAAAGATAACCTAAACTTCAAATAATCATATCTTACATTCTACTAATCCAAACAACCCCAAATTAGTTTCAAACACTCACCCACTCGATCAACTACATTAGCCCTCTCGGAAACCAATCAAGACACCTCAAAATCAAGCCCAACAACCCTAAAACCTCAAGGAACCTAGGCTGAAATTTCTAGATTTTCACCCGAACATCGTAATAAAAAATTCGGCATTATATCGATGTTATCACGTTATTAATAAATTTTTAGAAATCGACGGCAGTCGATTCCAACCACAACAACTCAAAATAATCCTCAAAAAGCCATTCTATCAATTTTAAATACCCGAAAATAAATAATTTCGCTACAATGGCTCAAATCTCGTAGTAATACACATAAATGATCCCTAGCATGCATGAAGCAATAATCTAACATCAGATTAACATTCTAACGGTTCAAAATGCAGTTATGAGCAAAAATAAAAATTTGAGTTTTGAGATCCATAATTTTTCTCACCTTTGATGTGTTTTGATGCAAGAAATGTGTATAATGGATGCCCAACAAGTGAAATCAAGCTTTGAATAAAGTGATTTGGACTTGAATTGCAAAATCTATGTGAAAAATGCTTTGGAAAGCCTTGAAAATGCCTTCAAATTTCTCCTACAAAGAACCACGGTTTTGTGTGTGTTTTTGGTGGTGTTTTGCTTTGTTTTTAATGTCTGTTGATGATATATTAAGCAAAGGTCAAATAAATAAAAGAAAGTCAAAGTGGAAACTAATTATTTTTAGTGTTTTCTTGTCTTTTAATTCATTTTCTTGACTGCTCTTGCTCAAATTAATTATGCAACACCTAAACTATCTCAAGTAGTTTATTTTTAGGTGACAAGAAGTTTTACATTCAAACAATTTCACTCGAGTCGGCTTAAAACGTGATTTTTGCAAAAGAAAGTGAAAAGTCATATTATTTATTTTCAAATGTCTTTTGAATGCACAATTAATCTAAAATCATTAAATACCACATATAAATACATTTATATTAATATATACTAGGTCAATGAAAGTAAATGCAAGAATCAGGTTTAGAAGAAATTACTATTTGGCTCAAAAACGCTACTTTTCACCCTAAAAGTCTATTTAAATTACTATTCCATTTCATAATCAATTTTTATCAAACATAGGTCTATTAATAATGGAGGACTAGGTTTTAAGACGTTTAAAACACCCTTGTAAAAATTTTAGCAGACAGGTGTTCAAAAAAACAATTCACAAAAATCGTCGATAAAATTTATGATGCCGATTTTGATGAAAATTTCATGAATGCACACATAGCATGTATTAGGAATATAAATCACATATTTAACATATTCTAAGTCATATAGCACATAAACAGGTCAATTCACGCAAAATGAGGTAAAGACCCGCAAATCGAGATAAAGACAAAAAATGGGGTTTCACACTATGTGATGCGTAACTCTTTACTGATCAAAAGTTATGCTCACCGGAGCGACGAACACCTGGTCCCAAGCCCCACGACCTCGGTTTTCGGGTGCAGACACTAAGTGAAGCGAAGTTGTCTTGCCCAAGGTGCCGTGGGATTCTGTAATAGAAATGTGGTAGATGAAGCATCTTGGCATGCCTAACCGGGGTAAAAAAAATTGAAAAGGGGGGCGCAACGCGAGGACTTCCCAGGGGGTCACCCATCCCAGTACTACTCTCGCCCAAGCACATTTAACTTCGGAGTTCTGATGGGATACGGTGCATTAGTGGTGGTACGATCGCACCCGTCATGTTGAGGGCACAAATCCCTTATTTTTTGACGGTTCACAGTCCCAGCCTAGAAAGATGACCCATTCAAAAGGCCCAATGGCCTTAACAACAACCCATCCGCTACAACAACGCAGCATCATCGCAAGACGTGATATTGACGCATTGTAGGGGCCCATAATGTCCCGCGAGTTAGGTTGTCTTCCTTTTCGCGGCTCATGACGTATGATTCGGGACAGAAAAATAATACAAAAGTGGCGCAAAATTGACAAAAACCTTCTATTTTGGGCTCCGAAAATAGGCGCAGCTGAGCAGGCTGGCTGCCTCCGATGTAGGGCTCTCGGAGAGCTTTCCAATGGTAAGCTGTGCGCCACGTAACTCTTTACAGATCAAAAGTTTTGCGCACTAGAGCAACGGAGACCTGGTCACAAGCCCCACGCCCACGATTTGCGAGCCCAACCTCTACGTGAAAAGAAGTTGTTTTTGCCCAATGTGCCGTGGGATTCAGTAATAGAAATGTGATGGATAAAGCATCTTGGAAGGCTAACCGGGGCCACAAAAATTGAAAAGTGGGGTGCAACACGTGGATTTCCTAGGGGGCCATCCATCCTAGTACTATTATCGCCCAAGCACGCTTAACTTTGGAGTTATGATGGGATCTGGTGCATTAGTGCTGGCATGATCACACTCGTCATGTTGAGGACACAAATCACTTATGTGTTGATAGTTCACAGTCCCAACCTAGAGAGATGGCACATTCAAAAGGCCCAATGGGCATAACGACCACCTATCTGCTTCAACAACGTAGCATCCTCGAAAGACATGATATCGACGCATTGTAGGGCCCTATAATTTCATGTGAGTTAGGTTGTCATCCTTTTCGCGGCTCACAACGTACGATTCGGGACCCAAAAATAGCGTAATAGTAGAAAGGTGACGTGAAACTGATGAAAACATTCAATTTTGGGCTCCAAAAATAGGTACAGCCAAGCAAGCTTGCTGACCCCATCGTAGAGCTCTTGGAGAGCTTTCCAACGGTATGCTGTGCGCCGCGTAACTCTTTACAGATCAAAAGTTATGCGCACCAGAGCGACGGAGACCTAGTCACAAGCCCTACACCCTCGGTTTGTGAGCCCAGCCTCTACGTGAAACGAAGTTGTGTTGCCCAAGGTGCCATGGGATTTGGTAATAGAAATGTAATGGATAAAGCATCTCAGGAAGGTTAACCGGGGCAAAAACAATTGAAAAGGGGGGTACAACAAGAGGACTTCACAGGGGGTCACCCATCCTAGTACTACTCTCGCCCAAGCATGCTTAACTTCGGAGTTCTGATGGGATCCGGTGCATTAGTGCTGGCATGATCGCACCCATCATGTTGACGGCACAAATCCCTTAGGTGTTGAAGGTTCACTGTCCCAGCCTAGGGAGATAGCCCATTCAAAAGGCCCAATGGGCTTAACAACAACCCATCTGCTTCAACAACGCAGCATCCTCGCAAGACATGATACCGACGCATTGTAGGGCCCTATAATGTCCCGCGAGTTAGGTTGTCGTACTTTTTGCGGTACACGACGTACGATCCAGGACGAAAAAATAGCGCAAAAGTAGAAAAGTGGCCGAAACTGATGAAAATGTTCAATTTTGGGCTCCGAATATAGGTGAAACTAAGCAGGCTTGTTGCCCCCATCGTAGAGCTCTTAGAGAGCTTTCCAATGGTATGATGTGGGCCATGTAACTCCTTACACATCAAAGGTTATACGCATCGGAGCGACAGAGACCTGGTCACAAGCCCCACGCCTTCGGTTTGCAGGCCTAGCCACTATGTGAAGCGAAGTTGTCTTGCCCAAGGTGTCGTGGGATTTGGTAATAGAAATGTGGTGGATAAAGCATATTGGCAAGCCTAACTGGGGCAAAAAAATTTGAAAAACAGGGTGCCACATAAGGACTTCCCAAGAGGTCACCCATCCTAGTACTACTCTCGTCCAAGCACGCTTAACTTTGGAGTTCTGACGGGATATGGTGCATTAGTGGTGGGATGATCGCACCCGTCATTTTGAGGGCACAAATCCCTTATGTGTTGACGGTTTATAGTCCCAACCCTAAGAGATGGCCCATTCAAAAGGCCTAATGTGCTTAACGACAACCCATCCGCTTCAACAACACAGCATCTTCGCAAGATGTGATATCAACTCGTTGTAGGGCCCTATAATGTCCCGCGAGTTAGGTTGTCATCCTTTTCACAGCTCACGATGTAACATCCGGGATGAAAAAACAGTGCAAAAGTAGAAAAGTGGGACGAAACTGATGAAAATATTTGATTTCTGCCTCTGAAAATAGGCACAGCTGAGCAGGCTTGCTTCCCCCGTCGTAGATCTCTCGGACAGCTTTCCAACGGTATGCTGTGAGTTGCGTAACTCCTTACCGATCAAAAGTTATGCACCCTGGAGTAATGGAGACCTGGTCACAAGCTCCACGCCCTCGGTTTACTGGCCCAGCCTCTACGTGAAGCGAAGTTGTCTTGCCCAAGGTGCCATGGGATTCGGTAATAGAAATGTTATGGATAAAGCATCTTGTCAAGTCTAACCGGGGTAAAAAAAATTGAAAATAAAGGTACAACACGAGGACTACCCGGGGGGTCACCTATCCTAGTACTACTCTCGCCCAAGTGCGCTTAACTTCGGAGTTCTGATGGGATGTCGCATCCGTCATGTTGAGGGCACAAATCCCTTATTTTTTGACTGTTCACAGTCCCAAACCACAGAGATGGCCCATTCAAAAGGCCCAATGGGCTTAACGACAACTCATCCAGTACAACAACGTAGCATCCTCACAAGACATTATATGGACGCTTTTTAGGGCCCTATAATGTCTCGCGAGTTGCGTTTTCGTCCTTTTTGCGGCTCACGACATATGATCTTGGAAGGAAAATCAACGTAAAAATAGAAAAGTGGCCCAAAATTGATAAAAATGTTCGATTTTAGTCTCCTAAAATAGGCGCAGCTGCGCAGGCTTGTAGCCCTCGTCGTAGAGCTCTCAGCGAGCTTTCCAACGGTATGTTTTGCGCTGCATAACTCCTTACGGATCAAAAGTTATGGGCAATGGAGCGACGGAGACCAGGTCACAGGCTCAACGCCCTCGGTTTGCGGGCCCAGCCTCTACGTGAAGCGAAGTTGTCTTGCCCAAGGTGGCGTGTGATTCAGTAATAGAAATGTGATGGATAAAACATCTTGGAAAGTCTAACCAGGGAAAAAAAAATTGAAAAGGGAGGTGCAAAACGAGGACTTCCCAGGGGGTCACCTATCCTAGTACTACTCTCGCCCAAGCACTCTAAGCTTCGGAGTTTTGATGGGATGTCATATCCGTCATGTTGAGTGCACAAATCTCTTATTTTTTGATTGTTAACAGTCCCAGACCACAGAGATGGCCCATTCAAAAGGCTCAATGGGCTTAACGATAACCCATCCGTTACAACAACGCAGCATCCTCGCAAGACAAGATATGGACGCTTTGTAGTGCCCTATAATGTCTTGCAAGTTAGGTTGTCGTCCTTTTCGAGGCTCGCGACATACGATCTGGGACGGAAAAACAGCGCAAAAAAAGAAAAGTGTCCCGAAATTGATGAAAAAGTTCTATTTTGGGCTCCGAAAACAGGCATAGCCAAGCAGGCTTGCTGCCCTTGTCATAGAGCTCTCGTATAGCTTTCCAACTGTATGTTGTGAGCCGTGTAACTCCTTACGGATCAAAAGTTATGCGCACTGGAGTGACGGAGACCTGGTCACAAGCACCAGCCTCTACGTGAAGCGAAGTTGTCTTGCCCAAGGTGCCGTGGGATTCAGTAACAGAAATGTGATAGGTCCGGTGCATTAGTGCTGGTATGATCACACCCGTCATGTTGGCAATCCTAACCGGGGCAAAAAAAATTGAAAAGGGGGGTGCAACACGAGGAATTCCCAGGGGGTCATCCATCGTAGTACTACTCTTGTCCAAGCATGCTTAACTTCAGAGTTCTAATGGGATCTGGGGCATTAGTGCTAGTATGATCACACCCGTCATGTTGAGGGCGCAAATCCTTAATGTGTTGACGGTTCACAGTCCCAGCCCAAAGAGATGGCCCATTCAAAAGGCCCAATGGGCTTAACGACAACCCATCTACTTTAACAATGCAGCATCCTTGCAAGACGTGATAACGACGCATTCTAGGGCCCTATAATGTCCCGTGAGTTAGTTTGTCTCCTTTTTGCGGCTCACGACGTACTATCTAGGACTAAAAAATTTCGTAAAAATAGAAAAGTGGTCGAAACTGATGAAAATGTTTGATTTTGGGCTCCGAAAAAAGGCTGCTCCCGACGCAGAGCTCTCGGAGAGCTTTCCAATGGTATGCTGTGCGTCGCGTAACTCTTTACAGAACAAACGTTATGCATACCGGAGCGACGAAGACCTGGTCACAAGCCCCACGCCCTCGGTTTACGGGCCCAGTCTCTACATGAAGCGACGTTATCTTGCCCAAGGTGCCGTGGCATTCGGTAATAGAAATATGATGGATAAAGCATCTTGGCAGGCCTAACCGGGGCAAAAAAAACTGAAAAAAAGTGCAACACGAAGACTTCCTAGGGTGTCACCCATCCTAGTACTACTCTCGCCCAAGCACGCTTAACTTCGGAGTTCTGATAGGATCTGGTGCATTAGTGCTTGTATGATCGCGCCCATCATGTTGCAGGCACAAATCCCTTATTTTTTGACGGTTAACAGTCCCAGCCCATAGAGATAGTCCATTCAAAAAGCCCAATGGCCTTAATGACAACCCATCTGCTACAACAACGCAGCATCCTCTCAATACGTGATACCGACACATTGTAAGGCCTTATAATCACGCGAGTTAGGTTTTCATCCTTTTCGCGGCTCACGACGTACGACCTGGGACAGAAAAACAAAGTAAAAAATAGAAAACTAGCACGAAATTGATGAAAATATTCATTTTTGGGCTCCGAAAATAGGGTCAGCCGAGTAGGCTGGCTGCCCTCGATGTAGGGCTCACAGAGAGCTTTCCAACGGTATGTTGTGCGTTGCGTAACTCCTTACGGATCAAAAGTTATGGGCACTGGAGCGACGGAGACTTGGTCAAATGCCCCACGCCCTCAATTTGCGGGCCCAGCCTCTACATGAAGCGAATTTGTCTTGGCCAAGGTGCCGTGGGATTTGGTAATAGAAATGGGATGGATAAAGCATCTTGGCAAGCCTAACCGGGGCAAAAAAATTTGAAAAAGGGGTGCAACACGAGAACTTCCGAGAGGGTCACCCATCCTAGTACTACTCTCGCCCAAGCACGCTTAACTTCGGAGTTCTGATGGGATCCGGTGCATTAGTGATCGTATGATCGCACCCATCATGTTGAGTGCACAAATCCCCTATGTGTTGACGGTTCACAGTCCCAGCCCACAGAGATGGCCCATTCAAAAGGCCCAATGGACTTAACAACAACCCATCCGCTTCAACAACACAACATTCTTGCAAGACTTGATATCGATGCGTTGTAGGGCCCTATAATGTCCCGCGAGTTAGGTTGTAGTCCTTTTTTCGGCTCATAACGGACGATCCGAGAAGGAAAAATAGAGACAAAGCAGAAAAGTGGCTCGAAACTAATGAAAACGTTCAATTTTGGGCTCTGAACACAGGCACAGCCTAACAGGCTGGCTGCCCTTATCATAGAGCTCTCAGAGAGCTTTCCAACGGTTTGTTGTGCACCGCGTAACTCTTTACGGATCAAAAGTTATGCGCACCGGAGCGACGGAGACCTGATCACAAGCCCACGCGCTCGGTTTACGGGCCCAGCCTCTACGTGAAGCGAAGTTGTCTTGCCCAAGGTGACTTGGGATTTGGTAATAGAAATGTGATGGATAAAGCATATTGGCAAGCCTAATTGGGGAAAAAAAATTGAAAAGGGGGGTGCAACATGAGGACTTCACAGGGGGTCACCCATCCTAGTACTACTCTCGCCCAAGCACGCTTAACTTCGGATTTCTGATAGGATCTGGTGCATTAGTGCTGGTATGATCGCATCCATCATGTTGAGGGTACAAATCCCTTATGTGTTGACGGTTCACAGTCACAGCGTAGAGAGATGGCCCATTCACAAGGCCCAATGTGCTTAACGACAAGCCATCCGGTTCAACAACGCAGCATCCTCGCAAGACGTCATATCGATGCATTTTAGGGCCCCATAATGTCCCACTAGTTAGGTTGTCATCCGTTTCACGGCTCGAGACGTACGATCCAGGATGGAAAAACAGCGCAAAAATAGAAAAGTGGCCAAAAACTGATGAAAATGTTCAATTTTGGGCTCCGAAAATAGAAGCAGCCGAGCAGGCTTACTGCTCCTATCGTAGCTCTCGGAGAGCTTTCCAACGGTATGTTGTACGCCATATAACTCCTTACGGATCAAAAGTTATGCGCACCGGACCGACGGAGACCTGGTCACAAACCCACGCCCTCGGTTTGCGGGCCCAGTGTGATACCCCGAACCTGGCATGTATTCAATAGCATTTTAAGTTCATTTAAATTGCATTTTATTGACCTTTCACCTTCTTTGACCAAACTAGTTGACTTTTCATCTACATTGACCAACTAGGACAAGGTGGGAATTTTTGTAATGTTTAATAAAAGGCAAACTTGGGATTAGAAATAAAAAAAATGCAATGTTAAGTTAGTCAAATTTTGGGTCACCTTTGGAATTAAATCTGAACCAATTGGGGAAGATTTAGGTAGCAAATTATATATGGTTGGAAAGCTCTATGAGTCTAGTTTATGAGGGTTCAAACCGTTCGTGAATTGGAGTTTTCTAGAAGAAGTTATGGCCGTTTTCGTGAGGTCGCGCATAGCTGTTTTGGTTTAGCGGGTTGACCGAATTTTGACCTTTGACTTCTTGACATTTTTTTTTTTAAATAAGCAGAATGTGCACGAAAAAAACAGAGAGAAAAAGGCTTGAAACCATGAGGAAAAGAAGGAGAAAAAAAAAAAAGAAAATCTCAACTTCAAATCTTCGATTCTTCGCGTGGGCTTGTGCGGGGTGGTTTCCGAGGCACTCTACGAGGTTTTCCTAGCGTCTAGGAGCGTCTAAGGTGAGGGAAGCATGTTATTTGCGCATTTATACGTTGTATATGTTAACTTTGTCAATTTTTAGATTTATCCGTAGATCGTTATTTAAAGCGATTTGATGCTTCTAGAATGTTCCTTAGCATTTGTAGAACATGTATTTATAGCTTTGTAACATTTTCTGCAGTTAAATGTTGTGATTGCAAATTAAATTGTGAAATGAATAGTGTTTTATGAATAGTAAAACCTTGAAACGTTGAAATTGCGCTGTTATGCTTTCCGTTGATGTAGAAACGTGCTAGGTATGCTAGAATGCTAAAATGTGTGGTTTGTTTGGGTTGCGTAGTGAAAAATGAGAATGAAGCCTTTGGGAAAGTTGGGGTCGTTTTGGTCAACTTTTGCGTTTTCTCGTTTTGCATGTTGGCATTGCTTCGGGAGGCCATGGAAGCACTTTTGGTGCGATTATGGCGTTGGTTGGGTGTTTGGTTGATATAGTTGTAGTTCAAACGAGAAAGGGGGAAATCGGGGCTTTGCGCGAGTTCTAGGGTAAAGTAAGGTTTCGGGGTCTTTAGACATGCCTTATGGTGACCTAGGAGGGTTGGCGAAGTCGGTTTCCAGAACTCTTGGCTCGTTTGGAAATGGTAGCATTTTGATAGTTGGGGCAGATTTGTGTTGAGTGTGTTTTCTTGTCTTTATGTTTATAGAATGTTTAGAATTACTTGGAATACTTGTTTGAGTTGTTTTGGATTGAATTACTTATCAAATTGCTGCTATTGCGTGCGAGAGTAACCTACTTTGTTATTCTTTCACGTGTGGCTTTATCGCTTGTTTATCGCCTTGTATCGAGTCTTGCATTGCATAGTGTCTCGCGCGTGAGTGATGGGCCTCTCTGGGTAGCCTTGGGTTGCCAGTGTTGGTTGCTCTAGCTCCGCTGCTATTCCCTTTCTCGCTTGGGTTGCCTCCCAGGGAGATTTGGGTCGTAGGATTGATGGATACTTCCGGGGTATTCCAAACTGGTGTTATAAGGTGGTTTGGGCCGGCGCGTCATCGTTAAAGTAATCGGAATCGTGATCGGTACATTACTCGCTCGAGTGAACCATAGCCTTCAAAGTGTGGTATAGCTTTGATTGGTTGTGTTAATGCTTTCTTTAGTTGTTTAATTGTATTGTTGTTTATATTGAATGCCTTTTATTGATTGTATTGCTTAACTGTACCTATTTGCATTGCACGATCTTCTTTCTCTCCAATTCGATATCTGTCTCGCCCTCACTGAGTATACGTGTTGTGTATACTCACTCCTCACCACCACATTTCAGGAAATGCCCTGTTAGCTGGAAAGTTCGTGATTTCGTGAAAGTCCGTGCTTGAAGAGTTGTCTTGAGTGCCTATGTAACTTGAGTTGTCAAAGTTGTCAAGTTGTATGCTTTTATGTTGTATGTAATTATTGTTAAAAGAAATGTAATATAAATCTAGCTATGTAGTTGGAATGGTTTGATAAGTTAGATTATGTATATAGTTAATGTAGCTTAACTTCAATGCATGGCTGTAATGTCCAAAGGAAAAGAATTAGAATGGCATGATAGTTTATTTTATGCAGTAGCTTTGTATGGTTTAATTGCCTAAATTGAATGTACTTGTCAAAATGAAAAGATAGGTTAGTTTTTAAATTGGAAATGTATGTATACTTGCTGAGTTTAAATTGTTGAGAACCGAGGCTCGGATGGCCTTGAGGAAGTTTTGTATGGTTGGACACGGTGGTGGTCCATTTATATGCTATTACAGGTTTTGCATTTCGCCTATAAACAGGGGAGACTCCGTCCGTTTTCCCTGAAAATTTTGCCCGGGTTTGGTTTGGGTTGTGATTAGTTTGATTGATAGAACTCCCGGTCTCGAGAGGGATCGGGGTGTCACACCCAGCCTCTACGTGAAGCGAAGTTGTCTTGCTCAAGGTGCCGTGGGATTCGGAATAGAAATGTGATGGATAAAGCATTTTGGCAAGGCTAACTGGGGCAAAAAAAATTGAAAAGGGAGGTGCAACACAAGGACTTCCCAGGGGGTCACCCATCCTAGTACTACTCTCGCCCAAGCGCACTTAACTTTAGAGTTTTGATGGGATTCGGCGGATTAAATCTGGTATGATTGCACTCGTCATGTTGAGGGTGCAAATCCCTTATGTGTTGATGGTTCACAGTCCCAGACCAGAGAGATGGCCCATTGAAATGTCCTAATGGGCTTAACGACAACCCAACCGCTTCAACAACGCAGCATCCT
Organism: Ehretia macrophylla; assembly: GCA_037974665.1. Taxonomy (NCBI): domain Eukaryota; kingdom Viridiplantae; phylum Streptophyta; class Magnoliopsida; order Boraginales; family Ehretiaceae; genus Ehretia; species Ehretia macrophylla. Next base: position 34,669,010 of record CM075766.1, read on the forward strand.
TGCAAGACGTGATATCGACGCAATGTAAGGCCCTCTAATGTCCTGCGAGTTAGGTTGTCATCCTTTTCGCGGTTCACGACATACGATTCGGGATAGAAAAACAGTACAAAAGTAGAAAAGTGGCCCGAAATGGATGAAAACTTTCGATTTTGAGCTCCGAACACAGGCGCAGCCTAATAGGCTGGCTACCCCCATTGTAGAGCTCACGCAGAGCTTTTCAACGGCATACTGTGACCCGCGTATCACCTTCCACATCAAAAGTTATGCGCACCGGAGCGACGGAGACCTGCTCATAAGCCCCACGCCCTCGGTTTGCGGGCCCAACCTCTACGTGAAAATAAGTTGTATTGCCCAAGGTGCCATGGGATTCGGTAATAGAAATGTAATGGATAAAGCATCTTGGCAAGCCTAACCAGGGCAAAAAAAAATTGAAAATGAGGGGTGCAACACAAGGACTTCCCAGGGGGTCACCCATCCTAGTACTACTATCGCCCAAGCACGCTTAACTTCGGAGTTCTGATGGGATATGGTGCATTAGTGCTGGTATGATCGCTACCATCATCTTAAGGGCACAAATCCCTTATTTTTTGATAGTTCACAGTCCCAGCCCAGAGAGATGGCCCCTTCAAAAGGCCCAATGGCCTTAACAACAACCCATCCGCTACAACAACGCAGTATCCTCGAAAGACGAGATATCGACGCATTGTAGTGCTCTCTAATGTCCAGCGAGTTAGTTTGTCATCCTTTTCACGGCACACGACCTACGATCCGGGATGAAAAAACAGCACAAAAAGTATAAAAGTGGCCCGAAACTAATGAAAAGGTTCCATTTTTGGCTCCCAAAATAGACACAGTCGAGCATGCTTGCTGTCCCCGTCGTAGAGCACTCGGAGAGCTTTCCAACTGTATGTTGTACGCCACGTAACTCCGTACAAATCAAAAGTTATGCGCACAGGAGCAACGGTGACCTGGTCACAAGCCCCACGCCCTCAGTTTGCAGGCCTAGCCTCTACGTGAAGTGAAGTTGTCTTGCCCAAGGTGTCGTCGGATTCGGTAATAGAAATGTGATGGATAAAGCATCTTGGCATGGCTAACCGGTCCAAAAACAATTGAAAATGTGGGTGCAACACAAGGACTTCCCAGGGGGTCACCCATCTTAGTACTACCCTCGCCTAAGCACGCTTAACTTCGAAGTTCTGATGGGGTCCGGTGCATTAGTGCTGGTGTGATCACATCCATCATGTTAAGGGCACAAATCCCTTATGTGTTGAAGGTTCACAGTCCCAGCCCAGAGAAATAGCTCATTCAAAAGGGCCAATGGCCTTAACGACAGTCCGTCCGCTACAACAACGCAGCATCCACGCAAGACGTGATATTGACGCGTTGGGGGCCCTCTAATGTCCCGTGAGTTAGGTTGTCGTCCTTTTCGTAGCTCATGATGTACGATCCAGGACGGAAAAACAACTCGAAAGTAGAAAAGTGGCCCAAAACGGTTGGAAATATTCGATTTTGGGCTATGAAAATAGGCGCGACTGAGCAGGCTGGCTCCCCCCGATGTAGGGCTCTAGGAGAGCTTTCCAACGGTAAGCTGTGCGTCGCGTAACTCTTTACGGAACAAAAGTTATGCGTACCGGAGTGATGGAGACCTGGTCACAAGCCCCAGGCCCTCGGTTTGCGAGCCCAGCCTCTACGTGAGGCGAAGTTATCTTGCCCAAGGTGTTGTGGGATTCGGTAACAGAAATGTAATGGATAAAGCATCTTGGCAAGCCTAACCGGGGAAAAAAATTGAAAAGCGAGGTGCAACACGAGTACTTCCCAGGGGCTCACCCATCCTAGTATTACTCTCGCCCAAGCACACTTAACTTCGGATTTCTGAAGAGATCCGGTGTATTAGTGCTAGTATGATCACACCCGTGATGTTGAGGGCACAAATCCCCTATGTGTTGACGGTTCACAGTCCTAGCCCAGAGAGATGGCCCATTCAAAAGGCCCAATGGGCTTAACGACAACCCATCAGCTTCAACAACGCAGCATCCTCGCAAGACAAGATATCGACTCATTGTTGGGCCTAAAATGTCCCATGAGTTAGGTTGTCGTCCTTTTCGCAGCTCACGACGTACCATCCAGGACGAAAAAATAGTGCAAAAGTAGAAAAGTGGCCTGAACTGATGAAAATGTTCGATTTTAGGCTCCAATAACAGGCGTGGCCTAGCAGGCTTACTACCCCTGTCGTAGAGCTCTCGGAGAGCTTTCCAACGGTATGTTGTGCGCTGCATAACTCCTTACGGATCAAAAGGTATACGCTCCGGAGCGATGGAGACCTGGTCACATGCCCCACGCCCTCGGTTTGCAGGCCCAACCTCTATGTGAAGCGAAGTTGTCTTGCCCAAGGTGCCGTGGGATTCAGTAATAGAAATGTGATGGATAAAGCATCTTGGGAAGCCTAACCGGGCCAAAAAAAATTGAAAATGAGGGTGCAACACGAGGACTTCCCAGGGGGTCATCCATCCTAGTGCTATTCTCGCCCAAGCACGCTTAACTTCGGAGTTGTAATGGGATCCAGTGCATTAGTGCTGGTATGATCGCACCCGTCATGTTGAGGGCACAAATCAATTATTTTTTGATGGTTCACAGTCCTAGCCCAGAGATATGGCCCATTCAAAAGGCCTAATGGCCTTAACGACAACTCATCATGTCACGCCCCAACCCGACCTATAGAGGCTGGACTAGGGTGTGAACTAATTCATTTATACTATTTCACATTCTTAGCCTTTTGTTATGATTTAATGCCTAACGTTGGCCTAGAGCTCCAAAAGTTTTTTCGGAAAACCGACAGCATAACGACTGTATTTAAGACCTTTGGTTTGGCCTATTTCTTAAAACGCCTCAAAACCTGTAATCATTGATTCAATTCCAACTAAAATTTTCTATTTTGTTATCAATAGATATGCCTACTAATTTATCTCGATAGTCTCTTTTGATTGACAAGCCTAGCATGATAACTATGTCCCGTTTATTTGTCGGTTCTTGTCTTGCAAGTAATTATTATCCCTTAGCTTACGCATATACACCTAAGTGAGATTAGATAGAGTTTCATTATATGCTTCTTCACCTAGTGGTTTAAACACCTATGATAACTACTAATCAAGCTAAAGAAAGCAAACAACTAATAAAGAGTTCATCCGGTTATAATCAGTACAAGCCAAAATTAGACCCAAATTACAACGGGGTCATTTATATCAACAAAATGAATAGTTTGCAATCAAACACAACATCCATATAGCAACCACTTCAGGCAAAGCACAAAAGCACGTAGTCACTCCAAGGAATCATCAACAAGCACATTCTCATCAGGTACCTATTCCAAATATGCTTCACCTGTGACAAAAAGAGGGTGAGTCCTTATGAACTCAGCGAGGAGGAACGAGAGATAATGTTTTAAAAACTCTTTTTCGATTACTCTTATGAAAAACCCTTTTGAAAACATGTCATATGAAATAAGCAAGCTCATAACATAACATAAATATAAATGAACATATTTACCCATCTTTCTTCCCCGAGGTCCTCTAGGAACCAAGCGAGAGTACTTAAATACATAGTTAAAATGATATGTTTTGATACGTACAGGACTCTAGAGGTGGCTCCTACGGGCTCAAGAGGTAGCTCCCACCAATTTCAGGTGTAGTACTTTGCCCTGTATGGCATTTAGTTTCTGCCGTTCAAGGGATACATTGCGCTTTTGCTTTCAAGTTCATTTTGATAACAATTGTTGCGGCCGTCTTCAATCATTCACTTATCACTCCAAATGGGTGTACTCCGGATGTACCCCGAAATCCTACGACCCAACTCTCCAAGGGTGGAATGCCAAGCGAGAGAGGGAATTGGACCATGGTAGTCACAGGAGCACCGGCAAGCCCTATGCCTCCCGGCGTTCGTGAAATGCTATCATGCCACAATGAAAGGTTGCAACCTTGTATGCAATGCCCAATTATGCCATTTTACATTTCACATTAGGAGGTCAACAAAGTAGGTTGCCTTCGAGCAAGTATATGATCACATTTTGACATATTGGCATATAAGGCATTGTAAGAACATATAATCATTTCATATATCCATTTGAAAGCAATTAAACTTTCACGGGTAGCTAAGTAATCATGTTCAAATAAGACATTGAATATCTTCTAACAACTTGCATTAGGAGGTCAACAAAGTGGCCAAAAACTGATGAAAATGTTCAATTTTGGGCTCCGAAAATAGAAGCAGCCGAGCAGGCTTACTGCTCCTATCGTAGCTCTCGGAGAGCTTTCCAACGGTATGCTGTGCGCCACGTAACTCCTTACGGATCAAAAGTTATGGACACCGGAGCGACGGAGACCTGGTCACAAACCATACGCCCTCGGTTTGCGGGCCGAGCCTCTATGTGATACCCCGAACCTGGCATGTATTCAATAGCATTTTAAGTTCATTTAAATTGCATTTTATTGACCTTTCACCTTCTTTGACCAAACTAGTTGACTTTTCATCTACATTGACCAACTAGGACAAGGTGGGAATTTTTGTAATGTTTAATAAAAGGCAAACTTGGGATTAGAAATAAAAAAAATGCAATGTTAAGTTAGTCAAATTTTGGGTCACCTTTGGAATTAAATCTGAACCAATTGGGGAAGATTTAGGTAGCAAATTATATATGGTTGGAAAGCTCTATGAGTCTAGTTTATGAGGGTTCAAACCGTTCGTGAATTGGAGTTTTCTAGAAGAAGTTATGGCCGTTTTCGTGAGGTCGCGCATAGCTGTTTTGGTTTAGCGGGTTGACCGAATTTTGACCTTTGACTTCTTGACATTTTTTTTTTTAAATAAGCAGAATGTGCACGAAAAAAACAGAGAGAAAAAGGCTTGAAACCATGAGGAAAAGAAGGAGAAAAAAAAAAAAGAAAATCTCAACTTCAAATCTTCGATTCTTCGCGTGGGCTTGTGCAGGGTGGTTTCCGAGGCACTCTACGAGGTTTTCCTAGCGTCTAGGAGCGTCTAAGGTGAGGGAAGCATGTTATTTGCGCATTTATACGTTGTATATGTTAACTTTGTCAATTTTTAGATTTATCCGTAGATCGTTATTTAAAGCGATTTGATGCTTCTAGAATGTTCCTTAGCATTTGTAGAACATGTATTTATAGCTTTGTAACATTTTCTGCAGTTAAATGTTGTGATTGCAAATTAAATTGTGAAATGAATAGTGTTTTGTGAATAGTAAAACCTTGAAACGTTGAAATTGCGCTGTTATGCTTTCCGTTGATGTAGAAACGTGCTAGGTATGCTAGAATGCTAAAATGGGTGGTTTGTTTGGGTTGCGTAGTGAAAAATGAGAATGAAGCCTTTGGGAAAGTTGGGGTCGTTTTGGTCAACTTTTGCGTTTTCTCGTTTCGCGTGTTGGCCTTGCTTCGGGAGGCCATGCAAGCACTTTTGGTCCGATTATGGCGTTGGTTGGGTGTTTGGTTGATATAGTTGTAGTTCAAACGAGAAAGGGGGAAATCAGGGCTTTGCGCGAGTTCTAGGGTAAAGTAAGGTTTCAGGGTCTTTAGACATGCCTTATGGTGACCTAGGAGGGTTGGCGAAGTCGGTTTCCAGAACTCTTGGCTCGTGGGGAAAGGGTAGCATTTTGATAGTTGGGGCCGATTTGTGTTGAGTGTGTTTTCTTGTCTTTATGTTTATAGAATGTTTAGAATTACTTGGAATACTTGTTTGAGTTGTTTTGGATTGAATTACTTATCAAATTGCTGCTATTGCGTGCGAGAGTAACCTACTTTGTTATTCTTTCACGTGTGGCTTTATCGCTTGTTTATCGCCTTGTATCGAGTCTTGCATTGCATAGTGTCTCGCGCGTGAGTGATGGGCCTCTCTGGGTAGCCTTGGGTTGCCAGTGTTGGTTGCTCTAGCTCCGCTGCTATTCCCTTTCTCGCTTGGGTTGCCTCCCAGGGAGATTTGGGTCGTAGGATTGATGGATACTTCCGGGGTATTCCAAACTGGTGTTATAAGGTGGTTTGGGCCGGCGCGTCATCGTTAAAGTAATCGGAATCGTGATCGGTACATTACTCGCTCGAGTGAACCATAGCCTTCAAAGTGTGGTATAGCTTTGATTGGTTGTGTTAATGCTTTCTTTAGTTGTTTAATTGTATTGTTGTTTATATTGAATGCCTTTTATTGATTGTATTGCTTAACTGTACCTATTTGCATTGCACGATCTTCTTTCTCTCCAATTCGATATCTGTCTCGCCCTCACTGAGTATACGTGTTGTGTATACTCACTCCTCACCACCACATTTCAGGAAATGCCCTGTTAGCTGGAAAGTTCGTGATTTCGTGAAAGTCCGTGCTTGAAGAGTTGTCTTGAGTGCCTATGTAACTTGAGTTGTCAAAGTTGTCAAGTTGTATGCTTTTATGTTGTATGTAATTATTGTTAAAAGAAATGTAATATAAATCTAGCTATGTAGTTGGAATGGTTTGATAAGTTAGATTATGTATATAGTTAATGTAGCTTAACTTCAATGCATGGCTGTAATGTCCAAAGGAAAAGAATTAGAATGGCATGATAGTTTATTTTATGCAGTAGCTTTGTATGGTTTAATTGCCTAAATTGAATGTACTTGTCAAAATGAAAAGATAGGTTAGTTTTTAAATTGGAAATGTATGTATACTTGCTGAGTTTAAATTGTTGAGAACCGAGGCTCGGATGGCCTTGAGGAAGTTTTGTATGGTTGGACACGGTGGTGGTCCATTTATATGCTATTACAGGTTTTGCATTTCGCCTATAAACAGGGGAGACTCCGTCCGTTTTCCCTGAAAATTTTGCCCGGGTTTGGTTTGGGTTGTGATTAGTTTGATTGATAGAACTCCCGGTCTCGAGAGGGATCGGGGTGTCACACCCAGCCTCTACGTGAAGCGAAGTTGTCTTGCTCAAGGTGCCGTGGGATTCGGTTATAGAAATGTGATGGATAAAGCATCTTGGCAAGGCTAACCGGGGCAAAAAAAATTGAAAAGGGGGGTGCAACACAAGGACTTCCCAGGGGTTCACCCATCCTAGTACTACTCTCGCCCAAGCGCGCTTAACTTTAGAGTTTTGATGGGATTCGGCGGATTAGATATGGTATGATCGCACCCGTCATGTTGAGGGCGCAAATCCCTTATGTGTTGACGGTTCACAGTCCCAGCCTAGAGAGATGGCCCATTCAAAAGTCCTAATGGCCTTAACGACAACCCATCCGCTACAACAACATAGCATCCTCGCAAGACGTGATATCAACGCGCTGTAGGGCCCTATATTGTCCCGCGAGTTAGGTTGTCTTCCTTTTCGCGGTTCACGACATACGATTCGGGATAGAAAAACAGTACAAAAGTAGAAAAGTGGCCCGAAATGGATGAAAACTTTCGATTTTGAGCTCCGAACACAGGCGCAGCCTAATAGGCTGGCTACCCCCATTGTAGAGCTCTCGGAGAGCTTTCCAACGGTATACTGTGCACCGCGTAACACTTTACACATCAAAAGTTATGCGCACCGGAGCGACGGAGACCTGCTCATAAGCCCCACGCCCTCGGTTTGCGGGCCCAACCTCTACGTGAAAATAAGTTGTATTGCCCAAGGTGCCATGGGATTCGGTAATAGAAATGTAATGGATAAAGCATCTTGGCAAGCCTAACCAGGGCAAAAAAAAATTGAAAATGAGGGGTGCAACACAAGGACTTCCCAGGGGGTCACCCATCCTAGTACTACTATCGCCCAAGCACGCTTAACTTCGGAGTTCTGATGGGATATGGTGCATTAGTGCTGGTATGATCGCTACCATCATCTTAAGGGCACAAATCCCTTATTTTTTGATAGTTCACAGTCCCAGCCCAGAGAGATGGCCTATTCAAAAGTCCCAATGGGCTTAACGACAACCCATCAGCTTCAACAACGCAGTATCCTCGAAAGACGAGATATCGACGCATTGTAGTGCTCTCTAATGTCCAGCGAGTTAGTTTGTCATCCTTTTCACGGCACACGACCTACGATCCGGGATGAAAAAACAGCACAAAAAGTATAAAAGTGTCCAGAAACTGATGAAAATGTTCAATTTTGGGCTCTGAAAACAGATGCAACTTAGCAAGCTTGCTGCCCCCATCGTAGTGCTCTCAGAGAGCTTTCCAACGCTATGTTGTGCGCCAAGTAACTCCCTACGGATCAAAAGTTATGCGCACCAGAGCGACGGATACTTGGTCCCAAGCCCCACGCCCTCAGTTTGCAGGCCCAGCCTCTACCTGAAGTGAAGTTGGCATGGCCAAGGTGTCGTCGGATTCGGTAATAGAAATGTGATGGATAAAGCATCTTGGCATGGCTAACCGGTCCAAAAACAATTGAAAATGTGGGTGCAACACAAGGACTTCCCAGGGGGTCACCCATCTTAGTACTACCCTCGCCTAAGCACGCTTAACTTCGAAGTTCTGATGGGGTCCGGTGCATTAGTGCTGGTGTGATCACATCCATCATGTTAAGGGCACAAATCCCTTATGTGTTGAAGGTTCACAGTCCCAGCCCAGAGAAATAGCTCATTCAAAAGGGCCAATGGCCTTAACGACAGTCCGTCCGCTACAACAACGCAGCATCCACGCAAGACGTGATATTGACGCGTTGGGGGCCCTCTAATGTCCCGTGAGTTAGGTTGTCGTCCTTTTCGTAGCTCATGATGTACGATCCAGGACGGAAAAACAACTCGAAAGTAGAAAAGTGGCCCAAAACGGTTGGAAATATTCGATTTTGGGCTATGAAAATAGGCGCGACTGAGCAGGCTGGCTCCCCCCGATGTAGGGCTCTAGGAGAGCTTTCCAACGGTAAGCTGTGCGTCGCGTAACTCTTTACGGAACAAAAGTTATGCGTACCGGAGTGATGGAGACCTGGTCACAAGCCCCACGCCCTCGGTTTGCGAGCCCAGCCTCTACGTGAGGCGAAGTTATCTTGCCCAAGGTGTTGTGGGATTCGGTAACAGAAATGTAATGGATAAAGCATCTTGGCAAGCCTAACCGGGGAAAAAAATTGAAAAGCGAGGTGCAACACGAGTACTTCCCAGGGGCTCACCCATCCTAGTATTACTCTCGCCCAAGCACACTTAACTTCGGATTTCTGAAGAGATCCGGTGTATTAGTGCTAGTATGATCACACCCGTGATGTTGAGGGCACAAATCCCCTATGTGTTGACGGTTCACAGTCCTAGCCCAGAGAGATGGCCCATTCAAAAGGCCCAATGGGCTTAACGACAACCCATCAGCTTCAACAACGCAGCATCCTCGCAAGACAAGATATCGACTCATTGTTGGGCCTAAAATGTCCCATGAGTTAGGTTGTCGTCCTTTTCGCAGCTCACGACGTACCATCCAGGACGAAAAAATAGTGCAAAAGTAGAAAAGTGGCCTGAACTGATGAAAATATTCGATTTTAGGCACCAATTACAGGCGCAGCCTAGCAGACTTCTTACCTCCATCGTAGAACTCTTGGAGAGCTTTCCAACAGTATGTTGTGCGCAGCATAACTCGTTTCGAATCAAAAGTTATGGGCACCGGAGCGACGGAAACATTGTCACAAGCCCCACGCCCTCGGTTTGCAGGCCCAACCTCTATGTGAAGCGAAGTTGTCTTGCCCAAGGTGCCGTGGGATTCAGTAATAGAAATGTGATGGATAAAGCATCTTGGGAAGCCTAACCGGGCCAAAAAAAATTGAAAATGAGGGTGCAACACGAGGACTTCCCAGGGGGTCATCCATCCTAGTGCTATTCTCGCCCAAGCACGCTTAACTTCGGAGTTGTAATGGGATCCAGTGCATTAGTGCTGGTATGATCGCACCCGTCATGTTGAGGGCACAAATCAATTATTTTTTGATGGTTCACAGTCCTAGCCCAGAGATATGGCCCATTCAAAAGGCCTAATGGCCTTAACGACAACTCATCATGTCACGCCCCAACCCGACCTATAGAGGCTGGACTAGGGTGTGAACTAATTCATTTATACTATTTCACATTCTTAGCCTTTTGTTATGATTTAATGCCTAACGTTGGCCTAGAGCTCCAAAAGTTTTTTCGGAAAACCGACAGCATAACGACTGTATTTAAGACCTTTGGTTTGGCCTATTTCTTAAAACGCCTCAAAACCTGTAATCATTGATTCAATTCCAACTAAAATTTTCTATTTTGTTATCAATAGATATGCCTACTAATTTATCTCGATAGTCTCTTTTGATTGACAAGCCTAGCATGATAACTATGTCCCGTTTATTTGTCGGTTCTTGTCTTGCAAGTAATTATTATCCCTTAGCTTACGCATATACACCTAAGTGAGATTAGATAGAGTTTCATTATATGTATCTTCACCTAGTGGTTTAAACACCTATGATAACTACTAATCAAGATAATGAAAGCAAACAACCAATAAAGAGTTCATCCGGTTATAATCAGTACAAGCCAAAATTAGACCCAAATTACAACGGGGTCATTTATATCGACAAAATGAACAGTTGCAATCAAACACAACATCCAAATAGCAACTACTTTCAGGAAAAGCACAAAAGCACGTAGTCACTCCAAGGAATCATCAACAAGCACATTCTCATCAGGTACCTATTCCAAATATGCTTCACCTGTGACAAAAAGAGGGTGAGTCCTTATGAACTCAGCGAGGGGGAACAAGAGATAACGTTTTAAAAATTCTTTTCCGGTTAATCCTATGAAAACCCTTTTTGAAAACATGTCATATGAAATAAGCAAGTTCATAACATAATATAAATATAAATGAACATATTTACCCATCTTTCTTCCCCGAGGTCCTCTAGGAACCAAGCGAGAGTACTTAAATACATAGTTAAAATGATATGTTTTGATACGTACAGGACTCTAGAGGTGGCTCCTACGGGCTCAAGAGGTAGCTCCCACCACTTTCAGGTGTAGTACTTTGCCCCGTATAGCACTTAGTTCCTGCTGTTCAAGGGATACATTGCGCTTTTGCTTTCAAGTTCATTTTGATAACAATTGTTGCGGCCGTCTTCAATCATTCACTTATCACTCCAAATGGGTGTACTCCGGATGTACCCCGAAATCCTACGACCCAACTCTCCAAGGGTGGAATGCCAAGCGAGAGAGGGAATTGGACCATGGTAGTCACAGGAGCACCGGCAAGCCCTATGCCGCCCGGCGTTCGTGAAATGCTATCATGCCACAATGAAAGGTTGCAACCTTGTATGCAATGCCCAATTATGCCATTTTACATTTCACATTAGGAGGTCAACAAAGTAGGTTGCCTTCGAGCAAAAATATGATCACATTTTGACATATTGGCATATAAGGCATTGTAAGAACATATAATCATTTCATATATCCATTTGAAAGCAATTAAACTTTCACGCGTAGCCAAGTAATCATGTTCAAATAAGACATTGAATATCTTCTAACAACTTGCATTAGGAGGTCAACAAAGTAGGTTGCCTCCGAGCAATTATAAGATCACATATCGATAAGTAAACATACAAGGCATGCTTGACATGTATATTCACTTTGTAAAACACTTACAGGAATATGAACATTTAACGGGCAGCCAAGTAACTTCATATAAAACAAGTTATATAACTCATTTCGGGTTCATATATCAAGTGTTGAGATCTTACAAGCATGCAATGACACTTACACAAAACCGGGTGCAAGAATAGTTTACTTATCAACATGCAATCATTGGGAATCATATTTAGAGCTCTAAGGACAATTATGGGCAGCCTAATAACCACACAATTGAACACATTTAACCAAAGGATCATCTCTTAGCAAGTAGTCATAAGCGATAGGGCCTCAATTCCGTGTTTATACATGCGATTAAGCAAACCATTCATCAATTAATGAATCCAAGTCATGCATCAACCAAATTAAGCAACCTCAACCAACCACAACAGCCCACACAACTTCTAATTTCCATAATCCCAAGCATTCATATCCACAAGTAAAGTTACCACATGATTCAAAGCATATTACCAAGCAAAAACCTTACTGCAATGGTCTGTTTTTCCACATTCAATTAGCCAAGCAAATAATATCCAAATTCAGTGAACCAAATTTCAAATTGAAGCTTAATGAGTGATTTAAATCTAGAAACAAACCTCACTACATTTGGAGTTCGGATTTAGGAGTTATGGCCAAAACCGTGAGACTACACAAAACTGTCCAGATTCGTAAATATTTCGATATTTGCTACTTTTGAGGTCTTTAAACTCAAAATTAGACTTATCCTATTTCTTTGAAAAATGTTCAGAACTGACCAATATAGTGGGCTACCAATTTTCATGAATTTTCAACATCGTTTCCTAGGCCAAAACTATTTTGTTCTAAAAGTTCAGAAACCTACTTCATATTTTCAAGTTTTCCAGATTTAGACACCTTTCGATCTTTGGCTATGTTGGAGGTCTTAGAGTCAAAATTGGCCTTGGCCTATTTCTACAAAAAAAATGTTCATAACTGACAAAACTAGTGAGCTACCAATTTTCATGCATTTTTATCAACGTTTACTAGGCCAGAAACACTTCGTTCTACAAGGTCAGAAATCTACCAGCCAAAAACGTGTTTACATATCTTCAAGTTTCTAACCATTATCAAGCCATGCATGAGAAGATAGGCTCATATACAATAATTACAGAGGTAAATATAGTCATATGAAGGCAAGCATGTGATGTTTGAAAGCTTTTAAAAGAGTTTAACCCTCACCTTAGCAAATCGATAGATTAAGATTCACAAACGCTCTTTGAATCGCACAACTTGACCTTTTTCCTTGCCTTGGCCAAGAGGTATCTTGATTTCCCTTAAATCCTAACTTAGTTAGCTTGTGTAGGAGGTGTGCATGTGTTTAGAACAAAAAGAAATGTAAGAAAACCATCAAAACTTTACCTAGGCCGCAAATGATGAGTTATGAGCTTGTATGAGACTTTCTTGCGTGTTTGCTTGCTATGGCTTGCTATGGCCGAGCTTGGGAGAGTCTTAGAGAGTCCTTGAGAGCTTGTGAGGAGTCTTGGGAGCTCAAAGGGCTGCCTTGGTCGAAAATGGAAAGAGAAGAGAGAGCTTGAGAGAGTTTTGAGAGGAAAATGAAATTGAAGTGTTTGTATGAGTGTGGCATGTATGTGTGTCAGCCTTGGGCTTTACAAATCTGAATTGTGTGTCATCATTAGCATTTTTTTGAGTTGAAATGAAGCATGGCATTGAGAGGGTTGAAAATGAGATGCTTGGGTAGGGTGTAGGTGAATTTTTTATATATTCTTGTGCTTTGTGAGGAATATTGAGTGTTTAGTTTATTGTTTGTTGCTAGAGCATGTTAGGGAATGTCAAAAGAATGTCTTGTGTTTAGTGTTTGTGTAAGAAAATGTTGGGTATTTAGGGATTCTAGGTAGTATAGAATATAATTGATGTTTGAGGATGAGTTGAATTATGAATAGAATAATAGGTAGTGGAAAATGTAGGAATAATTTAGTGTTATTTTATTGTTAGTGGGATTTGTAGGATTTGAATTAGGAATTTAATAATGGTTAGTGGATTGTGTAGGATTATTTTATTGTCTTGTGCTTTGTGTAGGATTCTTTATTGATTAGTGTGCAGGCACACTTTCCTAGGTATAGGGCACGCACGACGAAGCATGCACAGAAATCAATATAGGGCATGAATTATGAGGTAGACACGAACTACGAGGTAAGACACGTACTTCAAGGTAAATGCATGGATTCCAATGTAAATACACGCAATCCTAAGTGAATGCACGCAAACCAATGCAAGGCACGTAATTCAATGCAATGCACAAAAATCTAGGTACGACACTTAGATCTAGGTTAAGACACGCAATTCAAGGTTAGGGCACACGAAACAAGGTAACGCACGTAAATTGAGGATTAGGGCACACAATTCTAGGTTAAGGCACGTATGACGACGTATGCACAAACACCAAGACAAGACATATAATCCAAGGTCGGTCATATAATTCTAGGTCTGTGGGACGCAAATCGAGGTAAGACACGTTATTCGGGGTCGGGCCTAACACATCCGCTACAACAACGTAGCATCCTCGCAAGACGTGATATCAACACGTTGTAGGGCCCTATAATGTCCCACGAGTTAGGTTGTCGTCCTTTTCGCGGCTCATGATGTACGATCCGGGACGAAAAAATAACGCAAAAGTAGAAAAGTGGCCCAAAATTAATGAAAAAATTTGATTTTGGACTCTGAAAATAGGTGCAGCCCAGCAAGCTAGCTGCCCCTGATATAGGGCTCTCGGAGAGCTTTCCAACGGTAAGTTGTGCACCACGTAACTCTTTACGGATCAAAAGTTATGCGCACCTGAGCGATAGAGACCTGGTCACAAGCCCCACGCCCTCGGTTTGCGGGCCCAGCCTCTACGTGAAAAGAATTGTCTTGCCCAAGGTGCCATGGGATTCGGTAATAGAAATGTGATGGATTAAGCATCTTGGCAAGCCTAACCGGGGTAAAAAAATTGAAAAGGGGGGGTGCAACACGAGGACTTCCCAGTGGGTCACCCATCCTAGTACTACTCTCGCCCAAGCACGCTTAACTTCGGAGTTTGATGGGATCCGGTTATTAGTGCTGGTATGATCGCACCCGTCATGTTGAGGGCATAAATTCCTTATTTTTTGACTCTTCACAGTCCAAGACCAAAGAGATAACCCATTCAAAAGTCCCAATGGGCTTAACGACAACCCATCCGATTCAACAACGCAGCATCCTCGCAAGATGAGATATCAACGCGTTGTAAGGCCCTCTAATGTCCTACGAGTTAGGTTGTCGTCCATTTTGTGGCTCACAACGTACGATCCAGGATGGAAAAACAGCACAAAAAGTAGAAAAGTGGCCTGAAACGGATGAAAATGTTCGATTTTGGGCTCCAAAAATAGGTGCCTGCATGCAGGCTTGATGCCCCCTCGTAGAGCTCTTGGAGAGCTTCCCAACGGTATACTGTGCACCGCGTAACTCCTTACGGATCAAAAGTTATACGCACTGGAGCGACGGAGACCTGGTCATAAGCCCTATGCCCTCGGTTTTTGGGCCTAGCCTCTACATGAAGCGAAGTTGTCTTGCCCAAGGTGCCGTGGGATTTGATAATAGAAATGTGATGGATATAGCACCTTGAAAGGCTAACCGGGGCAAAAACAGTTGAAAAGGGGGGTGCAACACGAGGACATCCCAGGGGGTCAACTATCCTAGTACTACTCTCAACCAACCACGCTTAACTTCGGAATTCTGATGGGATCTGGTGCATTCGTGCTAGTATGATCGCACCCGTCATGTTGCCAACGCAAATCCCTTTTTTGTTGACGGTTCACAGTCCCAGCCCAAAGAGATGGCCTATTCAAAAGGCCCAATGGGCTGAACGACAACCCATTGGCTTCAACAATGCAGCATCCTCGCAAGACGTGATATCAACGAGTTGTAAGGCCCTATAATGTCCCGCGAGTTAGGTTATCGTCCTTTTCGCGGCTCACGACGTACGATCTGGGCTGGGAAAACAATACAAAAAGAAGAAAAGTGGCCCAAAACTGATGAAAACGTACGACTTTGGGTTCCGAAAATAGGTGCAGCCGAGCAAGCTTTCTGGCCCCATCGTAGAGCTGTCGGAGAGCTTTCCAATGGTATGTTGTGCGCCGCGTAACTCCTTACGGATCAAAAGTTTTGCGCACCGGAATGACGGAGACTTGGTCACAAGCCCCATGCCCTCGGTTTGCGGGCCCAGCCACTACATGAAACGAAGTTGTCTTGCCCAAAGTGTCGTGGGATTCGATAATAGAAATGAGATGGATAAAGCATCTTGGCATGGGTATCCGGTGCAAAAACAATTGAAAAGTGAGGTGCAACACAAGGACTTCCCAAGGGGTCACCCATCCTAGTACTACTCTCGCCCAAGCACATTTTACTTCGGAGTTCTGATGGGATCCGGTGCATTAGTGCGGGTATGATCGCACCCGCCATGTTGAGGGCACAAATCCCTTATGTGTTGAAGGTTCACAGTCCTAGGCCAGAGACATGGCCCATACAAAAAGCCCAATGGCCTTAACGATAACCCATCCGCTACAACAACGTAGCATCCTCACAAGACGTGATATCAACGCGTTGTAGGGCCCTATAATGTCCTGCGAGTTAGGTTGTTGTCCTTTTCGCAGCTCATAACGTACGATCCTGGTCGGAAAAATAATGCAAAAGTATAAAAGTGGCTCAAAACTGATGAAAATGTTCAATTTTGGGCTCCAAAAACAGGCGCAACTGAGCAGGCTGGCTACCCCCGATGTAGGGCTCTCGGAGAGCTTTCCAACGGTAAGCTGTGCGCTGCGTAACAATTTACTGATCAAAAGTTATGCGCACCGGAGCGACGGAGACCTGATCACAAACCCCACGTCCTCGGTTTCCAGGCCCAGCCTCTACTTGAAGTGAAGTTCTTTTACCCAAGATGCCGTGGGATTCGGTAATAGAAATGTGCTTGAAAAAGCATCTTGGCAAGCCTAAGCGAGGCAAAAAAAATTGAAAAGGTGGGTGCAACACGACGACTTCCTAGGGGGTCACCCATCCTAGTACTAGTCTTGCCCAAGCACGCTTAACTTCAGAGTTTGATAGGATCCGGTTATTAGTGCTGATATGATCGCACCCGTCATGTTGAGGGCACAAATTCCTTATTTTTTGACGGTTCACAGTCCAAGCCCAAAGAGATAACCCATTCAAAAGGCCCAATGGGCTTAACGACAACCGATCAACGACAACAACGCAGGATCCTCGCAAGACGTGATATCGACACGTTGTAGGGTGCTATAATGTCCCGCAAGTTAGGTTGTCGTCCTTTTCGTGGCTCACAACGTACGATCCAGGTCGAAAAAATAACATAAAAGTAGAAAAGTGGCACGATATTGACAAAAATGTTCGATTTTGGACTCTAAAAATAGGCGCAGCCCAGCAGGCTGGCTGCCCCCAATGAAGGGCTCTCGGAGAGCTTTCCAACGGTATGCTGTGCGCCGCATAACTCCTTACGGATTATAAGTCATGGGCATCGGAGCGACGGAGACCTAGTCACAAGCCCCACGCCCTCGGTTTGCGGGCCCAACCTCTACGTGAAGTGAAGTTGTCTTGCCCAAGATGCCGTGGGATTCAGTAATAGAAATGTGATGGATAAAGCATCTTGGCAAGCCTAACCGGGGCAAAAAAATTTAAAAGGGGGGTACAACACGAGGACTTACCAGGGGGTCACCCATCCTAGTACTACTCTCCCCCAAGCACTGTTAACTTCGGAGTTCTGATAGGATCCGTTGTATTAGTGCTGGTATGATCGCACCCGTCATGTTGAGGGCACAAATCCCTTATCTTTTGACAGTTCATAGTCCCAACCCAGAGAGATGGCCCATTCAGAAGGCCCAATGGGCTTAATGTGAGGCCCGATCTCAATTTGCGTGCAATACCTCGTTTCGTGTGCCCTAACCTAGATTTGCATGCCTTGACCTAGGTTTAAGAGTTGTGTTTCGTTTTGTGTATCATGCATTGAATTACGTGCATTCATTTAAGGTTGCGTGCATTTACTTGGAAAACGTGCATTCATCTCGTAGTTCATGCCTTACCTCGTAGTGCGTGCCCTAGACCTAGGAAAGCATGCCCTCACGCTAATCAAGAAAGCATCTTACACGAAGCACTAGGTCATTAATTAATACTACAAATCCCACTAACTAATATTGAATTACTAATTCAACCCACTAGAAGACAAAATCTCACAAAAAGCTAGACATTCCTTATTCTTTATTCTTTATTCTTTTGCACTTTCAAACATACAATTAACTAATGCTCAAAAGATGACAAAGATTCAGCATTTTCATGCCTTGGCCGACCACCTTGTGGCATTATGCTTGCTTGCTCAATTCAAAATTAATTCTTAGACAACTTATGACAATTCTATGACACAAATGCATAAAAAATTGCTCAAAGACCTCCTCAAAACTCTACCAATCTCGACATAAGCTCCTTTCCCATGCTAACCACTTCAATTGATGCATCTTGAAGACACAAAAATCTGAATTTCTCTGCCCAAGGCCGACACATGCTTCATCAATTGCGAGGCTTTCATTTTTTTTCTTTCTTTTCTCTCATTTCTCTCATTTCCTCACATTTCTCTCTCTCCCTCTCATTCTTCTCTCTCTCTCTCTCGGCCTTGGCTGAGTTCATACACTCCAAAGCTCATCTTCATCATTCCATGGTTCATCAAGGCAAGCAAATAGCTAAGAAGCTCGACTAAGCAAGCTAAGTTGCAAGAATCCCACATGCAAGCTCTTTGAACAACCATTTCGGCCTAGGTGAGTTTCCTAGCTTCCATTTCTTTTCTTCTTGTTCTAACCACATGCACGTACTAAGAACTTGGTCACTAAGCTAGGAAACGAGTCAACCTTGTGCTTCATCAAAATCGTGTGCATCTTCTTGTTGTTTTGCTAAGGTAAGGGCTAAAACTTCTTGAAAATCCTTCAAAAAAACCACATGCATGCTCTTAAATGTTTGTGTTTGCTTCTGTTATTGAGATATATGTGTGTTTATAAGATTTTATAAGCATGCATGACAAGATTTTGGGCTAGAAGGTGATGATAGATGAAATCGGGTTTGTGACAGCTTTCTGTATTGTTGGTGCGAGATGATTTTGGCTAGGCAAAGGATGTTTAAAATGTGTGAACATTGGTAGGTAACTATTTTTTCCAGTTATGAACATTTTTCCTAGAAATAGGCCAAAGCTAATTTTGACTCTAGGGTCCTCAAAATGGCAAATCATTAAAATGTGTCCAAATCTGGAAGTCTGGAAAAATGAAGCAGGTTTTGGCAGATTCACTGACCTTGTAGAACGAACCAGTTTTGACTTAGTAAATGATATCAAAAATGCATGCAATTTGGTGTGATTCAAGATTTTTCAGTTCTGGATGGTTTTGTCAGAAATGGACTAAGGCTAAATCTGACCCTAAGACCCTAAAAAACGACAAGTATTAAAATGTGTGCAAATCTGGACAGTTTTGTGCAGTTCCACTGTTTTGACTATAACTGTTGATCCCGAACTCCAAATGATGCAAGGTTTGTTTCTGAATTTAGTTCACTTCTTAATCTTTAATTTAACATCTTATTCACTGGAATTGGAGATTTTTTGCTTGTCTTAATGATTGTGAGAAAACAGCCCATTGCAGTAAGGGTTTCACTTAGTGATATGCTTAGAAAATTTGTTGTAACTTCTCTTGTGGTATTAAATGCTTGGGATTGTGGCATTGGGATGTTGTGTGGACTGTTTTGAATACTTGGGAATGTTTGAATTAATTGATGCATGGCTTGAGATTGATTTTGAGTTGACTTAGGGCTTAATCGCACGGGTAAGCACGAAATGAAAACCCTAGTGACTAGGTAAACTTGCTAAGTGTTGATCCTTTGGATATTGTGTGTAATTATATGTTTAGTAGGCTGTCCGTAGTTGCCCTTATAGCCCTAAATGTGATTTTGATCATTGCATGTTGACAAATAGGCCTTTCTTGCATCCGAACCCACGTAGATGTTGTTGCATGTTGAATAATCTTATTATTTGATTACGTGGACTTCGAAATGGGTTATATGGCTTGATTTACATGCGTTACATGGCTGCCCGTTTAATGTTCATATAACTCCATATGCCTTTCAAGTGAAATTACTTGTCTTATCGTGCCTCGCTTGTTTACTTGTCAATGTGCAATCTTATGATTGCTCGGAGGTAACCTACTTTGTTGTCCTCCTAATGTGATATATTAAATGTCATAAATGTGCATTGCATATAAGGTTGCAACCTTTCATTCTGGCGTGGTAGCGTTCACGCACACCGGGCGGCATCGGGCTTGCCGGTGCAATCGTGACTACCATTGTCCAATTCCCTCTCTCACTTAGGGGCTAGACTTTCTCAGAGAGTTGGGTCGTATGATTTTGCGGTACATTCGGAGTACACCCATTTGGCGTGATAAGGGGATGATTTGAAGTCGGCCGCAACAACTGATATTGGAAATAAACTGAGAGCAAAAGCTCACCGTATCCTTTTCACTATGTGTATAAGTACTCTCGCTTGGTTCCTGGAGGACCTTGGGGATGAAAGACGGGTAATTGTGTTCCTTTACTTTCATATTATTGTTATGTACTTATTTGTGATATATTCATGCTTGCAAAAAGGGTTTTCATAAGTTGAACTGGAAAATGAGTTTCAAAACCTATTTCTCGTTCCCCCTCGCTGAGTTCATAAGGACTCACCCTCTTTTATCATATCAGGTGAAGAAGATCAAGAATAGGTACCCGACGACGACGTGCCTAATGATGATTCCTTGGAATGATTGCCTGTCCTATGTGCTTTGCTTGATTATGGCCATTTGTGAACACTATGCTACTTGAAGACTATTTCTTTTCATGTTGCTTGATGTTTGTAATGTAAAAGACTCCCGTTGTAATTTGGGGTCTAATTTTGGCTTGTACTGGTAATAACTAGATAGACACTACTATGGTCGTTTTGCTATTGTCATTGCTAGTATCTATCATAGGATTATGAAGTATCAGGTAAGGACTAAGTAAAATGAACCTATCCAATCTTATGCAGGTACTCACTATTAAGCTAAGATCAACAGGTACTTTTGTAACGAGGATTAACAAACAAATGGGACATAGCATCATGCTAGGTTATTAATCAAACGAGACTTCTAGATAACTAGTAGGCGTTTCAATTGATGGTAAATGGTGACCTTAGTTGGAAATGAAATTGAGATTGAAAAATTTGAGGCGTTTAGAGAATTAGGTCAAACCAAAGAACCCAATTACAGCCGTTATGCTGCCGGTTTTCCAGAAAATTTTGGAGTTTAGGCAAAAACGTTAAGTGTTAAACTTTTTTGAATGATTAAGTACGAGACATGATTTGAATGTTTAGATCATACCCTAGTCTAACCTTTGTAGGCCGGGTTGGAGCGTGACACTTAACGACAACCCATCCGCTACAACAACGCAGCAACCTCGCAAGACGTGATATCGAAGCGTTGTAGGGTCCTATAATGTCCCGCGAGTTAGGTTGTCATCCTTTTCGCTGGTCACGACGTACGACTCAGGACGGAAAAATAGCGCAAAAGTAGAAAACAGGCCAAAACTAATGAAAACTTCAATTTTGGGCTCCGAAAATAGGCCCAGCTAAGCAAGTTTGTTGCCCACGTCGTAGTATTCTCGGACAGCTTTCCAACGGTATGCTTTGCGCTGCGTAACTTCTTACGGATCAAAAGGTATGGGCACCGAAGTGACGGAGACCTGGTCATAAGCCCCACGCCCTCGGTTTGCGTGCCCAGCCTCTACGTGAAGCGATGTTGTCTTGCCCAAGGTGCCGTCAGATTCGGTAATTGAAATGTGATGGATAAAGCATCTTGGCAAGCCTAAACGGGGCAAAAAAAATTGAGAAGGGGGAAGCAACACGAGGACTTCCCACGGGGTCACCCATCCTAGTACTACTCTCGCCCAAGTACGCTTAACTTCGGTGTTCTGATGGGATCCGGTGCATTAGTGCTGGTATGATCGCACCCGTCATGTTGAGGGCACAAATCCCTTATTTTTTGACGGTTCACAGTCCCAGCCCAGAGAGATGGTCCATTCAAAAGGCCCAATGGCCTTAACGACAACCCATCAGCTACAACAATGCAACATCTTCTCAAGACGTGATACCAACACGTTGTAGGGCCCAATAATGTCCCGCGAGTTAGGTTTTCGTCCTTTTCACAGCTCACGACGTATGACCTAGGAAGTAAAAACAAAGAAAAAAATAGAAAACTAGCATGAAACTGATGAAAATATTTGATTTTGGGCTCCGAAAATAGGCGCAGCCTAGTAGGCTGGCTGCCCTCGATGTAGGGCTCTCGGAGAGCTTTCTAACGGTATATTGTGTGCCGCATAACTCCTTACGGATCAAAAGTTATGGGCACCGGAGCGACAGAGACTTGGTCATAGGCCCCACGCCCTTGATTTGCGGGCCCAACCTCTACGTGAAGCGAAGTTGTCTTGCCCAAGGTATAGTAGGGTTCAGTAATTGAAATGTGATGGATAAAGCATCTTGGCAAGGCTAACCGGGGCAAAAAAAATTGAAAAGGGCGGTGCAACACGAGGACTTCATAGGGGGTCGCCCATACTAGTACTACTCTCGCCCTAGCATGCTTAACTTCAGAGTTCTGATGGGATCTGGTGAATTAGTGCTGGTATGATCGCACCTGTCATGTTGAGGGAGCAAATCCCTTATTTTTTGATGGTTCACAGTCCTAACCCAGAGAGATGGCTCATTCAAAAGGCCCAATGGCCTTAATGACAACCCATCCGCTACAACAACATAGCATCCTCGCAAGACGTGATATCGACACATTGTAGGGCCCTTTAATGTCCCGCAAGTTAGGTTTTAGTCCTTTTTGCGGTTCACGACGTACGATCCGAGACGGAAAAATAGCGCCAAAGCAGAAAAGTGGCTTGAAACTCATGAAATCGTTCAATTTTGGGCTTCGAACATAGGCACAACCTAACAGGCTGGCCGCCCTTATCATAGAGCTCTCAGAGTGCTTTCCAACAGTTTGCTGTGCACCGCATAACTCTTTACGGATCAAAAGTTATGCGCACCGGAGTGACGGAGACCTGATCACAAGCCCACCGCCTCGGTTTGCGGGCTCAACCTCTACGTGAAAAGAAGTTGTATTGCCCAAGGTGCCGTGGGATTCGGTAATAGAAAAGTGATGGATAAAGAATCTTGGCAAGCCTAACCGGGGCAAAAAAATTGAAAAGGGAGGGTGCTACACGAGGACATCCCATGGGGTCAACTATCCTAGTACTACTCTCGCCCAAGTACGCTTAACTTCGGAGTTTTGATAGGATCTGGATCATTAGCGCTGGTATGATAACACCCGTCATGTTGAGTGTAATACCTGAATCCGGAATGTGAATTTTCTTTTTTATTATTTTGAAAATTATATTTCCTTGAATTCTTTGTGAATTAATTGTTACTTTCTCGCTGTCGCAACGTGCATTGCATTTAAGTAGCGATAGCTAGAGAACGATTTCTAGTCCTCAGCAAATAGTGAAACTGGTATTTAGATGACTTAAATTTTATATTTTAATTGTTGCTAGCTGAAAATTTAATATGTGTTAGTTATTGAGCTTAAAAATGCACAAAAATAGAGCCTTTGACCAAGCTTTAAGTTGTTTGACTTGGACCTTTGACCCTTTGACCATTTAACACTTAAATAAGCATTTAACAAAGCAAAAAAAAAAAAAAAAACAGCAGCTGAACATAGCAGAACAGGCCGAGAGCTTTGAGAGAAAAAAAAAACCTTTCAACCTTTCAATCGTTCAATCTTCGCGAGAGCTCGTGCGGGGTGATTTCTGAGGCAACTAGCGCTGTTTTCCTAGCGACGAGGAGTACCTGAGGTGAGGGAAGCATGTTATTTGCGCATTTAAACGTTATGTATGTTAACTTTGTCAATTTTGAGATTTGTTCGTAGATTGTTGTTTAAAGTGATTTGATGCTTCTAGTATGTTCCTTGGCATTTGTAGAACATGTATTTATAGCTTTGTAACATTTTTTGCGATTAAATGTTGTGATTGCAAATTAAATTGCTAATTTAATAGTGTTTTGTGAATAGTAAAACCTTGAAACGTTGAAGTTGCGCTGTTATGTTTTCTGTTGATGTAGAAATGTGCTAGGTACGCTAGAATGCTAAAATGTGTGGTTTGTTTGGGTTGTATAGTGGAAAAAATGAGAATTATGCCTTTGGGAAAGTCGGGGTTGTTTAGGTCGACTTTAGCATTTTCTCGTTTTACGTGTTGGCATTGCTTCGGGAAGCCATGGAAGCACTTTTGGTGCGATTATGGCGTTGGTTGGGCGTTTGGTTGTTATAGTTGTAGTTCAAACAAGAAAGGGGAAAATCGGGCCTTTGCGCGAGTTCTAGGGTAAAGTAAGGTTTCGGGGTATTTAGATGTGCCTTATGGTGACCTAGGAGGGTTGGCAAAGTCGGTTTCCAGAACTCGTGGCTCGTTTGGAAATGGTAGCGTTTTGATAGTTGGGGCCGATTTGTGTTTTTGCTTGTTTCTTGATTTTATGTATATAGAATGCTTATGGTTACTTGAAATACTTGTTTGAGTTGTTTTGGATTGAATTGCTTATCAATTGCTGCTATTGCGTGCGAGAGTAACCTACTTTGTTATTCTCCCACGTGTGGCTTTATCGCTTGTTTATCGCCTTGTATCGAGTCTTGCATTGCATAGTGTCTCGCGCGTGAGTGATGGGCCTCTCTGGGTAGCCTTGGGTTGCCAGTGTTGGTTGCTCTAGCTCTGCTGCTATTCCCTTTCTCGCTTAGGTTGCCTCCCAGGGAGATTTGGGTCGTAGGTTGATGGATACTTCCGGGGTATTCCAAACTGGTGTTATAAGGTGGTTTGGGCCGGCGCATCATCATCGAATTCGTGTTTGAAAGTTGTTCGTGAAAAGAGTATCGTATCCTTTGAATGAGTGTTTTGCAGCTTTAAATACTTGCCTTGCTTTATTGTTGGCTTTGGTTGTATGTCTATATGATTTGTATGTATTGCTTGGCTAATTGCATTGCATACTCCTCTCATCTCCGTCCTTGAGACCAATTGCCCTCGCTGAGCAATAGTTTTTGCTTATTCCTCTCTATACAATATTTTTTACAGGAGTAGTTGAAGCAGACCCTCTTGAGGTAATTGAGGAGGAGGAACAGGTGGATGTGTTCCCGTGATTGCTCTTCTCTGCTTTGCTGGTGGTTGGTTACCAGATTTTGTGCGAGCCTTGCATGATATGTATATTGCTTGGATGTCGCTTAATTTTGAGGCTTGTAGCCTTGTATGTATTTTCTAGTTGAGGCCTCTACGGTCTTATGTTGTATAAGTTGAAAGAATGTAAAGCTGTAAAAGTTTTACTCTTGTGACTAGTAAAGAAATGCATGCTAATAGCTAACTGTTTAGTGGCATAAATACTTGTGTAGTATGCATGGCATTTTGGTTTGGAAAGTTGGTTAATAAGAGAATGTATATTTTAAAGAAAGTTGGCTTGTTTTGATTATTTTATGGCTTTCGCAAGTATTATTTTGATTTTAGGATTTTCGGATCGTCCGCGGTACAGAGGAGACTCCGTCCGTGTGTCGGGTCCGGGCTTGGCCTTTTGCGGGGTCGGGTCGGGGCGTGACATCTTTAGGTGGTATCAGAGCATGATAGTCTTGCATGAGCCGGGATATGATTCTCGGTCTGTGGGGTAAAAGTCTAAAATGCTAAAGTGTTTATGTATGATTGCTAAGTGAAAAGAAAATGTTATAGTATGACTTTGTGAACTTGGAGTGTTTATGTGTTTAAGTGAAATAGTTTGACAAGTTAAACTTGTCTTATGTGAATTGTGTGATAGAATATTGGATTGTTATTGACTTGAGTGTTATCTAATCTTATGTGCTATATTTCTGTCTATAAGCTGCTTTTAAATGTTGCCAGCTATTGTGAGTTGCTACTATGCCGCCACGTCGTGGTACTCAAGGTATAGGATCAGATGAAGAGGCAGTAGAACAGGGTCAGCAGCCGTTGCCTGAGCAGTTTATGGCTACTATGACTACTACAGTAGACCGGATTACACAGGTGCTGCATGAGCAGAGGCAGGACCGGAATAATTCCCAGGGAAATCAAGCTAATCCTGGTGGACAGGGGTACAGAGTTGAGAATAATCAGTTAGAGAAATTTCTGAGGCACGAGCCGGGAAAGTTCTTCGGGGAGCCGGATGATGAGGCGGCCGATAGATGGATTAATCGAGTTGAGAAGATTTTCACCGCGTTGAGGTATACTGATGAGGCAAGAATAGACTATGCGTCATTCTTATTTGAGGGTGATGCAGAGCAGTGGTAGAATACTGTTAGGATGAGGTGGGATTGTGAGGATGTTCCACATTTATAGGATGATTTTGTGAGTAAGTTTCGGGATAAGTATATTCCCGAGATGGCTATGGAAAGGAGGGAAGATGAGTTTGTGGCCCTGAAACAGGGAAATATGACTGTTGCTCAGTACGAGGCTAGGTTTGTTAGCCTGTCGAGGTATATGCCCGAGTTGGTACGGCCGGCTTGGAGGATGATTCATAGGTTTGTCCGTGGGCTGAGAATGGACATACAGTTGCATTTGACTAGGCAGACCTACACTACTTTTCCCGAGGCATTTCAGGCAGCCTCGAAGTTTGAGAAACGGAAGGCTGAGATGATAGCTGAGAGCAGTATTTGGGCCAGAGCAGCTAGAGTCAGTCGAGGCAGTATCAGTCTTCTACACAGGTTCCTCAGCAGTGTCCGTATCAGCCACAGCAGCAGATTCAGGCTAGGCCAGCTGTGACTAGACCCCAGCAGGGAGGTACAGTTCCTACCCCTGCCAGAGCCCCAGCACCTACAGGAAACACTGCAGTTAGGCAAAATCAGCAGTGTAACTATTGTAATCGGTCAGGGCATATTGAGGCTAACTGCTGGAGGAAGAGTGGTAAATGTACGGGTTGTGGCAGTGATGATCACAGGGTGAGAGATTGCCCTAAGTATAACAATGTTCAGGGCCGTGGTGGAGGCCAAGGTGTTCAGAATAGGGCTGCAGGTGCACGTCCAGCACAGAGAGTTCAGGCTAGGGTCTTTGCACTGGATGCAGAGGAGCTACCCGATACTACAGCTATTGTGGAAGGTACCTTTCTTCTCAATACTCAGCCAGTTAAAGTTTTGATTGATCCCGGAGCTACACATTTGTTTATAACTCCTGCATGTGCACGATCTGTGAATGTTTGCATTGATAAATTGCCTCATGAAGTTGAAGTTTGTACTCCTTTGGGTGCGAAATTTGTTACTGAGTCTATTTGCAAATCTTGTGATATATGTATTGAGAACCGTAAATTTCTTGCTAATTTAATTATATTGCCATTCCGTGACTTTGAAATCATTTTGGGAATAGACTAGTGGGGAAAGTATTATGCTCAGTTGGATTGTAGAACAAAGGTCGATTATCTTAAGGTTCCTGACCTACCGGTACTAGAGATTGTTGAGAGCTGCAGGGCTGCCCGCATTCCAGTTTTATCACCGGTCAAGACTTCTAAGTTGTTGAATAGGGGGTGTGAAGCTTACTTAGCTTATCTGATCAATCAGCCCTGATAAGTTGAGTTTGAATGAGGTTCCGATTGTTAGAGACTTCTCTGGTGTATTTCCCGAGGAATTACCGGGTTTACCACCGGATAGGGAGATTGAGTTCGTGATTGATCTTGTGCCAGGCACTGCCACAATTTCTAGGAGTCCTTATAGAATGGCATCGGCTGAACTTCAGGAGTTAAAAATTCAGCTTCAGAACTTGCTTGAGAAAGGGTTTATACAACCTAGTTCTTCGCCGTGGGGTGCGCCTGTGTTGTTTGTGAGAAAGAAAGACAGCACGCTACGGTTATGCATTGATTACAGGGGACTTAATCAAGTCACGATTAAGAATAAATACCCCTTGCCGTTGATTGAAGAATTGTTTGACCAGTTGCAGGGTGCGAGTGTTTACTCCAAATTTGACTTGAGGCAGGGTTACTATCAACTTAGGATTCGGAGTGACGATATACCAAAGACGGCATTCAGGACTAGATATGGCCACTATGAATTTGTTATTTTGTCGTTTGGTTTGACGAATGCACCAGCCGCATTCATGGACTTGATGCAGAGAGTTTTCCGACCTTACCTTGATCAGTTTGTCGTGATCTTTATTAACGACATTTTAGTGTATTCGAAGAACGAGGCTGAACATGAGCAACACTTGAGGATTGTGCTTCAGACTTTGTAGGAAAACAAGCTTTTTGCTAAATTCAGCAAGTGTGAGTTCTGGTTGAATCAGATATCTTTTCTAGGCCATATCATTTCAGATCGAGGAATTTCAGTGGACCCAGCTAAGATTGAAGTTGTTTCATCTTGGAAGAGACCTGAGACGGTGTCAGAGATTCGGAGTTTTCTTGGATTGGCAGGTTACTACCGGAGATTTGTTAAAGACTTTTCCAAAATTTCTGGACCTTTGAGCCAGTTGACTCGGAAGAAAGTTGCTTACAATTGGGATGCCAAGTGTGAATCCAGTTTCCAAGAATTGAAGAAGAGACTAACTACAGCTCCTATACTAGCTTTACCTGAGGGAACAGAGAACTTCGTTGTCTACAGTGATGCATCTAAAGAAGGTTTGGGCTGTGTTTTAATGCAGAATGGTACGGTGATTGCCTATGCTTCTAGGAAATTGAAACCTTATGAAGTCAATTACCCTACACATGATCTTGAGTTAGCTGCAGTTGTGTTTGCTTTGAAGAAGTGGCGTCATTACTTGTGGGGTTGCAGATTTGAAATATTTACTAACCACAAGAGTCTCAAGTATTTGTTTTCACAGAAGGATCTAAATATGAGGCAGCGGAGATGGCTAGAGCTATTGGGTGGTTACAACTGTTCTATTAACTATGTGCTAGGTAAGGCAAATGTTGTTGCTGATGCTTTGAGCCGAAAGGCTACTGTTGCAAGCTTGATTATCAAGGATTAAGAGACTTTGGAAGAAATTTGTTCATGGAAGCCAGAAGCTACTGAGGTAGGGATTCGATTTGCTAGTTTACAGATTCAGTCAGGGTTGCTAGCACAAATCAGAGAGGCTCAGAAGACTGATCCTCACATCTTGAAGATCCAAGAAAAATCAAAAGGGGGAGAGTCGGAGTTTAAATTACATGCAGATGGCATCTTCAGATTCAGGGATAGAGTATGTGTTCCTGATGATCCGACTTTGAAGAATGAGATCCTGTCTGAGGCACATAATTCGAGGTATACGATTCACCCGGGCAGTACAAAAATGTATAGAGACTTGAGACAACACTTCTGGTGGAACAATATGAAGAGGGAGATTGCTGGGTATGTATCCAGGTGTTTGACTTGTCAGAGGGTTAAAGTTGAGCATCAGAGGCCAACCGGAATTCTACAGCCGTTGTCGATTCCGCAATAGAAGTGGGTACATATAACAATGGACCTTGTGACCGATCTTCCTAGATCTCCGAGAGGATGTGATTCTGTTTGGGTTGTTGTGGATCGCTTGACTAAAGTTACGCATTTTATTCCTGTGAATAAACAGGATAGCCTTGATAAGTTAGCTGAACTTTATGTTGCTAATATTGTGAGATTGCATGGTGTGCCACATAGTATAGTGTCAGATAGGGATCCTAGATTCAGATCTTGTTTTTGGCAGAAGTTGCAAGAGGCCATGGGAACTAAGTTGAGCTTCAGTATTGCATATCATCCGCAAACTGATGGCTAGTCTGAGAGAACCATCAGGATCTTGGAAGACATGCTTCGGGCATATGTGTTAGACTTTGGAAAGAATTGGGAGAAGTTTTTGCCTTTAGCGGAGTTCGCCTACAACAATAGTTATCAATCTACTATAGGTATGGCTCCCTACGAGGCGTTGTATGGTCGTAAATTTAGATCCCCATTATATTGGTAAGAGGTTGGAGAGATGAGAACAATTGATCCGACTGTGTTACCTGAGATGATTAAGATGGTAGATAATGTTCACCTTATTCGCCAGCGTATGCTTACAGCTCAGAGTCGTCAGAAGAGTTATGCGGATAAGCACCGTCGGGATCTTGAGTTTGATTTGGGAGATTGGGTGTTTCTTAAGATTTCTCCACGGAAGGGATTGATTCGGCACGGTAAGAGCGGGAAGCTTAGTCCCAGGTATGTGGGTCCGTATGAGATCACTGAAAAGGTAGGTCCTTTGGCTTATCGATTAGCTTTGCCTCCGAGCATGTCGAGACTGCACAATGTGTTCCATGTGTCTATGTTGAAGAAATACCATCCAGACCCTTCACATGTACTTGAACCAGAGCCTTTGCAGATTGAAGAGAAGTTGTCTTATGAAGAGAAACCGATTCGAATTGTGGATCGGAAAATTCAGGAGCTTCGCAGGAAGAGTATTCCGTTAGTAAAGGTTATGTGGAATCATCATGGATTTGAGGAAGCGACTTGGGAAAGAGAGGACCAAGTTCGGGATCAGTATCCGGAGTTGTTTGTCGACCAGGTAGGAATTGCGTGGGCGCAATTGTTTTAAGGGGGAGAGGGTGTAATACCCGAGCCGGAATATGAATTTTCTTGTTTATTATTTTGAAAATTATATTTTCTTAAATTCTTTGTGAATTAATTGTTACTTTCTCGCTGTCGCAACGTGCATTGCATTTAAGGAGCGATAGCTAGAGAACAATTTCTAGTCCTTAGCAAATAGCGAATCTAGTATTTAGATGACTTAAATTTTATATTTTAATTGTTGCTAGCTGAAAATTTAATATGTGTTAGTTATTGAGCTTAAAAATGTACAAAAATAGAGCCTTTGACCAAGCTTTAAGTTGTTTGACTTGGACCTTTGACCCTTTGACCATTTAACACTTAAATAAGCATTTAACTAAGCAAAAAAAAATAGCAACTGAATAGAGCAGAACAGGCCGAGAGCTTTGAGGGAAAAAAAAAACCTTTCAACCTTTCAATCGTTCAATCTTCGCGAGAGCTCGTGCGGGCTGATTTTCGAGGCAACTAGCGTTGTTTTCCTAGCGACTAGGAGTACCTGAGGTGAGGGAAGCATGTTATTTGCGCATTTAAACGTTATGTATGTTAACTTTGTCAATTTTGAGATTTGTCCGTAGATTGTTGTTTAAAGCGATTTGATGCTTCTAGTATGTTCCTTGGCATTTGTAGAACATGTATTTATAGCTTTGTAACATTTTCTGTGGTTAAATGTTGTGATTGCAAATTAAATTATCAATTGAATAGTGTTTTATGAATAGTAAAACCTTGAAACGTTGAAGTTGAGCTGTTATGCTTTCTGTTGATGTAGAAATGTGCTAGGTACGCTAGAATGCTAAAATGTGTGGTTTGTTTGGGTTGCGTAGTGGAAAAAACGAGAATTATGCCTTTGGAAAAGTCGAGGTCGTTTAGGTCGACTTTAGCGTTTTCTCGTTTTGCATGTTGGCATTGCTTCGGGAAGCCATGGAAGCACTTTTGGTGCGATTATGGCGTTGGTTGGGTGTTTGGTTGTTATAGTTGTAGTTCCAACGAGAAAGGGAGAAATCGGGGCTTTGCGCGAGTTCTAGGGTAAAGTAAGGTTTCGGGGTCTTTAGACGTGCCTTATGGTGACCTAGGAGGGTTGGCGAAGTCAGTTTCCAGAACTCGTGGCTCGTTTGGAAATGGTAGCGTTTTGATAGTTGGGGCCGATTTGTGTTTTTGCTTCTTTTCTTGATTTTATGTATATAGAATGCTTAGGGTTACTTGAAATACTTGTTTGAGTTGTTTTGGATTGAATTGCTTATCAATTGCTGCTATTGCGTGCGAGAGTAACCTACTTTGTTATTCTCCCACGTGTGGCTTTATCGCTTGTTTATCGCCTTGTATCGAGTCTTGCATTGCATAGTGTCTCGCGCGTGAGTGATGGGCCTCTCTGGGTAGCCTTGGGTTGCCAATGTTGGTTGCTCTAGCTCCGCTGCTATTCCCTTTCTCGCTTGGGTTGCCTCCCAGGGAGATTTGGGTCGTAGGTTGATGGATACTTCTGGGGTATTCCAAACTGGTGTTATAAGGTGGTTTGGGCCGGCGCGTCGTCATCGAATTCGTGTTTGAAGGTTGCTCGTGAAAAGAGTATCGTATCCTTTTAATGAGTGTATTGCAGCTTTAAATACTTGCCTTGCTTTATTGTTGGCTTTGGTTGTATGTCTATATGATTTGTATGTATTGCTTGGCTAATTGCATTGCATACTCCTCTCATCTCCGTCCTTGAGACCAATTTCCCTTGCTGAGCAATAGTTTTTGCTCATTCCTCTCTATACAATATTTTTACAGGAGTAGTTGAAGCAGACCCTCTCGAGGTAATTGAGGATGAGGAACAGGTGGAGGTGTTCCCGTGATTGCTCTTCTCTGCTTTGCTGGTGGTTGGTTACCAGATTTTGTGCGAGCCTTGCATGATATGTATATTGCTTGGATGTCGTTTAATTTTGAGGCTTGTAGCCTTGTATGTATTTTCTAGTTGAGGCCTCTACGGTCTTATGTTGTATAAGTTGGAAGAATGTAAAGCTGTAAAAGTTTTACTCTTGTGACTAGTAAAGAAATGCATGCTAATAGCTAACTGTTTAGTGGCATAAATACTTGTGTAGTATGCATGGCATTTTGGTTTGGAAAGTGGGTTAATAAAAGAATGTATATTTTAAAGAAAGTTGGCTTGTTTTGATTATTTTATGGCTTTCGCAAGTATTATTTTGATTTTAGGGTTTTCGGATCATCCGCGGTACAGAGGAGACTCCGTCCGTGTGTCGGGTTCGGGCTTGGCCTTTTGCGGGGTCGGGTCGGGGTGTGACATTGAGGGCACGAATCCCTTATTTTTTGACGGTTCACAGTCCCAGCCTACAGAGATGGCCCCTTCAAAAGGCCCAATGGCCTTAATCACACCCCATCCGCCACAACAACGAACCATCCTCAAAAGATGTGATATCAACGCATTGTAAGCCCTCTAATGTCCCGCGAGTTAGGTTGTAGTCCTTTTTGCTGCTCAGGGCATACAATCCGTGATGAAAAAATAGCACAAAAAGCAGAAAAGTGGCCCAAAACTGATGAAGTCGTTAAATTTTGGGCTCCGAACATAGGCATAGCCTAACAGGCTGGCCACCCTTATCGTAGAGCTCTCAGAGAGCTTTCCAACGGTTTGTTGTGCACCGCGTAACTCTTTACGGGTCAAAAGTTATGCGCATCGGAGCGACGGAGACCTGATCACAAGCCCACGACCTCGGTTTGCAGGCCCAACCTCTGCGTGAAAATAAGTTGTATTGCCCAAGGGGCCGTGGGATTCGGTAATAGAAAAGTGATGGATAAAGAATCTTGGCAAGCCTAACCGGGGCAAAAAAAAATTGAAAAGGAAGGGTGCTACACGAGGACTTCCCAGGGGGTCACCCATCCTAGTACTACCCTCGCCCAAGCACCCTTAACTTCGGAGTTCTGATGGGATCCGGAGCATTAGTGCTGGTATGATCGCAACCGTCATCTTGAGGGCACAAATCCCTTATTTTTTGAATGGTCACAGTCCCAGCCAGAGAGATGTCCCATTCAAAAGGCCCAATGGCCTTAACAACAACCCATTCGCTACAACAATGCAGCATCCTCGCAAGAAGTGATATCGACGAGTTGTAGGGCCCTATATTGTCCCACGAGTTAGGTTGTCTTCCTTTTCGTGGCTCACGACGTACGATCCGGGACAGAAAAACAGTACAAAAGTAGAAAAGTGGCCCGAAACTGATGAAAACATTCGATTTGGGGCTCCGAACACAGGCGCAGCTTAATAGGCTGGTTGCCTCAATCGTATAGCTCTCGGAGAGCTTTCCAACGGTATATTGTGCACCGCGTAACTCTTTACGAATCAAAAGTTATGCGCACCGGAGAGACGGAGACCTGATCACAAGCCCCACGCCCTCGGTTTGCGGGCCCAACCTCTACGTGAAAAGAAGTTGTGTTGCCTAAGGTGCCGTGGGATTCGGTAATAGAAATGTGATGGATAAAGCATCTTGGCAAACCTAACCAGGGTAAAAAAAATTGAAAAGCGGGGCTGCAAGATGAGGACTTCCCAGGGGGTCACCCATCCTAGTACTACTCTCGCCCAAGCACGCTTAACTTAGGAGTTCTGATGGGATCCGGTGCATTAGTGCTGGTATGATCGCTACCGTCATCTTGAGGGCACAAATCTCTTTTTTTTGATGGTTCACAGTCGCAGTCCAGAGAGATGGCCCATTCAAAGGGCCCAATGGCCTTAACAAAAACCCATCCACTA
Organism: Ehretia macrophylla; assembly: GCA_037974665.1. Taxonomy (NCBI): domain Eukaryota; kingdom Viridiplantae; phylum Streptophyta; class Magnoliopsida; order Boraginales; family Ehretiaceae; genus Ehretia; species Ehretia macrophylla. The sequence continues at coordinate 34,702,927 of CM075766.1, forward strand.
CAACAACGCAGCATCCTCGCAAGACGGGATATCGACGCATTGTAGGGCCCTATAATATCCCGCGAGTTAGGTTGTCATCCGTTTCACGGCTGATGACGTACGATCCGGGAAGAAAAACAGCATAAAAGTAAAAAATAGGCCTGAAACTAATGAAAACATTCAATTTTGGGCTCCGAAAATAGGAGCAGCTTAGGAAGCTTACTGCCCCTATCGTAGAGCTCTCGGAGAGTTTTCCAACGGTATGTTGTACGCCATGTAACTCCTTACAGATCAAAAGTTATGCGCACCAGAGCAACAGTGACCTGGTCACAAGCCCCACGCCCTCGGTCTGCCAGCCCAGCCTCTACGTGAAGTGAAGTTGTCTTGCCCAAGGTGCCGTCGGATTCGGGAATAGAAATGTGATGGATAAAGCATCTTGGCATGGCTAACCGGTGCAAAAACAATTGAAAAGGGGGGTGCAACACAAGGACTTCCCAGGGGGTCACTCATCTTAGTACTACCCTCGACCATGCACGCTTAACTTCGGAGTTCTGATGGGGTCCGGTGCATTAGTGCGGGTGTGATCGCACCCATCTTGTTAAGGGCACAAATCCATTATGTGTTGAAGGTTCACAGTCCCAGCCCAGAGAGATAGCCCATTCAAAAGGGCCAATGGCCTTAACGACAACCCGTCCCCTACAACAACGCAGCATCCTCGCAAGATGTGATATTGATGCATTGTAGGGCCCTATAATGTCCCACGAGTTAGGTTGTCGTCCTTTTCGTTGCTCACGACGTACGATCCGGGACGGAAAAACAACGCAAAAGTAGAAAAATGGCCAAAACGGTTGAAAATATTCGATTTTGGGCTCCGAAAATTGGCACGACTGAGCAGGTTGGCTGCCCCCGATGTAAGGCTCTAGGATAGCTTTCCAACGATATGCTGTGCGCCGCCTAACTCCTTGCGGATCAAAAGTTATGGGCACCGGAGCGACAGACACCTGGTCACATGCCCATGCCCTCGGTTTGCGAGCCCAGCCTTTAGGTGAGGCAAAGTTGTGTTGCCCAATGTGTTGTGGGATTCGATTATAAAAATGTGATCGATAAAGCATCTTGGCAAGCCTAACTAGCGCAAAAAAATAGAAAAGGGAGGTAAAACATGAGTACATCCCAGGAGGTCACCATCCTAGTACTACTCTCGCCCAAGCACACTTAACTTCGGAGTTCTGAAGAGATCCGGTGCATTAGTGCTGGTATGATCACACCCGTCAGGTTGAGGGCACAAATCCCCTATTTGTTGACGGTTCACAGTCCCAGCCTAGAGAGATGGCCTATTCAAAAGGCCCAACGGGCTTAACGACAACCCATCTGCTTCAACAACGCAGCATCCTCGCAAGACAAGATATCGACTCATAGTTGGGCCCTATAATGTCCCATGAGTTAGGTTGTCGTCCTTTTCGTGGCTCACGACTTACGATCCGGGACGAAAAAATAGTGCAAAAGTAGAAAAGTGGCCCGAAAGTGATGAAAATGTTTGATTTTAGGCTCCGATAACAGGCGCGGCCGAGCAGGCTTGCTGCCCTTATTGTAGAGCTCTCGTAGAGCTTTCCAATGGTATGTTGTGCGCTGCGTAACTCCTTACGGATCAAAAGTTATAGGCAACGGAGCGACGGAGACCTGGTCATAAGCCCCACGCCCTCAGTTTACGGGCCCAGCCTTTACTTGAAGTGAAGTTGTCTTGCCAAGGTGCCGTGGGATTCGGTAATATAAATGTGATGGATAAAGCATCTTGGCAAGCCTAACCGGGGCAAAAAAAATTGAAAAGGCGGGTGCAACACGAGGACTTCCCAAGGGGTCACCCACCTTAGTGCTATTGTTGCCCAAGCATGCTTAACTTCGGATTTGTAATGGGATCCAGTGCATTAGTACTGGTATGATCGCACCCGTCATGTTGAGGGCACAAATCCGTTATTTTTTCACGGTTCACAGTCCCAGCCCAGAGATATGGCCCATTCAAAAGGCCCAATGGGCCTAACGATAACCCATCTGCTACAACAACGCAACATCCTTGCAAGATGTGATATCGACAGATTGTAGGTACCTATAATGTCTCACAAGTTAGGTTGTCGTCCGTTTCGCAGCTCACGACGTACGGTCCAGGTCGGAAAAACAGTTCAAAAGTAGAAAAGTATCCCAAAATTGATGAAAACATTCAATTTTGAGCTCCAAACACTGGCGTAGCCAAATAGGCTAGCTGCGCATGTCGTAGAGCTCTCGGAGAGCTTTTCAACGGTATGCTGTGCGCTGCGTAACTCTTTACGGATCAAAAGTGATGGGCACCGGAGTGACAGAGACCTTGTCCCAAGCCCCACGCCCTCGGTTTGCGGGCCCAGCCGCTGCGTGAAAAGAAGTTGTCTTGCCCAAGGTGCCGTGGGATTCAGTAATAGAAATGTGATGGATAAAGTATCTTGGCAAGCCTAACCGGGGCGAAAAAAAATTGAAAATGGGGGGTGCAACACGAGGACTTCCCAAGGGCTCACCCATCCTAGTACTACTCTCGCCCAAGCACGTTTAACTTCGGAGTTCTGATGGAATCCGGATCATTAGTGCTGGTATGATCGTACCTGTCATGTTGAGGGCACAAATCCCTAATTTTTTGACGATTCACAGTCCCAGCCCAGAGAGATGGCCCATTCAAAAGGCCTAATGGGCTTAACAACAACCCATCCGCTTCAACAATGTAACAATGTCGGAAGACATGATATCGACCCGTTGTAGGGCCCTATAATTTCCCGCAAGTTAGGTTGTCGTCCTTTTCGCGGCTCACGACGCACGATCTGGGACGAAAAAATAGCGTAAATGTAGAAAAGTGGGTTGAAACTGATGAAAACATTAGATTTTGGGTTCCAAAAACGGGTGCAGCCGAGCAGGATTGGGGCCCCCGTCATAGAGATGTCGGAGAGCTTTCCAACGGTATGCTGTGCGACGCATAACTTCATACAAATTAAAAGTTATGCTCACCAGAGCGACGGAGACCTTGTCACAAGTCCTACGCCCTCGGTTTGCAGGCCCAGCCTCAACGTGAAGCGAAGTTGTCTTGCCTAAGGTGCCGTGGGATTCGATACTATATTTGTGATGGATAAGGCATCTTGGCAAGCCTAACCGGGGCAAAAAAAATTGAAAAGCGGGGTGCAACACGAGGACTTCCTACGGTGTCACCCATCCTAGTACTACTCTCGCCCAAGCACGCTTAACTTCGGAGTTCTGATAGGATCCAGTGCATTAGTGCTTGTATGATCGCACCCATCATGTTGTGGGCACAAATCCCTTATTTTTTGACGGTTCACAGTCCCAGCCCATAGAGATGGTCCATTCAAAAGGCCCAATGGCCTTAACGACAACCTATCCGCTACAATAACGCAACATCCTCTCAAGAAATGATACCGACGCGTTGTAGGGCCCTATAATGTCCCGCGAGTTAGGTTTTCGTCCTTTTCGCGGTTCACGACGTACGACCTGGGATGGAAAAACAAAGCAAAAAATAGAAAACTCGCACGAAACTGATGAAAATATTTGATTTTGGGCTCCAAAAATTGGCGCAGCCAAGTAGGCTGGCTGCCCTCGATGTAGGGCTCTCAGAGGGCTTTCCAACGGTATGCTGTGCGCCGTGTAACTCCTTACGAATCAAAAGTTATGCGCACCGGTACGACGGAGACTTGGTCACAAGCCCCACGCCCTCAGTTTGAGGGCCCAGCCTCTACGTCAAGCGAAGTTGTCTTGCCCAAGGAGCCGTGGGATTCGGTAATTGAAATGGGATGGATATAGCATTTTGGCAAGCCTAACCAGGGCAAAAAAAATTGAAAAGGGGGGGTGCAACACGAGGACTTCCCCGGGGGTCACCCATCCTAGTACTACTCTCGCCCAAGCACGTTTAACTTCAGAGTTCTGATGGGATCTGATGCATAAGTGATAGTATGATCGCACCCGTCATGTTGAGTGCACAAATCCCTTATGTGTTGACGGTTCACAGTCCCAGCCCAAAGAGATGGCCCTTTAAAAAGGCCCAATGGACTAAACGACAACCCATCCGCTACAACAACACAGCATCCTCGCAAGACGTGATATATGGACGTTGTAGGGCCCTATAATGTCCCGCAAGTTAGGTTGTAGTCCTTTTCACGGCTTACGACGTATGATCCGAGATGGAAAAATAGAGCCAAAGCATAAAAGTGGCCCGAAACTGATGAAAACGTTCAATTTTGGGCTCCAAACACAGGCGCAGCCTAACAGGATGGTTGCCCTTATTGTAGAGCTCTCAAAGAGCTTTCCAACAGTTTGTTGTGCACCGCGTAACTCTTTACGGCTCAAAAGTTATGCGTACCGGCGCGACGGAGACCTGATCACAAGCCCACGCCCTTGATTTGCCGGCCCATCCTCTACGTAAAAAGAAGTTGTATTGCCCAAGGTGCCGTGGGATTCGGTAATAGAAATGTGATGGATAAAGCATATTGGCAAGCCTAACCGGGGCAAAAAAAATTGACAAGGGAGGGTGCTACACGAGGACCTCCTAGGGGGTCACCCATCCTAGTACTACTCTCGCCCAAGCACGCTTAACTTCGGAGTTCTTATGGGATATGGTTCATTAGTACTGGTATGATTGCACCCGTCATGTTGAGGGCACAAATCCCTAATTTTTTGACGGGTCATAGTCACAGCCTAGGGAGATGGCCCATTCAAAAGGCCCAATGGGCTTAACGACAACCCATCTGTTTCAACAACGCAGAATCCTTACAAGACATCATATCGGCGCATTGTAGGGCCCTATAATGTCCTGCGAGTTAGGTTCCCATCCTTTTTGTGGCTCACAACGTACGATTCGTGATGGAAAAACAACGCAAAAGAAGAAAAATGGCCAAAAATTGATGAAAACACTCGATTTTGGGGTCCGAAAATAGAAGTAGCCGAGCAGGCTTGCTGCCCCTATCGTAGCTCTCGGAAAGCTTTCCAACAGTATGTTGTGCACCACATAACTCCTTACGGATCAAAATTTATGCGTACCGGAGTGACGGAGACCTGGTCACAAACCCACGCCCTCGGTTTGCAGGCCCAACCTCTACGTGAAGTGAAGATGACTTGCCCAAGAAGCCATGGGATGCGGTAATAGAAATGTGATGGATAAAGCATCTTGGCATGCCTAACCAGGTTAAAAAAAATTAAAAAGAGGGGGTGCAACACGAGGACTTCCCAAGGGGTCACCTATCCTAGTACTACTCTCGCCCAAGCACCCTTAACTTCGGAGTTCTGATGGGATCCGATGTATTAGTGCTGGTATGATCGCATCCGTCATGTTGAGGGTACAAATCCCTTATTTTTTGATGGTTCACAGTCCCAGCCCAACGAGATGGCCCATTCAAAAGGCCCAATGGGCTTAACAACAACCAATCCGCTACAACAATGTGGCATCCTCGCAAGAAGTGATATCGACGTGTTGTAGGGCCCTATATTGTCCCGCGAGTTAGGTAGTCTTTCTTTTTGCAGCTCACGACGTACGATCCGGGACGAAAAAATAGTACAAAAGTAAAAAAGTGGCCCGAAACTGATGAAAATGTTCAATTTTGGGCTCCGAACACAGGCACAGCCTAATAGGCTGGCTGCCCCCATCGTAGAGCTCTCGGAGAGCTTTCCAACGGTATACTGTGCATCGCATAACTCTTTACGGATCAAAATTTATACGCACCGAAGCGACGGAGACCTGATCACAAGACCCACGCCTTCGGTTTGCGAGTCCAGCCTCTAGGTGAAGCGAAGTTGTCTTGCCCAAGGTGCCGTCAGATTCGACAATAGAAATGTGGCGGATAAAGCATCTTGGTAAGCCTAACCAGGGCAAAAAAAATTAAAAAGGGGGGGTGCAACACGAGGACTTCCCAGGGGGTCACCCATCCTACTACTACTCTCACCCACGCACGCTTAACTTCAGAGTTCTGATGGGATCCTGTGAATTAGTGCTGGTATGATCGCACTCGTCATGTTGAGGGCACAAATCCTTTATGCTTTGACGGTTCACAATCCCAGCCCAAAGAGATGGCCCATTCAAAAGGCCCAACGGCCTTAACAACAACCCATTCGCTAGAAAAACGCTGCATCCTTGCAAGACGTGATATCGACACATTGTAGGGCGCTATAATGTCCCGCGAGTTAGGTTGTCATCCGTTTCACAGCTCACGACGTACGATTCGAGAAGGAAAAATAGCGCAAAAGTAGAAAAGTGGCCCGAAACTGATGAAAATGTTCAATTTTGGGCTCTAAAAATAAGAGCAGCTTAGCAAGCTTACACTCCCCATCGTAGAGCTCTCAGAGAGCTTTCCAACGGTATGTTGTACGCCACGTAACTCCTTACAGATCAAAAGTTATGCGCACCGGAGCAACGATGACCTGGTAACAAGCCCCACGCCCTCGGTTTACGGGCCCAGCCTCTACGTGAAGTGAAGTTGTCTTGCCCAAGGTGCCGTCAGATTCGGGAATAGAAATGTGATGGATAAAGCATCTTGGCATGGCTCACCGGTGCAAAAATAATTGAAAATGGAGGGTGCAACACAAGGACTTCCTAGGGGGTCACCCATCCTAGTACTACCCTCGCCCAAGCACGCTTAACTTCGGAGTTCTGATGGGGTCTGGTGCATTAGTGCTGGTGTGATCATACCCATCATGTTAAGGGCACAAATCCCTTATGTGTTAAAGGTTCACAGTCCCAGCCTCGAGAGATATCCCATTCAAAAGGCCTATTGGGCTTAACAACAACCCATCCGCTACAACAACGCAGCATCCCCAAAAGAGGTGATATTGACGTGTTGTAGGGCCCTCTATTGTCCCGTGAGTTAGGTTGACGTCATTTTCGAGGATCACGACGTACGATCTGGGAAGGAAAAACAGCTCAAAAGTAAAAAAGTTGCCCAAAATGGTTGAGAATATTCGATTTTGGGCTCCGAAAATAGGCGTGACTGAGCAGGCTAGCTGCCCTCGATGTAGGGCTCTAGGAGAGCTTTCCAACGGTTAGCTGTGCATCACGTAACTCTTTACGGAACAAAAGTTATGCGCACCGAAGCGACGGATACCAAGTCACAAGCCCCACGCCCTCGGTTTGCGAGCCTAACCTCTACGTGAGGCGAAGTTGTCTTGCCCAGGGTGTCGTGGGATTCGGTAACAGAAATGTGATGGATAAAGCATCTTGGCAAGCCTAACCGGGGAAAAAAAATGAAAAGTGAGGTGCAACACGAGGACTTCGCAGGGGGTCACCTATCCTAGTACTACTCTCGCCCAAGCACTCTTAACTTCGGAGTTCTGATGGGATACGATGCATTAGTGGAGGTATGATCACATCCGTCATGTTGAGGGCACAAATCCCCTATGTGTTGACGGTTCACAGTCCCAGCCCAGAGAGATGGCCAATTCAAAAGGCCCAATGGGCTTAACAACAACCCATCTGCTTCAACAACGCAGCATCCTCGCAAGACGTGATATCGACGCCTTGTAGGGCCCTCTAATGTGCCGTGAGTTTGGTTGTCATCCTTTTCGCAGCTCATGACGTACGATTTGGGACGAAAAAATAGTGCAAAAGTGGAAAAGTGGCCCGAATCTGATAAAAATGTTTGATTTTAGGCTCCGATAACCGGCGTGGCCGAGCAGGGTTGTTACCCCTGTCGTAGAGCTCTCAGAGAGCTTTCCAACGGTATGCTGTGCGCCACGTAACTCCTTACGGATCAAAAGTTATGTGCACCGGAGAGACGGAAACCTGGTCACAAGCCCCACGCCCTCAGTTTGAGGGCCCAGCCACTACGTGAAGCGAAGTTGTCTTGCCCAAGCTGTCCTGGGATTCAGAAATAGAAATGTGATGGATAAAGTATCTTGGCAAGCATAACCGGGGAAAAAAATTTGAAAATGAGGGTGCAACACGAGGACTTCCCAGGGGGTCACCCATCCTAGTACTACTCTCGCCCTAGCACACTTAACTTCGGAGTTGTAATGGGATCCAGTGCATTAGTGCTGGTATGATCGCACCCGTCATGTTGAGGGCACAAATCTGTTATTTTTTGACGGTTCACAGTCCCAGTCCAGAGATATGGCCTATTCAAAAGGCCCAATGGCCTTAACGACAACCCATCATGTCACGCCCCAACCCGACCTATAGTGGCTAGACTGGGGTGTGAACTAATTCATTTATACTATTTCACATTCTTACCCTTTTGTTATGATTTAATGCCTAACGTTGGCCTAGAGCTCCAATTTTTTTTTCGGAAAACTGACAGCATAACGGCTGTATTTAAGACCTTTGGTTTGGCCTATTTCCTAAAACGCCTCAAAACCTGTAATCATTGATTCAATTCCAACTAAAATTTTCTATTTTTTTATCAATAGATATGCCTACTAATTTATCTCGATAGTCTCATTTGATTGACAAGCCTAGCTGATAACTATGTCCCGTTTATTTACCGGTTCTTGTCTTGCAAGTAATTATTATCCCTTAGCTTGCGCATAAGCACCTAAGTGAGATTAGATAGAGTTTCATTATATGTTTTTTCACCTAGTGGTTTAAACACCTATGATAACTACTAATCAAGATAATAAAAGCAAACAACCAATAAAAAGTTCATCCGGTTATAATCAGTACAAGCCAAAATTAGACCCAAATCACAATGGGGTCATTTACATCAATAAAATGAACAGTTTGCAATCAAACACAACATCCATATAGCAACCACTTTCAGGGAAAGCACAAAAGCACGTAGTCACTCCAAGGAATTGTAAACAAGCACATTCTCCTCAGGTACCTATTCCAAATCTGTTTCACCTGTGACAAAAAGAGGGTGAGTCCTTATGAACTCAGCGAGGAGAAACGAGAGATAACGTTTTTAAAACTCTTTTCCGGTTAATCTTATGAAAAACCCTTTTTAAAACGTGTCATATGAAATAAAAAAGTTCATAACATAATATAAATATAAATAAACACATTTACCCGTCTTTCCTCCCCGAGGTCCTCTAGGAACCAAGCGAGAGTACTTAAACATATTGTAAAAAGGATATGTTTTGATACATATAGGACTCTAGAGGTGGCTCCAATGAGCTCAAGAGGTAGCTCCCACCACTTTCAGGTGTAGTACTTTGCCCCGTATAGCACTTAGTTCCTGCCGTTCAAGGGATACCTTGCGCTTTTACTTTCAAGTTCATTTCGATAACAATTGTTGCGGCTGGCTTCAATCATTCACTTATCACTCCAAATGGGTGTACTTCGGATGTACCCCAAAATCCTACGACCCAACTCTCCGAGGGTGGAATGCCAAGTGAGAGAGGGAATTGGACTATGGTAGTCACGGGAGCGCCAGCAAGCCCTATGCCGCCCAGCATTCGTGAAATGCTACAATGCCACAATGAAAGGTTGCAACCTTGTATGCAATGCCCATTTATGCCATTAAACATTTCACATTAGGAGGTCAACAAAGTAGGTTGCCTCCGAGCAAGTATATGATCACATTTTGACATATTGGCATATAAGGCATTGTAAGAACATATAATCATTTCATATATCCATTTAAAAGCAATTAAACTTTCACGGGCAGACAAGTAATCATGTTCAAATAAGCCATTGAATATCTTTTAACAATTCACATTAGGAGGTCAACAAAGTAGGTTGCCTCCAAGCAATTATAAGATCACATATCGATAAGTAAACATGCAAGGCATGCTTGACATGTATATTCACTTTGTAAAACACTTAGAGAGGCATATGATCATTTGACGGGCAGCCAAGTAACTTCATATAAAACAAGTTATCTAACTCATTTCGGGTTCATATATCAAGTGTTGAGATCATACAAGCATGCAATGACACTTACACAAAACCGGGTGCAAGAATAGTTCACTTATCAACATGCAATCATCGGGAATCATATTTAGAGCTCTAAGGACAATTATGGGCAGCCTATTAACCACACAATTGAACACATTTAACCATAGGATCATCTCTTAGCAAGTATTCATAAGCGATAGGGCCTCAATTCCGTGCTTACACATGCGATTAAGCAAACCATTCATCAATTAATGAATCCAAGCCACGAATCAACCAAATTAAGCAACCTCAACCAACCACAACAGCCAAAGACAAATTCTAATTTCCATAATCACAAGCATTCAATACCACAAGTAAAGTTACCACATGATTCAAAGCATATTACCAAGCAAAAACCTTACTGCAATGGTCTGTTTTTCCACATTCAATTAGCCAAGAAAATAATCTCCAAATTCAGTGAACCAAATGTCAACTAGAATCTTAATGAGTTTTTTAATTCTAGAAACAAACCTCGCTGCATTTGGAGTTCGGATTTAGGAGTTATGGCCAAAACCGTGAGACTACACAAAACTGTCCAGATTCATACACATTTCGATATTTGCTACTTTTGAGGTCTTTAAAAGCAAAATTAGACTTATCCTATTTCTTTGAAAAATGTTCAGAACTGAAAAATATAGTGGGCTACCAAATTTCATGCTTTTTGGACATCGTTTACTAGGCCAAAACTATTTCATTCTACAAGGTCAGAAAGCTGCCATAAACCTACTTCAGATTTCCAAGTTTTCCAGATTTAGACACCTTTCGATATTTGGCCATTTTGGAAGTCTTAGAGTCAAAATTGGCCTTGGCCTATTTCTACAAAAAAATGTTCATAACTGACCAAACTAGTGACCTACCAATTTTCATGCATTTTTATCAATGTTTACAAGGCCAGAAACACTTCATTCTACAAGGTCAGAAATCTGCCAGCCAAAAATGTGTTTACATATCTTCAAGTTTCTAGCCATTATCAAGCCATGCATGAGAAGATAGGCTCATATACACACATATACAATAATTACAGAGGTAAATCTAGTCATATGAGAGCATACATGTGAGTTTTGAGAGCTTTTAAAAGAGTTTAACCCTCACCTTAGCAAATCGATAGATTAAGATTCACAAACGCTCTTTGAATCGCACAACTTGACCTTTTTCCTTGCCTTGGCCAAGAGGTATCTTGATTTCCCTTAAATCCTAACTTAGTTAGCTTGTGTAGGAGGTGTGCATGTGTTTAGAACAAAAAGAAATGTAAGAAAACCATCAAAACTTTACCTAGGCTGAAAATGATGAGTTATGAGCTTGTATGAGACTTTCTTGTGTGTTTGCTTGCTATGGCTTGCTATGTCCGAGCTTGGGAGAGTCTTAGAGAGTCCTTGAGAGTTGTTAGGAGTCTTGGGAGCTCAAAGGGCAGCCTTGGTCGAAAATAGAGAGAGAAGAGAGAGCTTGAGAGAGTTTTGAGAGAAAAATGATGTTGAAGTGTTTGTATGAGTGTGGCATGTATGTGTGTCAGCCTTGGGCTTTACAAATCTGAATTTTGTGTCATCTTTAGCATTTTTTTGAGTTGAAATGAAGCATGGCATTGAGAGGGTCAAAAATGAGATGCTTGGGGTAGGGTGTAGGTGAATTTTTTATGTATTCTTGTGCTTTGTGAGGAATATTGAGTGTTTAGTTTATTGTTTGTTGTTAGAGCATGTTAGGGAATGTCAAAAGAATGTCTTGTGTTTAGTGTTTGTGTAAGAAAATGTTGGGCATTTAGGGATTCTAGGTAGTATAGAATATAATTGATGTTTGATGATGAGTTGAATTATGAATAGAATAATAGATAGTGGAAAATGTAGGAATAATTTCGTGTTATTTTATTGTTAGTGGAATTTGTAGGATTTGAACTAGGAATTTAATAATGGTTAGTGGATTGTGTAGGATTATTTTATTGTCTTGTGCTTTGTGTAGGATTCTTTATTGATTAGTGTGCAGGCACACTTTCCTAGGTATAGGGCACGGACGACGAAGCATGCACAGAAATCAATATAGGGCACGAATTACGAGGTAGAAACGAACTAAGAGGTAAGACACGTACTTCAAGACTAAGGCACATACTTCAAGGTAAATGCACAAATTCCAATGTAAATGCACGCAATCCTAAGTGAATGCACGTAAACTAATGCAAGGCACGTAATTCAATGCAATGCACGAAAATCCAGGTACAATACTTAGATCTAGGTTAAGACACGCAATTCAAGGTTAGGGCACACGAAACGAGGTAACACACGTAAATCGAGGATTAGGGCACACAATTCTAGGTTAAGGCACGTATGACGACGTATGCACAAACACCAAGACAGGACACATAATCCAAGTTCGGTCATATAATTCTAGGTCTATGGCATGCAAATCGAGGTAGAACACGTTATTCGGGGTCGGGCATCACACATCCGCTACAACAAGCCCCACGCCCTCGGTTTGCAGGCCCAGCCTCTACGTGAAAAGAATTGTCTTGCCCAAGGTGCCGTGGGATTCAGGAATAGAAATGTGATGGATAAAGCAACTTGACATGGCTAACCGAGGCAAAAAAAATTGAAAAGTGGGGTGCAACACGAGGACTTCCCAAGGGGTCACCCATCCTGGTACTTCTCTCGCCCAAGCACGCTTAACTTCGGAGTTCTGAGGGGGTCCGTTGCATTAGTGCTGGTGTGATCGCACCCATCATGTTAAGGGCACAAATCCCTTATGTGTTGAAGGTCCATTGTCCCAGCCCAGAGAGATAGCCCATTCAAAAGGGCCAATGGTCTTAACGACATCCCATCTTCTTCAACAATGCAGCATCCTTGCAAGACGTGATATCGACGCATTGTAAGGCCCTCTAATGTCCCGCAAGTTAGGAGGTCGTCTTTTTCGCGGTTCATGACAAACGATCTGGGACGGAAAAACAGCGCAAAGAGCAAAAAAGTGGCCCAAAATTGATGAAAATGTTCAATTTTGGACTCCAAAAATAGGTGCAGTTGAGCAGGCTTGCTGCCCCCGATGTAGGGCTCTAGGATAGCTTTCCAACGGTAAGCTTTGCGCCGCATAACTCTTTACGGATGAAAAGTTATGCGCACCGGAACGACGAAGACCTGGTCACAAGCCCCACACCCTCGGTTTGCGAGCCCAGCCTCTATGTGAGGCGAAGTTGTCTTGCCCAAGGTGTTGTGGGATTCGCTAACTGAAATGTGATGGATAAAGCATCTTGGCAAGCCTAACCGGGGAAAAAAAATTGAAAAGCGAGGTGCAACACGAGTACTTCCCAAGGGGTCACCCATCCTAGTACTACTCTCGCCCAAGCACACTTAACTTCGCAGTTCTAAAGAGATCCGGTGCATTAGTACTGGTATGATCGCACCCGGCATGTTGAGCCCATAAATCCCTTATGTGTTAATGGTTCACAGTCCCAGCCCAGAGAGATGGCCCATTCAAAAGGCCCAATGGGCTTAACGACAACCCATCTATTTCAACAACGTAGCATCCTCACAAGACGTGAAATCGACGCATTCTAGGGCCCTCTAATGTCCCATGAGTTAGGTTGTCATCCTTTTCGCGGCTCACGACGTGCGATTCATGACGAAAAAACAGTGCGAAAGTAGAAAAGTGGCCCGAAACTGATGAAAACATTCAAATTTTGGCTCCGAAAACAGGCATGGCCGAGCAGGCTTGCTGCCCCTATCGTAGAGGTCTCGGAGAGCTTTACAACGGTATGCTGTGAACCGCGTAATTCCTTACGGATCAAAAGTTATGGGCACCGGAGTGATGGAGACCTGGTCACAAGCCCCACGCCCTCAGTTTGCAGGCCCAACCTCTACGTGAAGTGAAGTTGTCTTACCCAAGGTGACGTGGGATTCAGTAATAGAAATATGATGGATAAAGCATCTTGGCAAGCCTAATCGGATCCTTGCAAGATGTGATATCGACAGAGTGCTGGTATGATTGCACCCATCTCGCCTAAGCACGCTTAACTTCGGAGTTGTAATAGGATCCAGTGCATTAGTGCTGGTATGATTGCACCCATAATGTTGAGGGCACAAATCCGTTATTTTTTGACGGTTCATAGTCCCAGCCCAGAGATATGGCCCATTCAAAAGGCCCAATGGGCCTAACGACAACCCATCTGCTAAAACAACGCAGCATCCTTGCAAGATGTGATATCGACAGATTGTAGGGACCTATAATGTCTCGTGAGTTAGGTTGTCGTCCCTTTCGCGGCTCACGACGTACGGTCCGAGTCGGAAAAATAGGTCAAAGGTAGAAAAGTATCCCAAAACTGATGAAAACATTCGATTTTGGGCTCCGAACACTAGCGCAGCCAAACAGGCTAGCTGTCCAAGTCGTAGAGCTCTTGGAGAGCTTTCCAACGGTATGCTGTGCGCTGCGTAACTCTTTACGGATCAAAAGTTATGGTCAGTGGAGCGACAGAGACCTAGTAACAGGCCCCACGCCCTCGGTTTGCGGGCCCAGCCTCTACGTGAAGCGAAAATGTCTTGCCCAAGGTGCCGTGGGATTTGTTAATAGAAATGTGATGGATAAAGCATCTTGGAAAGGCTAATCGGGGCAAAAAAAATTGAAAATAGGGGGTGCAACACGAGGACTTCCCAGGAAGTCACACATCTTAGTACTAGTCTCGCCCAAGCACGCTTAACTTCGGAGTTCTAATGGAATCCGGTTCATTAGTGCTGGTATGATCGCACCCGTCATGTTGAGGGCACAAATCCCTGATTTTTTGACGGTTCACAGTCCCAGCCCAGAGATATGGCCCACTCAAAAGGCCCAATGGGCTTAACAATAACCCATCCGCTTCAACAATGTAGCATCATCAGAAGACGTGATATCGACACGTTGTAGGGCCCTATAATTTCTCGCAAGTTAGGTTGTCGTCCTTTTCGCAGCTCACAACGTACGATCTGGGACGGAAAAATAGTGTAAATGTAGAAAAGTGGGCTGAAACTGATGAAAACATTAGATTTTGGGCTCCAAAAACTGGTGCAGTCGAGCAGGCTTGTGGCCCCTATCTTAGAGATGTCAGAGAGCTTTCCAACAGTATACTGTGCGACACATAACTCCGTACGGATTAAAAGTTATGCTCACTAGAGCGACGGAGACCTTGTCACAAGTCCTACGCCCTCGGTTTGCGAGCCCAGCCTCCACGTGAAGCGAAGTTGTCTTGCCTAAGATGCTGTGGGATTTGTTAATAGAAATGTGATGGATAAAGCATCTTGGCAAGCCTAACCGGGGCAAAAAAAAAAGAAAAGTGGGGTGCAACACGAGGACTTCCCATGGTGTCACCCATCTTAGTACTACTCTCGCCCAAGCACACTTAACTTCGGAGTTCTGATAGGATCCGGTGCATTGGTGCTTGTATGATCGCACCCATCATGTTGCGGGCACAAATCCCTTATTTTTTGACAGTTCACAGTCCCAGCCCATAGAGATGGTCCATTCAAAAGGCCTAATGGCCTTAACGACAACCCATCCACTACAACAACGCAGCATCCTCTCAAGACGCGATACCAATGTGTTGTAGGGCCCTATAATGTCCCGCGAGTTAGGTTTTCATCCTTTTCGCGGCTCACGACGTACGACCTGGGACGGAAAAACAAAGCAAAAAATAGAAAACTAGCACAAAATTGATGAAAATATTCGATTTTGGGATCCGAAAATAGGCGCAACCGAGTAGGATGGCTACCCTCGATGTAGGGCTCTCAGAGAGCTTTCTAACGGTATGCTGTGTGCCGCGTAACTCCTTACAGATCAAAAGTTATGCATACCGGTGCGACGAAGACCTGGTCACAAGCCCCACACCCTCGGTTTGCGGGCCCAACCTCTACGTGAAGCGAAGTTACCTTGCCCAAGGTGCCGTGGGTTTCAGTAATAGAAATGTGATGGATAAAGCATCTTCGCAAGCCTAATCGGGGCAAAAAAAATTGAAGAGGGGGGTGCAACACGAGGACTTCCCAGGGGATAACCTATCTTAGTACTACTCTCGCCCAAGCACGCTTAACTTCGGAGTCCTGATGGGATCCGGTGAACTAGTGCTGGTATGATCACACCCGTCATGTTGAGGGCACAATTCCTTTATGTGTTAACGGTTCACAGTCCCAGCCTAGAGAGATGGCCCATTCAGAAGGCCCAATGGGCTTAACGACAACCCTTCCGCTCCATTAACACAGCATCCTCGCAAGACGTGATATCGACGCATTGTAGGGCCCTATAATGTCCCGCAAGTAAGGTTGTCGTCCTTTTAACAGCTCACGACGTACGATCCGGGATGGAAAAACATAGCTTAATAAGAAAAGTGGCCCGACACTGATGAAAACGTTCAATTTTGGGCTCCGAACACAAGCGCAGCCTAACAAGCTGGCTTCCTTTATCGTAGAGCTCTCAGAGAGCTTTCCAACGGTTTGTTGTGCACCGTGTAACTCTTTACGGATCAAAAGTTATGCGCACCGGAGCGACGGAGACCTAATCACAAGCCCATTCCCTCGGTTTGCGGGCCGAGCCTCTACGAGAAAAGAAGTTGTATTGCCCAAGGAACCGTGGGATTCGGTAATAGAAATGTGATGGATAAAGCATATTGGCAAGCCTAACCAGGGCAAAAAAAATTGAAAAGGGAGGGTGCTACACGAGGACTTCCCAGGGGGTCACCCATCCTAGTACTACTCTCGCCCAAGCACGCTTAACTTCGGAGTTCTTGTGGGATACAGTTCATTAGTACTGGTATGATCACACCCGTCATGTTAAGGGCACAAATTCCTAATTTTTTGATGGTTCACAGTCACAGCCTAGAGAGATGGCCCATTCAAAAAGCCTGATGGGCTTAACGACAATCCATCAGCTTCAACAACGCAGCATCCTTGCCAGACGTCATATCGACGCGTTGTAGGGCCCTATAATGTCCCGCGAGTTAGGTTGTCATCCGTTTCACAGCTCACGACGTATAATCCGGGATGGAAAAACAGCGCAAAAGCAGAAAAGTGGCCCAAAACTGATGAAAACATTCGATTTTGGGCTCCAAAAATAGAAGCCGCCGAGCAGGCTTGCTGCCCCTATCGTAGCTCTCGGAGAGCTTTCCAACGGTATGTTGTGCGCCGCGTAACTCCTTACGGATCAAAAGTTATGGGCACCGGAGCGACGGAGACCTGGTCACAAGCCCCACTCCCTCGGTTTATGGGCCCAGCCTCTACGTGAAGTGAAGTTGTCTTGCCCATGGTGCCGTGGGATTTGGTAATAGAAATGTGATGGATAAAGCATCTTGGCATAGCTAACCGAGGCAAAAAAAATTGAAAGGAGGGGTACAACATGAGCACTTCCCACTGGGTCACCCATCCTAGTACTAATCTTGCCCAAGCACGCTTAACTTCGGAGTTCTGATGGGATCCGGTGCATTAGTGCTGGTATGATCGCACCTGTCATGTTGAGGGTGCAAATCCCTTATGTTTTGACGATTCATAGTCCCAGCCCTGAGAGATGGCCCATTCAAAAGTCCCAATGGGTTTAACAAAAACCCATTCGTTGCAACAACGCAGCATCCTCGTAATACGTGATATTGACGCGTTGTAGGGCCCTATATTGTCCCATGAGTTAGGTTGTCTTCCTTTTCGCGGCTCTCGACGTACGATCCGGGAGAGAAAAACATTACAAAAGTAGAAAAGTGGCCCGAAACTGATGAAAACGTTTGATTTTGGGCTCCGAACAAAGGTGCAGCCAAATAGGATGGCTACCCCTATCGTAGAGCTCTCGGAGAGCTTTCCAACGGTATACTGTGCACCGCATAACTCTTTACAAATCAAAAGTTATGCGCACCGGAGCGACGGAGACCTGATCACAAGCTACACGCCCTCGGTTTGCGGGCCCAACCTCTACGTGAAAATAAGTTGTGTTGCCCAAGGTGCCGTGGGATTCGTTAATAGAAATGTGATGGATAAAGCATCTAGGCAAGCCTAACCAGGGCAAAAAAAATTGAAAAGGTGGGGGGCAACACGAGGACTTTCCAGGGGTCACCCATCCTAGTACAACACTCGCCCAAGTACTCTTAACTTTGGAGTTCTGATGGGATCCAGTGCATTAGTGTTGGTATGATCGCACCGGTCATGTTGAGGGCACAAATCCCTTACGTGCTGACGGTTCACAGTCACAGCCCCAAGAGATTGTGAGGCCCGACCTCGATTTGCATGCGATACCTCGTTTCGTGTGCCCTAACATAAATTTGCGTGCGCTAATCTAAGTTTAAGAATCATATTTCTTTTCGTGTGCCTTGCATTGAATTACGTACATTCATTTAGGGTTGCGTGCAATTATTTGAGAAATGTGCATTTGTCTCGTAGTTCATGCCCTACCTCGTAGCACATGCCCTAGACCTAGGAAAGTGTGCCCTCACGCTAATCAAGAAAGCATCTTATACGAAGCACTAGATCAATAATTAATCCTACAAATCCCACTAACTAATATTAAATTGCTAATTCAACCCACTAAAAGACGAAATTGCATCAAAAGCTAGACATTCTTTATTCTTTATTCTTTGTTCTTTGCATATCTCAAACACACAATAAAATAAGCCTTGAACAAGACAAAAAATTCAGATTTGAACACCACTTTGGCCGACCACCTTGTGTGCTTTGTGCTTGCTTTGCATAATTCAAATTATTCCCCAAACATTCTATGACAATGTAATGACACAAAGCAATAAAAAATTAGCTCAAAATCATCCTCAAAGCTCCCAATCTCGACATAAGCTCCTTGCCCATGCTAGACACTTCAAATGATGCTTCTTGAAGACACAAAATCTGAATTTGCAAAGCTCAAGGCCGACATATGCTTCAACATTTTGCAAGGCTTTTATTTTTCTTTCAATTCTCTCATTTCCTCTCATTCTTCTCTCTCTCTCTCGGCCCTAGCTGAATATTGTAGACTCCATAGCTAAGTTATTCATCCTAAGTCTCTTCAAGACTTCCAAGCAACAAGAAACTCGACCAAGTAAAGCTAGGAGCAAAGAAATGCACATGCATGCCTTTAGCACTTACATTTCGGTTTAGGTGAGTTTGCTAGATTCAATTTCTTTTCTTCTTGTTCTAACCACATGCACCTACTAAGAACTTGGTTACTAAGCTAGGAAATTTGAGAAAAATCGAGTGGTGTCTCGGCTAAGCAAGGAAAAAGTCAACTTTGTGCTTCACCAAGAGTCTTGTGCATCTTCTTGTTTTTTTGCTAAGGTGAGGGCTAAAACTTCTTGAAAATCTTTCAAAAAATCACATGCATTCCCTTAAATGTCTATCTTTACTTCTGTACTTGAGATATATGTGTGTTCATGAGCTTTTATAAACATGCATGGCAAGATTTTGGGCAAGAATTTGATGATAGATGAAATTGTGCATGTGACAGCTTTCTGTCTTGTTGGTGCAAGGTGCTTTTGGCTAGGTAAATGATGTTGAAAATGGGTGAAAATTAGTAGGTAGCTAGTGTTTCCAGTTCGGAACATTTTTTTGCAGAAATAGTCCAAAGCTCATTTCGACACTAAGGTCCTAAAAATGGCAAATTATTAAAATGTGTCCAAATCTGGAAAGTCTGGAAAAATAAAGCAGGTTTTGGCAGATTCACTGACCTTGTAGAACGAACCAGTTTTGACTTAGTAAAGGATATCCAAAATGCATGAAATTCGTAACTCTTTACAAAACAAAAGTTATGCGCAACGGAGCGACGGAGACCTAGTCACAAGCCCCACGCCCTCGATTTGCGAGCCCAGCCTCTACGTGAGGCGAAGTTGTCTTCCCCAAATCGTCATGGGATTCAGTAACAGAAATGTGATGGATAAAGCATCTTGGCAAGCCTAACCGAGGAAAAAAAAAAGAAAAGCGAGGTGCATTAGTGCTGGTATGATCACACCCGTCATGTTGAGGATGTAAATCCCCTATGTGTTGACGGTTCATAGTCACAGCCTAGAGAGATGGCCCATTCAAAAGGCCCAATGGGCTTAACGACAACCCATTCACTTAAACAACGCAACATCCTCGCAAGACAAGATATCGACTTATTGTTGGGCCCTATAATGTCCTATGAGTTAGGTTGTCGTCCTTTTCGCGGCTCACGACGTACGATCCGGGACCAAAAAATGGTGCAAAAGTTGAAAAGTAGCCCGAAACTGATGAAAATGTTCGATTTTAGGCGCCGATAATAGGCGTGGATGAGCAAGCTTGCTGCCCCTGTCGTAGAGCTCTCGGAGATCTTTCCAACGGTATGCTGTGCGCTGCGTAACTCCTTACAGATCATAAGTTATAGGCCCCGGAGCGACGGAGACTTGGTCACAACCCCCACGCCGTCAGTTTGCAGGCTCAACCTCTACGTGAAGCGAAGTTGTCTTGGACAAGGTGCCGTGGGATTCGGTAATAGAAATGTGGTAGAAAAAAGCCTCTTGGCAAGCCTAACCGTGGCAAAAAAAATTGAAATGGGGGGTACAACACGAGGACTTCCTAGGGGGTCACCCATCCTAGTTCTAGTCTCGCCCAAGCATGCTTAACTTCAGAGTTGTAATGGGATCCAGTGCATTAGTGCTGGTATGATCGCACCCGTCATGTTGTGGGCACAAATCTGTTATTTTTTGACGGTTCACAGTCCCAGCCCAGAGATATGGCCCATTCAAAAGGCCCAATGGGCCTAACGACAACCCATCCGCTACAACAACGCAGCATCATTGCAAGATGTGATATCGACAGATTATTGGGACCTATAATGTCTCGTGAGTTAGGTTGTCATCCATTTCGCGGCTCACGACGTACGATCCGGGACGGAAAAATAGGACAAAGGTAGAAAGTATCCCAAAACTGATGAAAACATTCAATTTTGGGCTCTGAAAACTGGCGCAGCCAAACAGGCTGGCTGCCCATGTCGTAGAGCTCTCGGATAGCTTTCCAATGGTATGTTGTATGCCGCGTAACTCCTTACGGATCAAAAGTTATGGGCACCGAAGCGACGGGGACCTGGTCATAAGCCCCACGCCCTCGGTTTGCGGGCCCAGCCTCTACGTGAAGTGAGTTGTCTTGCCCAAGGTGATGTGGGATTCGATAATAGAAATATGATGGATAAAGCATCTTGGAAAGCCTAACCGGGACAAGAAAAATTGAAAATGGCAGTGCAACACGAGGACTTCCCAGGGGGTCACCTATCCTAGTACTACTCTCGCCTAAGCACACTTAACTTCGGAGTTCTGTTGGGATCCGGTGCATTAGTGCTGGTATGATAGCACCCGTCATGTTGAGGGCACAAATCCCTGATTTTTTGACAGTTCACAGTCCCAACCCAGAGAGATGGCCCATTCAAAAGGCCCAATGGGCTTAACAACAACCCATCCGCTTCAACAAAGTAGCATCGTCGGAAGACGTGATATCGACGGGTTGTAGGGCCCTATAATTTCCAGCGAGTTAGGTTGTCGTCCTTTCCGTGGCTCACGACATACGATCTGGTACAGAAAAATAGCGTAAATGTTTAAATGTTGGCTGAAACTGATGAAAACATTAGATTTTGGGCTCAAAAAAATGGCGCAGCCGAGCAGGCTTGTGGCCCCTATCATAGAGATGTCGGAGAGCTTTCCAACAGTATGCTGTGCGACTCATAACTACGTACGGATTAAAAGTTATACTCACCAGAGCGACAGAGACCTAGTCACAAGCCCTCGGTTTACGGGCCCAGCCTCCACGTGAAGCGAAGTTGTCTTGCCTAAGGTGCCGTGGGATTTGATAATAGAAATGTGATGGACAAAACATCTTGGCAAGGCTGACCGGGGAAAAAACATTTGAAATTGTGGGTGCAACAAGATGACTTCCCAGGGGGTCACCCATCATGTTCTGATGGGATCCGGTGCATTAGTGCTAGTATGATCGCACCCGTCATGTTGAGGGCACAAATCCATTATATGTTCAAGGTTCACTATTCTAGCCTAGAGAGATGGCCCATTTAAAAGGCCCTATGGGCTTAACGACAACTCATCCGCTTCAACAACGCAACATCCTCTCAAAATGAGTTATCAACGCATTGTAAGGCCCTATAATGTCCTGCAAGTTAGGTTGTCGTCCTTTTTGCCGCTCATGACGTACGATCAGGGACGGAAAAATAGCGCAAAAGTAGAAAAGTGGCACGAAACTGATGAAAACGTTCAATTTTGGGTTCTGAAAAAAGGCGCAGCCGAGCAGGCTTGTTTTTCCCATCATAGAGTTCTCAGAGACCTTTCTAACGGTATGCTGTGCGCTGCGTAACTCTATACGGATCAAAAGTTATGGGCACCAGAGCGACAGATACTTGGTCCTAAACCCCAGACCTCGGTTTGCGGGTCCAGCGTCTACGTGACGCGAAGTTGTTTTGCCCAAGGTGCCGTGGGATTCGGTAATAGAAATGTGATGGATAAAGCATCATGGCAAGCTTAACCGGGGCAAAAACAATTGAAAAGCGGGGCACACCACGAGGACTTCCTAGGGGGGTCACTCATCCTAGTACGACTCTCGCCCAAGGACGCTTAACTTCGGAGTTCTAATGGGATCCGGTGCATTAGTGCTGGTATGATCGCACCCGTCTTGTTGACGACACAAATCCCTTATGTGTTGACGTGTCATAGTCCCAGTCTAGAGAGATGGCCCATTCAAAATACCCAATGGCTTTAACGATAACCCATCTGCTACAACAATGCATCATCCTCGCAAGACGTGATGTCGATGCATTTTAGAGCCTTCTAATGTCCCGCGAGTTTGGTTGTCGTCCTTTTCGCGGCTCACAACGTACGATCCGGGACGGAAAAACAATGCAAAAACCATAAAAGAGGCCCAAGACTGATAAAAATGTTCAATTTTGGGCTCCAAAAATATGCGCAGCCGAGCAGGATGGCTACCCCTGATGTAGGGCTCTCGGAGAGCTTTCCAACAGTAAGCTGTGCGCCGCATAACTTTTTACGAATCAAAAGTTATGGGCACCGGAGCGACGGAAACCTTGTCACAAGCCCCATGACCTTGGTTTACAAGCCCAGCCTCTACGTGAAGCAAAGTTGTCTTGCCCAAGGTGCCGTGGTATTCGGTAACAGAAATGGGATGGATAAATCATCATGGCAAGCCTAACCTGGGCAAAAAATTGAAAAGCGGGGTGCTACACGAGGACTTCCCAGGGGGTCACCCATCCTAGTACTACTCTCGCCCAAGCACGCTTAACTTCGTAGTTCTGATGGGATCCGGTGCATTAATGCTCGTATGATCGCACCCGTCATGTTGAGGGCACAAATCCCTTATGTGTTGACAGTTCACAGTAGCAGCCTAGAGAGATGGCCCATTCAAAAGGCCCAATGGCGTTAATGACAACCCATCAGTTACAACAACGCAGCAACCTCGAAAGACATGATATCAACTCGTTGTAGCACCCTATAATGTCCCGCGAATTAGGTTATCGTCCTTTTTGTGGCTCACGACGTACGATCCGGGATGGAAAAACAGTGCAAATATAGAAAATTGACCCAAAACTGATGAAAACGTGCGATTTTGGGTTCCGAAATTAGGCGCTGGCGAGCAAGCTTGCTACCCCCATCGTAGAGCAGTTAGAGAAATTTCCAACGGTATGCTGTGTGCTGCGTAACTCCGTACGGATCAAAAGTTATGGGCACCGGAGCGACGGAGACCTAGTCACAAGCCCCACGACCTCGGTTTGCGAGCCCAGCCTCTACGTGAAGCCAAATTGTCTTGGCCGAGGTCCGTGGGATTCGACTATAGAAATGTGATGGATAAAGCATCTTGGCAAGGCTAACCGGGGCAAAAAAAATTGAAAAGGGAGGTGCAACACGAGGACTTTCCAGCGGATCACTCATCCTAGTACTACTCTCGCCCAAGCACGCTTAACTTCGGAGTATTGATGGGATCCGGTGCATTAGTGCTGGTGTGATCGCACCCGTCATGTTGAGTGCACAAATCCCTTATTTTTTGACGGTTCACAGTCCCTGCCCAAAGAGATGGCCCATTCAAAAGGCCCATTGGGCTTAACGACAACTCATCCGCTATAACAACGCATCATCCTCGTAAGACGTGATATTGACGCGTTGTAGGGCCCTATAATGTCCCACGAGTTTGGTTGTCGTCCTTTTTGCGGCTTATGACATACAATACGGGACGGAAAAAAAAAATGCAAAAGTGGAAAAGTTGCCAAAAACTGATGAAAACCTTCGATTTTGGGCTCCGAAAATAGGCGCTGCTGTGATAACCCGAACCCGGCATGCATTTAATAGCATTTGACTGCATTTAATTAAATGTTTAATTAGTTAAATCAACCAATTTGCACTATTTTAATATTTCTCTTGGAAGCATTTAGTAATTGTATATTGAATAATTAAAAGATTATTATCTATTTCTATTAATTATAGCAATTGAATTTATTCTCTTGTATTTAATTAAGTGCCCTCTTAAATGTTAATATTTAATTGTACTTGATTACATGTTTATATTTACTTGTTCATTCGTATTGTGTCATTAATTTTATAATTGTTTAAAATATTCTAGGAATAGTTAAATTAATTATTTTTAAATGAATATTGATTATTTTGATTGTTTTGATTATTTTAATAGTCGGTTTTAATTGTTTGCATTAAAATCACTCGGTTTTCAATTAAATGAAAATAACTCCGAGTTGGAGTGAATTTTAAACTATTCTACTACTTTACTTTTCAAAAAAATTAAAGTTTTATATTATTGCTCATCACTTTATTAGCGATCGTTTAGTGACTGTTCGATCGTAGCATTTCGAAAATGAAAGTTAGAAGAATATTTCTTGGATTTCGTAAATAATGTTTCTAGTTTAAATTAGCTAGTTTTAGTCGGTTTTCATTAAAATTGCATTGCTCTAACTTGAATTGGATTAAATGGCATGAAAATAAGCTTATTTGACCAATTTAACTAAAGCTTGACCTTGCAAAAGACCAAAATGCCCTTTGTCACCTTTTAAATAATAAAACAAGGCTTAAATTAAAAAAAAAACAAATTTCAAAATGCACAAATTGTCCTTCTCATGGCCGAATGCACCAAGGAGGAAAAGAAATGGTTTTTGCTTGCATTTTCTTCTACAATCGTGCCTGGAATTGCTCGGGGGTCGTGGGTCGGGTCCTTGCGGGTCTTGGTCTTCAATCTCTGTGATGGTTTTCACGCTTTTGTGCATATTATATGAAATTTGATTTTTGATTCAAATTTTTAGATTTGATATTTAATGCCTTATAATGCTTGAAATTGATTGGAAATGCTTCTTTAGGGTTCGTAGAACATTGCTTGTTAGTTATCTAGCGATTTTTACGGTTAGAAATGCAAATTGAATTTAGGCAAGAACGTAAATAGTAAAAATGAATAGTAAAACCCTAGAATTTCAGATTTCGATCCGAATTGCGATTGCTTGATTTGGATAGGTGCCATTAGTGATAGAAAGATAAAATGTGAAATAAAAACGGATCGGCCTTTGTTAAAATTAGAAATTAGACAAAGAAACGTAAAGGGACCGTTTGACCAAAAGTTGACCGTGCTCGAATTGAGTTGGGGGTTTTGCTATTGAGGGCATGTAAGCACTTTTGGCACTGTTGTGGCGTTGATTGAGTGACCGGTTAGCATAACTGTAGTTCAAACGCAGTAGATGGACTTTCGGGCCTCGGGTGAGAAAGTGAAGTTTAGTGACATAGAAACGTACCTTGTAGTGCCTGAGTGAATGTAGTGAAATCGGTTTCCTAATCCCGTAGCTCGTTTGCTCGTAATTGCCTTTGGAAGTTAGGGATTGAATAGTGATATTTGTTGTTTTCATGTTTGAACTATTGTTACTTGTTTAATTGGTGTTATTGTTGCTATTAAAGATAGTTATTCTTTAAAAGTTAATTGAATGCTAGTATTGGTTGTAAATGCTTGATATCTCGTTTATCGCCTCTAATCTGTATTGTTGTGCTATCGCTCGTTATCGCCTTGTATCGTGTCTTGCATTGCATAGTGTCAGGCACGTGAGTGATGGGCCTCTCTGGTTAGTCTCGGGCTGCTAGTGTTGGTTGCTCTAGCTCCATGTCCTATTCACATTCTCGCTTGGGTTGCCTCCTAGGGAGATTTGGGTCGTAGAATTGATGGATACTTCCGGGGTATTCCAAACTGAAGTTATAAGGTGGTTGCACGCTTATTGTCATCGTTGTCAACATCAAGCTCGAGATTGATGTATCACTCGTGAAATGGTACATTGCTCGTATGAGTGAACCATAGCCTTCAGAGTGTGGTATAGCTTTGAATGGTTATGTTAATGCTTTCTTGATTGTTTATTATATTGTCGTTTGTATTGAATGCTTTCTTATTGACTTTATTGCTTAACTTTGTCTATTTGCATTGCACGACTTTCTTTCTCTCTACCTCGATATCTGTCTCGCCCTCATTGAGTATACATGTTGTGTATACTCACTCCTCACCACCACATTTCAGGAAATGCCATATTAGCTGGAAAGTTCGTGATTATGTGAAAGTTTGTACTAGAAGAGTTGTCTTGCGTGCCTATGTGGCTTGAGTTGTCAAAGATGCAACGATGTATGTTTCATGAGTTGTTTGTTTTTAATGTTAAAAGGAATGTAATATGAGTTTTCAAGGTTATTGAGGTGATTTGGAAAAGCTAGTTTATGTATTCAGATAGAATAGTTTAACTTTAATGTATGTTTGTAATGCCAAAAGAAAAGAGTTAGAATGGTATGATAGTTTATTTTATGTAATGGGTTAGTGTAGTTTAATTGCCTAGCATGAATGTTCTTGTCAAATATGAAAAGAGATAGGTTAGCTTTTAAATTGAAATGTATATTTGGTTATGTTCGCTTGTTGAGAACCAAGGCTCGGATGGCCTTGAGGTGTTTGTATGGTTGGACACGGTGCTGGTCCACTTATATGCTATTTCAAGTTTTACATTTTGCCTAGAAACAGGGGAGACTCCGTCCGTCTTTCACTAAAATTTTGCCCGGGTTTGGAATTGGGTTGGTATTAGATTGATTGATATAACTCCCGGTCTCAAGAGGGATCGGGGTGTTACATGTGGTATCAGAGCTTGTTTAGCTCATAAGTTGGGACAGGGTCCTCGGTCTGGTGGGTAGTGATCCTTGAATGTGTGCTTGTTAGGTGTGTCTTGAAAGTGTATGCTTGCATGTGAGATTGTGTGTCTTGACTTGAATGTATGCACCTATGTGATATAGTTATGTGTTATGTGTTAAATGTTTCTCAGCGAAGTGAAGTGTCTAGTTGTGTGTTGACTTGACCTATTGAATTGGCATCGTGAATCGAATCGACATCGTGAATTGTTATTTACTTGAAGTATTGCTTGTAATGTGTGTATTGGAATGTCTTGAATTGGTTATGCCGTGATTTGAATTGATTACGTTGTGCTTGACTTGATTGTCGTGCTTGAGTAACTTTGTTGAATAAACTATTTTGTAAACTTACTTGCATAATAGTTTAAGGCATGTGTATAACTGTGATATCCTGACATTCATACATGTCCTATTGAAATGGTAAGAAAAACTTCTTTCCCCCCCTGAAGAAAGTGGTTCACAGCTGGCCTTTCAATGTGTATGGATTGGTAGGAAATGAATGGCATTTAATTAGCCTTTATTTGGGAGTTGGTGGTTGTCCTTGGAGCTCGGTTATTGGCATACTTTTAAGACTCTTCCTTGTGGTTGGCAATCATAAAAGAGTAGCTTTCTTTTGGGGTTCTATTTGGTTGTTCTCTGGGGCATTCTTTGGTTTTCTTAATGGGTATCCTTTGGAGACTTCTGTTGGCACTTCTCGGTGGACTTGGCTTTTGGGAGTCAATCAGACTTACTGCACAGTATTATATATGGTATATGTGTCTCGGTCCTTATTGGAGTGCTACCGGCATTCCTTATTGGAAATTCTTCAATGGCATTCTCTAAGATTCTTAGTGGCCATTTATTTAGTATTACTTATTGGGCAATTCTTGGTACTTTCTTACTGGGGCATTGTTCGGGTATTTTCTTTGGCATCCCTCAGTTGGTTTGGTAATTGGAATTCCTATCGGACTTATTGTGTAACATTACTTACGGTATTCTTTGGAATTCTTATTGGGCATTCTACTAGTATTTTTCTTATTGGCATTTATTTGAAGATCCTACACTTGGGATTCTGCTTGGACTTATTATCTTGTATTGTTTACGGCTTCTCCTTCGGACTTTCTACTCAGAGGAATCTATACTTGCTGTTTGACTAAGATGTTGCAGTAGGGACTCGCTGATTTGAGGATTTCATTTAGAGATTGGCCTTTGGTATTCTTCTCTATATTCTTTTATAGAACTTTCTGCTAGGTCTACTTATGGTAATCAGCACTGCATGAGGTGCATCTACTCTGGCTATCTTTTAATTTTCTTATTTGGTACTTGTTAGACTTCTATTGGAGATTCGTAAATAGGGCATTCCTTCGGTATTCTTCTTGCCATCAATATGTGGTATTGCTATCATCTACAGTATCTTTGCTTCAGTCTTTAGTTGGTATTTCTCGGCATTCTTGGTTGGGATTTCTATTCGAGTTTTCCTACGAGCATCTTTATTCACTACTTGCTCAGCAGCCGAAGAAGATTAGTCAGAGTTGGATTTCAGTGGATGCAGAGTTCTATTGGAAGAAGAATTGCGAGGACGCAATTGTTTTAAGGGGGGAAGGATGTGATAACCCGAACCTGGCATGCATTTAATAGCATTTGACTGCATTTAATGAAATGTTTAATTAGTTAAATCAACCAATTTGCACTATTTTAATATTTCCCTTGGAAGCATTGAGTAATTGTATATTGAATAATTAAAAGATTATTATCTATTTCTATTAATTATAGTAATTGAATTTATTCTCTTGTATTTAATTAAGTGTCATCTTAAATGTTAATATTTAATTACACTTGATTACATGTTTATATTTACTTGTTCATTCGTATTGTGGCATTAACTTCATAATTCTTTAAAATATTCTAGGAATAGTTAAATTAATTATTTTTAAATGAATATTGATTATTTTGATTGTTTTGATTATTTTAATAATCGGTTTTAATTGTTTGCATTAAAATCAATCGGTTTTCAAATAAATGGGAAAAGTAACTCCGAGCCGGAGTGAATTTTAAAATATTCTACTAATTTACTTTTCAAAAAAATTAAAATTTTATATTATTGCTCATCACTTTACTAGCGATCGTATATTGACCGTTCGATCGTAGCATTTCGAAAATGAAAGGTAGAAGAATATTTCTTGGATTTCGTAAATAATGTTTCTAGTTTAAATTAGCTAGTTTTAGTCGGTTTTCATTAAAATTGCATTGCTCTAAATTGAATTGGATTAAATGGCATCAAAATAAGCTTATTTGACCAATTTTAACTTAAGCTTGACCTTGCAAAAGACCAAAATTCCCTTTGTCACCTTTTAAATAATAAAACAAGGCTAAAATATAAATAAAAACAAATTTCAAAATGCCCAAATTGTCCTTCTCATGGCCGAATGCACCAAGGAGGAAAAGAAATGGTTTTTGCTTGCATTTTCTTCTACAATCGTGCGTGGAATTGCTCGGGGGTCGTGGCTCGGGTCCTTGCGGGTCTTGGTCTTCAATCTCTGTGAGGGTTTTCATGCTTTTGTGCATATTATATGAAATTTGATTTTTGATTCAAATTTTTGATTTGGTATTTAATGCGTTATAATGCTTGAAATTTATTGGAAATGTTTCTTTAGGGTTCGTAGAGCATTGCTTGTTAGTTATTTAGCGATTTTTACGGTTAGAAATGCAAATTGAATCTAGGCAAGAACGTGAATAGTAAAAATAAATAGTAAAACCCTAGAATTTCAGATTTTTTATCAGAATTGCGATTGCTTGATTTGGAAAGGTGCCATTAGTGATAGAAAGATAAAATGTGAAATAAAAATGGATCGGAATTTGTTAAAATTGGAAATTAGACAAAGAAACGTAAAGGGGCCGTTTGACCAAAAGTTGACCGTTGTCGAATTGAGTTGGGGGTTTTGCTATTGAGAGCATGGAAGCACTTTTGGCGCTGTTGTGGCGTTGATTGAGTGACCGGTTAGCATAGCTGTAGTTCAAACGCAGTAGGTGGACTTTCGGGCCTCGGGTGAGAAAGTGAAGTTTAGTAACATAGAAACGTACCTTGTAGTGCCTGAGTGAATGTAATGAAATCGGTTTCCTAATCCTGTAGCTAGTTTGCTCGTAATTGCCTTTGGAAGTTAGGGATTGAATAGTGATATTTGTCGTTTTCGTGTTTGAACTGCTGTTACTTGTTTAATGGGTGTTATTGTTTCTATTAAAGATAGTTATGCTTTAAAAGTTAATTGAATGCTAGTAATGGTTGTAAATGCTTGATATCTCGTTTATCGCCTCTAATCTGTATTGTTGTGCTATCGCTCGTTATCGCCTTGTATCGTGTCTTGCATTGCATAGTGTCAGGCGCGTGAGTGATGGGCCTCTCTGGGTAGTCTCGGGCTGCCAGTGTTGGTTGCTCTAGCTCCGTGTCCTATTCCCATTCTCGCTTAGGTTGCCTCCCAAGGAGATTTGGGTCGTAGAATTGATGGATACTTCCGGGGTATTCCAAACTGAAGTTATAAGGTGGTTGCGCGCTTATTGTCATCATTGTCAACATCAAGCTCGAGATTGATGTATTGCTCGTGAAATGGTACATTGCTCGTATGAGTGAACCATAGCCTTCAGAGTGTGGTATAGCTTTGAATGGTTGTGTTAATGCTTTCTTGATTGTTTATTATATTGTCGTTTGTATTGAATGCTTTCTTATTGACTTTATTGCTTAACTGTGTCTATTTGCATTGCACGACTTTCTTTCTCTCCACCTCGATATATGTCTCGCCCTCACTGAGTATACGTGTTGTGTATACTCACTCCTCACCACCACATTTCAGGAAATGCCATGTTAGCTGGAAAGTTCGTGATTATGTGAAAGTTCGTGTTTGAAGAGTTGTCTTGCATGCCTATGTGGCTTGAGTTGTAAAAGATGCAAAGATGTATGTTTCATGAGTTGTTTGTATTTAATGTTAAAAAGGAATGTAATATGAGTTTTCTAGGTTATTGAGGTGATTTGGAAAAGCTAGTTTATGTATTCAGATAGAATAGTTTAACTTTAATGTATGTTTGTAATGCTAAAAGAAAAGAGTTAGAATTGTATGATAGTCTATTTTATGTAATGGGTTAGTGTAGTTTAATTGCCTAGCATGAATGTTCTTGTCAAAGATGAAAAGAGATAGGTTAGCTTTTAAATTGGAAATGTATATTTGGTTGTGTTTGCTTGTTGAGAACCAAGGCTCGGATGGCCTTGAGGTGTTTGTATGGTTGGACACGGTACTAGTCCACTTATATGCTATTCTAGGTTTTACATTTTGCCTAGAAACAGGGGAGACTCCGTCCGCCTTTCCCTAAAATTTTGCCCGAGTTTGGAATTGGGTTGTGATTAGATTGATTGATAGAACCTCCGGTATCGAGAGGGATCGGGGTGTTAAAGTTGCCGAGCAAGCATGCTGCCTCCATCTTAGAGCTTTCAGAGAGCTTTCCAACGGTATGCTTAGCGCCGTGTAACTCCTCACGAATCAAAAGTTATGGGCACCGGACCGACAGAGACCTGGTCACAAGCTCCACACCCTCGGTTTACGGGCCCAACCTTTATGTGTGTCTTCCCAAGGTGCCGTGGGATTCGGTAATAGAAATGAGATAGATAAAGCATCTTGGCATGGCTAACCGCTGCAACAACAATTGAAAAGGGGGGTGCAACACGATGACTTCCCAAGGGGTCACCTATCCTAGTACTACTCTCATCCAAGCACGCTTAACTTTCGAGTTCTGATGGGATCTGGTGCATTAGTGCTGGTATGATCGCACCTGTCATGTTGAGGGCACAAATCCCTTATGTGTTGACGATTCACAGTCCCTGCCCAGAGAGATGGCCCATTCAAAAGGCCCAATGGCCTTAACGACAACCCATCCGCTACAACAATGCAGCAACCTCGTAAGACGTGATATCAACACGTTGTAGGGCCCTATAATGTCCTGCGAGTTAGGTTATTGTCCTTTTCGCAGCTCACGACGTATGATCCGGGACGGAAAAACAACGCAAAAGTGGAAAAGTGGCCCAAAACTAATGAAAATGTTCAATTTTGGGCTCCAAAAAAGGCGCGGTTGAGCAGGCTTGCTGCCCCCGATGTAGGGCTCTCGGAGAGCTTTACAACAGTAAGCTGAATGCCACGTAACTCTTTACGGATCAAAAGTTATATGCACCGGAGCGACGGAGACCTGGTCACAAGCCCCACGCCCGTGGTTTGCTGGCCCAGCCTCTACGTGAAGCGAAGTTGTCTTGCCTAAGGTGTCGTAGGATTCGGTAACAGAAATGTGATGGATAAAGCATCTTGGCAACCCTAACCGGGGCAAAAAAAATTGAACGGGGTGCAACACGAGGACTTCCCAAGGGGTCACCCATCCTAGTACTACTCTCGCCTAAGCAGGCTTAATTTCAGAGTTCTGATGGGATCCGATGCATTAGTGCTGGTATGATGGCACCCGTCATGTTGAGGGTACAAATCCCTTATTTTTTGAATGTTCTAAGTCCCATCCCAGAGAGACGGCTTATTCAAAAGGCCCAATGGGCTTATCGATAACCCATTTACCTCAACAATGCAACATCCTCGCAAGACGTGATATCGACTTGATGTTGGGCCCTTTAATGTCCCGCAAGATTGGTTGTCAGCCTTTTCGCGGCTCACGACGTACAAACCGGGATGGAAAAACAACGTAAATGTAAAAAAGTGGCACGAAACTGATGAAAACATTCGATTTGGGGCTTTGAAAATAGGCACAGCCAAGCAGGCTGGCTACCCTCGATGTAGGGCTCTCGGAGAGTTTTCCAACGGTAAGTTGTGCACCACATAACTCTTTACAGATCAAAAGTTATGCGCACTAGTACGACAGAGGCCTGGTCACAAGCCCCACGCCCTATGTTTGCGGGCCCAACCTCTACGTGAATTGAAGTTGTCTTGTGCAAGGTGCAATGGGATTCGATATTAAAAATGTGATGGATAAAGCATCTTGGCAAGCCCAACCGGGGCAAAAAAAATTGAAAAGTGGGGGTGCAACACGAGGACTTCCTCGAGGGTTACCCATCCTAATACTACTCTCGTCCAAGCATTTTTAACTTTGGAGTTCTGATGGCATCCGGTCCATTAGTGCTGGTACGATCGCACCCGTCATGTTGAGGGCACAAATCCCTTATATTTTGACGGTTCACAATTCCAGCCCAGAGTGATGGCCTATTCAAAAGGTCCAATGGGCTTAACGACAACCCATCCGCTTCAACAGCACAGCATCCTCGCAAGACGTGAAATCGACACGTTGTAGGGCCCGATAATGTCCCGCGAGTTAGGTTGTCATCCTTTTCGCAGCTCACGAAGTACGATCCGGGATGGAAAAATAACGTAAAAGTAGAAAAGAGTCCAAAACTGCAGAACACATTCGATTTTGGACTCCGAAAATAGGCGTAGCTAAGCAAGCTTGCTGCCGCAGTCGTAGAGCTCTCGGAGAGCTTTCCAACGGTATGCTGTGCGCCGCGTAACTCCTTACGGATCAAAAGTTATGAGCAACGGTGCGACGGAGACCTGGTCACAAGCTCCACGCCCTCAGTTTGTGGGCCAAGCCTCTATGTGAAGCGAAGTTGTCTTGCTCAAGGTGCCATGGAATTCAGTAATTGAAATGTAATGGACAAAGCACCTTGGCAAGGTTAACCGAGGCAAAAAAAAATTGAAAAGGGGGGTGCAACACGAGGAGTTCCTAGGGGGTCACCCATCCTAGTACTACTCTCTCCCAAGCACGCTTAACTTCGGAGTTCTGATGGGATCCAGTGCATTACTGCTGGTATGATCGAACCCGTCATGTTGAGGACGCAAATCCCTAATTTTTTGACAATTCACAGTCCCAGCCCAGAGAGATGGCCCATTCAAAAGGCCCAATGGTCTTAACGACAACCCCTCCGCTACAACAACCCTGGATCCTCACAAGACGTGATATCGACGCGTTGTAGGGCCCTATAATGTCCCACGACTTAGGTTGTCATCGTTTTCAAGGCTCACGCCGTACGATCCGGGACGAAAAAATAACGCAAAAGTAGAAAAGTGGCCTGCAACTAATGAAGACGTTTGATTTTAGGCTCCAAAAATAGGCGTAGCCAAGCAAGCTGGCTACCCCCGATATAGGACTCTCAGAGAGCTTTCCAAAGGTAAGCTATGCACTGCGTAACTCTTTACGAATCAAAAGTTAAGTGCACCAGAGCGATGGAGACCTGGTCACAATCCCCACGCTCTAAGTTTGCGGGCCCAGCCTCTACGTGAAGCAAAGTTGTCTTGCCCAAGGTACCGTGGGTTTCGGTAACAGAAATGTGATGAATAAAGCATCTTGGCAAGCCTAACCAGGGCAAAAAAAAGTTGAAAAGGGGGGTACAACAAGAGGACTTCTCAAAGGGTCACCCATCCTAGTACTACTTTCCCCTAAGCACGCTTATCTTCGGAATTCTGATGGGATTTGGTGCATTAGTGCTGGTATGATCGCACCCGTCATGTTGAGGGCGCAAATCCCTTATTTTTTGATGATTCACAGTCTTAGCCCAAAGAGATGCGCCATTCAAAAGGCCCAATGGGCTTAACGACAACCCATCCGCTACAACAACGCAACATCCTCGCAAGACGTGATGTCGACGTGTTGTAGGGCCCTATAATGTCCTCCGACTTAGGTTGTCGTCATTTTCGTGGCTCACGACTTACGATCAGGGATGGAAAAACATCGTAAAAATAGAAAATTGGACCGAAACAAATTAAAATGTTCAATTTTGGGCTCTGAAAATATGCGCATCCGTACGGGCTTACTGCCCAAGTCGTAGAGCTCTCGGAGAGCTTTCCAACGGTATGCTGTGCACCATATAACACCTTACGGATCAAAAGTTCAGCGCACCGGAGCGACGGAGACCTAGTCACAAGCCCCGCGCCCTCGGTTTGCGGGCCCAACCTCTACAGGAAAAGAAGTTGTCTTGCCCATGGTGCCATGGGATTCGATAAAAGAAATGTGATGGATAAAGCATCTTGGCAAGCCTAACCGGGGCAAAAAAAATTGAAAAGGGGGGGTGCAACACGAGGACTTCCGAGGGGGTCACCCATCATAGTACTACTCTCACCAAGCACGCTTAACTTCAGAGTTCGCATGGGATCCGGTGCATTACTGCTAGTATGATCGCACCAGTCATGTTGATGGCACAAATCCCTTATTTTTTTACGGTTCACAGTCCTAACCTAGAGAGATGGCCCATTCAAATGGCCTAATGGGCTTAACGACAATCCATCCACTACAACAACGTAGCATCCCCACAAGATGTGATATCAACGCGTTGTAAGGACCTATAATGTCCCACGAGTTAGGTTTTTGTCCTTTTCACGACTCGCGACGTACGATCCGGGATGAAAAAATAGCGCAAATGTAGAAAAGTGGCCCAAACTGATAATAACGTTCAATTTTGGTCTCTGAAAACATGCCCCGCTAAATAGGCTAGCTGCCCCCGTTGTGGAGCTCTTAGAGTGCTTTCGAACAGTATGCTATGCACTGCGTAACTCTTTACGGATCAAAAGTTATGGGCACCAGAGCGACGGAGACCTGGTCACAAGCCCTAAGCCTTCGGCTTCCGGGCCCAAGTTCTACTGAAGCGAAGTTGTCTTGCCCAAGGTACCGTGGGATTCGGTAATAGAAATATGATGGATAAAGCATCATGGCAAGGCTTACCGGGGCAAAAAAAATTGAAAAGGGGAGTGCAACATGAGGACTTCCTAGGGGGTCACCCATCCAGTACTACTCCCGCCCAAGCACGCTTAACTTCGGAGTTCTGATGGGATCCGGTGCATAAGTGCTGGTATGATCGCACCCGTCATCTTGAGGGCACAAATCCCTTATGTGTTGATGGTTCACAGTCCCAACCCAGAGAGATGGCCCATTCAAAAGCCCAATGGGCTTAATGACAACCCATCATCTTCAACAATACAGCATCCTCACAAGACATGATATGGACATGTTGTAGGGCCCTCTAATGTCCCACGAGTTAGGTTGTCGTCCTTTTCGTGGCTCACGACTTACGATCAGGGATGGAAAAACATCGTAAAAGTAGAAAAGTGGTTTGAAATTGATGAAAACATTTGATGTTGGGCTCCAAAAGCAGGCTCAGCTGTGCGGGCTTACTGCCTAAGTCGTAGAGCTCTCGGAGAGCTTTCAAATGGTATGTTGTGCGCCACATTACTCCTTATGGATCAAAAGTTATGGGCACCGGAGCGACGGAGACCAGGTCACAAGCTCCACGCCCTCGGTTTGCGGGCCTAGCCACTACGTGAAGCGAAGTTTTCTTGCCCATGGTGCCGTGGGATTCGGTACTAGAAAAGTGGTGGATAAAGCATCTTGGCAAGCCTAACCGGGGCAAAAAAAAATTGAAAAAAGGGGTACAACACGAGGACTTCCAAGGGGGTCACCCATCCTAGTGCTACTCTTTCCCAAGCACGCTTAACTTTAGAGTTTTAATGGGATCTGGTGCATTACTGATAGTATTATCGCACCCGTCATGTTGAGGGCACAAATCCCTTATTTTTTGACAGTTCACAGTCCTAACCTAGAGTGATGACCCATTCAAAAGGCCCAATGGGCTTAACGACAAACTATCCGCTACAACATCGTAGCATCCTCGCAAGACGTGATATCAACGCATTGTAGGGCCCAATAATGTCCGATGAGTTAGGTTTCCGTCCTTTTCCCGACTCGCGACATACGATCCGGGAAGAAAAAATAGCGTAAATGTAGAAAAGTGTCCCGAAACTAATGAAAACGTTCAATTTTGGTCTCTAAAGTGGCGCAGCTGAGTAGGCTAGGTGCCCTCGTCGTGGAGCTCTCAGAGAGCTTTCCAACGGAATGTTGTGCGCAGCGTAACTCCTTACGGATAAAAAGTTAGGGGCACCAGAGCGACGGAGACCTGGTCACAAGCCCTACGTCCTCGGTTTGCGGGCCCAACCTTTACGTGAAGTGAAGTTGTCTTGCCCAAGGTACCGTGGGATTCGGTAATAGAAATGTGATGGATAAAGTATCTTGGCAATCCTAACCGCAGCAAAAAAAATTGAAAAGAGGGGTGCAACATGAGGACTTCCCATGGGGTCACCCATCCTAGTACTACTCCTGCCTAAGCACGTGTAACTTCAGTGCTCTTATGGGATCTGGTGCGTTAGTGCTGGTATTTTCACACCCATCATGTGGAGGGGGCAAAGCCCTTATATGTTGACGGTTCACAGTCCTAGCCCAGAGAGACGGCCCATTCAAAAGGCCCAATGCGCTTATCAACAACCCATCTGCCTCAAGAACGCAACATCCTCGCAAGACATGATATCGACGCATAGTAGGGCCCTCTAATGTCCTCCGACTTGGGTTGTCGTCCTTTTCGTGGCTCACAATTTACGATCAGGGATGGAAAAACATCGTAAAAGTAGAAAAGTTGCCCGAAACTGATGAAAATGTCCAATTTTGGGTTTTGAAAATAGGTGCAGCCATGCAAGCTTGCTGCCCAAGTCGTAGAGCTCTCGGAGAGCTTTCCAACGGAATGCTGTACGCCACATAACTCTTTACAGATCAAAAGTTAAGCGCACCGGAGCGACGGAGACCTGGTCACAAGCCCCACGCCCTCGGTTTGCGGGCCCAGCCTCTACAGGAAAAGTAGTTGTCTTGCCTATGGTGCTGTGGGATTCGGTAATAGAAATGTGATGGATAAAGCATCTTGGCAAGCCTAACCAGGGCAAAAAAAATTGAAGAGGGGGGTGCAACACGAGGACTTCAGAGGGGGTCACCTATCCTAGTATTACTCTCGCCAAGCACGCTTAACTTCAGAGTTCTGATGGGATCTGGTGCATTAGTGCTAGTATGATCGCACCCGTCATGTTAGGGGCACAAATCCCTTATTTTTTGACGGTTCACAGTCCTGACCTAGAGAGATGGCCCATTGAAAAGGCCTAATGGGCTTAACGACTACCCATCCGCTATAACAACGTAGCATCCTCGCAAGATGTGATATCAACACGTTGTAGGGCCCTATAATGTCCCACGAGTTAGGTTTTTGTCCTTTTCATGACTGGCGACGTACGATCCGGGATGAAAAAAAGTAGAAACATAGAAAAGTGGCCTAAAACAGATGATAACGTTCAATTTTGGTCTCCATAAACATGCGCAGCTGAGCAGGCTGGCTGCCCCCATCGTGGAGCTCTTAGAGAGCTTTCCAACGGTATGTTGTGCGCCGCATAACTCCTTACGGATCAAAGGTTATGGGCACCAGTGCGACAAAGACCTGGTCACAAGCCCTACGCCCTCGGTTTGCGGGCCCAGCTTCAACGTGAAGCTAGGTTGTCTTTCCCAAGGTACCGTGAGATTCGGTAATAGAAATGTGATGGATAAAGTATCTTGGCAACCCTAACCGGGGCAAAAAGAAATTGAAAATCGGGGTGCAACACGAGGACTTCCTAAGGGGTCACCCATCCTAGTACTATTCTCGCTAAAACACGCTTAACTTCGGAGTTCTGATGGGATCCGGTGCATTAGTGCGGGTACGATCGCACCCGTCATGTTAAGGGCACAAATCCCTTATTTTTGACAGTTCATAGTCCCAGCCCATAGAGATGGCCCATTCAAAAGGCCCATTGGGTTTAACGACAACCGATCCGCTACAACAACGCAGCATCCTTGCAAGATGTGATATTGACGCGTTGTAGGGCACTATAATGTCCTGCAAGTTAGGTTGTCGTCATTTTCGTGGCTCATGACGTACGATACAGAACGAAAAAACAACGCAAAAGAAGAAAAGTGGATCAAAACCGATGAAAACGTTCGATTTTGGGCTCCGAAAATAGGCGTAGCTGAGTAAGCTTGCTGACCCCATTGTAAAGCTCTCGGAGAGCTTTCCAACGGTATGTTGTGCGCCACGTAACTCCTTACGGATCAAAAATTATGCGCACCGGAACGACGGAGACCTGATAACAAGCTCCACGCCCTCGGTTTGCGGGCCCAGCCTCTACGTGAAGCGAAGTTGTCTTCCCAAGGTGCCGTGGGATTCAGTAAAAGAAATGTGATGGATAAAGCATCTTGGCATAACTAACCGGTGCAAAAACAATTGAAAAGGGGGGTGCAACACGATGACTTCCCAAGGGGTCACCCATCCTAGTACTACTCTCACCCAAGTACTATTAAATTTGGAGTTTTGATGGGATCTGGTGCATTAGTGTTATATGATCACTCCCATCATGTTGAGGGCACAAATCCCTTATGTGTTGAAGGTTCCCTGTTCCAGCCCAGAGAGATGGCCCATTCAAAAGGCCTAATGGCCTTAATGATAACCCATCCGCTACAACAATACAACATCCTCGCAAGACGTGATATCAACACGTTGTAGGGCCCTATAATGTCCTGCGAGTTAAGTTGTCGTCCTTTTCGCGGCTCACGACGTACGATCCGGGACGGAAAAACAACGCAAAACCATAAAAGTGGCCTAGAACTGATGAAAATGTTCAATTTTGGGCTCTGAAAATAGGCGCGGCTGAGCAGGATGGCTGCCCACGATGTAGGGCTCTCGGAGAGCTTTCCAACGGTAAGTTGTGCACCGCATAACTCTTTACAGATCAAAAGTTAGGGGCACCAGTGCGACAGAGACCTGGTCACAAGGCCTACGCCCTCGGTTTGTGGGCCCAACCTCTACGTCAAGCGAAGTTGTCTTGCCCAAGGTGCCGTGGGATTCAGTAAAAGAAATGTGATGGATAAAGCATCTTGGCATAACTAACCGATGCAAAAACAATTAAAAAGGGGGGGTGCAACACGATGACTTCCCAAGGGGTCACCCATCCTAGTACTACTCTCACCCAAGTACGATTAACTTTGGAGTTTTGATGGGATCTGGTGCATTAGTGTTATATGATCACTCCCATCATGTTGAGGGCACAAATCCCTTATGTGTTGAAGGTTCCCCGTTCCAGCCCAGAGAGATGGCCCATTCAAAAGGCCCAATGGCCTTAATGATAACCCATCCGCTACAACAATGCAACATCCTCGCAGGAAGTGATATCAACACGTTATAGGGACCTATAATGTCCTGCGAGTTAAGTTGTCATCCTTTTCGTGGCTCACGACGTACGATCCGGGACGGAAAAACAACGCAAAATCAGAAAAGTGGCCCAAAACTGATGAAAATGTTCAATTTTGGGCTCTGAAAATTGGCGCGGCCGAGCAGGCTAGCTGCCCCCGATGTAGGGCTCTCGGAGAGCTTTCCAACGGTAAGCTATGCACCGAATAACTTTTTATAGATCAAAACTTATAGGCACCGGAGCGACGGAGACCTGGTCACAAGGCCCACGCCCTCGGCTTGTAGGCCCAACCACTACGTCAAGCAAAGTTGTCTTGCCCAAGGCACCATGGGATTCAGTAATAGAAATGTGGTGGATAAAGCATCTAGGCAAGCCTAACCGGGGCAAAACAAATTGAAAATGGGGGTGCAACACGAGGACATCCCAGGGGGTCACCCATCCTATTACTACTCTCACCCAAGCATGCTTAACTTTGGAGTTCTGATGGGATCTGGTGCATTAGTATTGGTATAATCGCACCCGTCATGTTGAGGGCACAAATCCCTTATGTGTTGACGGTTCACAGTCCCAGCCCAGAGAGATGGCCCATTCAAAAGGCCCAATGGGCTTAACGACAACCCACCCGCTTCAACAAAGCAGCATCCTCGCAAGACGTGATATCGACGGGTTGTAGGGCATTGTAATGTCCTGCAAGTTAGGTTGGCGTCCTTTTCGCGCCTCATGACGTACGATACGAGATAGAAAAATAGTTCAAAACTAGAAAAGAGGCCAAAACTGATGACAACATTCGATTTTGGGCTCCGAAAACAATCACAGCCTAGCAGCCTTGCTGCCCACGTTGTAGAGCTCTCGGAGAGCTTTCCAACGGTATATTGTGTGCCGCGTAAATCCTTACGGATCAAAAGTTATGGGCACCGGAGCGACGGAGACCTGGTCACAAGCCCCACGCCCTCAGTGTGCAGGCACAGCCTCTACGTGAAGTGAAGTTGTCTTGTCCAAGGTTCCATGGGATTCGGTAATTGAAATGTGATGGATAAAGCATCTTGGCAATCCTAACTGAGGCAAAAAAAATTGAAAAGCGGGGTGCAACACGAGGACTTCCCAGGGGGTCACCCATCCTAGAACTACTCTCTCCCAACACGCTTAATTTCGGAGTTCTGATTGGATCCGGTGCATTAGTGCTTGTATGATAGCACCCGTCATGTTGAGGGCACAAATCCCTTATATTTTGATAGTTCACAGTCCCAGCCCAGAGAGATGGCCCATTAAAAAGGCCTAATGGCTTTAACGACAACCCATCCACCATAACAACGCTGCATCCTCGCAAGACGTGATATCGATGCTTTGTAGGGCCCTATAATGTCCCGCAAGTTAGGTTGTCATCGTTTTCAAGGCTCACAACGTACGATCTGGGATAGAAAAACAACGTAAAAGTAGAAAAATGGCCCGAAACTAATGAAAACGTTCGATTTTAGGCTCCAAAAATAGGCGTAGCCCAGCAAGCTGGCTGCCCTCGATATAGGGCTCTCGTAGAGCTTTCCAACGGTAAGCTGTGCACCGTGTAACTCTTACAGATCAAAAGTTATACGCATCGGAGTGATGGAGACCTAGTCACAATCCCTACACTCTCGGTTTGCAGGCCCAGCACCTAAGTGAAGCAAAGTCGTCTTGCCCAAGGTGCCGTGGGATTCGGTAACATAAATGTGATGGATAAAACATCTAGGTAGGCCTAACCGGGGCAAAAAAAAATTAAAAAGGGGGGTGCAACAAGAGGACTTCCTACGGGGTCACCCATCCTAGTACTACTCTCACCTAACTTCGGAGTTCTAATGGGATCTGGTGAATTAGTGCTGGTATGATCGCACCTGTCATGTTGAGGGAGCAAATCCCTTATTTTTTGATGGTTCACAGTCCTAACCCAGAGAGATGGGTCATTCAAAAGGCCCAATGGGCATAACGACAACCCATCCGCTACAACAATGCAGCATCCTCACAAGACGTGATATCGACACTACGTAGGGCCCTATAATGTCCTCCAACTTAGGTTTTCGTCCTTTTCGTGGCTCACGACTTACAATCAGGGATGGAAAAACATCGCAAAAGTTGAAAAGTAGGCCAAAACTAATGAAAACATTCGATTTTGGGCTCCAAAAAAAGGCGCAACTGTCCGGGCTTGCTGCCTAAGTCGTAGAGCTCTCGGAGAGCTTTCCAACGGTATGTTGTGCGCCACATAACTTCTTACGAATCAAAAGTAAAGCGTACCGGAGCGACGGAGACCTGGTCACAAGCCCCAGCCCCTCGGTTTGCGGGCCCAGCCTCTAAAGGAAAAGAAGTTGTCTTGCCCAAGGTGTCGTGGGTTTCGGTAATAGAAATGTGATGGATAAAGTGTCTTGGCAAGCGTAACCGGGGAAAAAAAATTGAAAAGGGGAGTGCAACACAAGGACTTCACTTGGGGTCACCCTTCCTAGTACTAATCTCACCCAAGCACGCCTAACTTCGTAGTTCTGATGGGATCCCTTATTTTGATTACACCTGTCATGTTGGGGGCACAAATCCCTTATTTTTTGACGGTTCATAGTCCCAGCCTAGAGAGATGGCCTATTCAAAAGGCCTAATGGGCTTAACGACAACCCATCTGCT
This sequence comes from Ehretia macrophylla, assembly GCA_037974665.1. Classification (NCBI taxonomy): domain Eukaryota; kingdom Viridiplantae; phylum Streptophyta; class Magnoliopsida; order Boraginales; family Ehretiaceae; genus Ehretia; species Ehretia macrophylla. The sequence continues at coordinate 34,745,636 of CM075766.1, forward strand.
ACAACAACATAGCATCCTCGCAAGACGTGATATCAACGCGCTGTAAGGCCCTATAATGTCCCACGAGTTAGGTTTTCGTCCTTTTCACGTCTCGCGACGTACGATACGGGACGAAAAAATTGAAAAAATGTAGAAAAATGTGCCAAAACTGATGATAACATTAAATTTTAGTCTCCGAAAACATGCGCAGTCGAGCAGGCTGGCTGCCACCGTCGTGGAACTCTTAGAGAGCTTTCCAACAGTATGTTGTGTGCTGCATAACTCCTTACGGATCAATTGTTACGGGCACTGAAGCGATGGAGACTTGGTCACAAGCCCTATGCCCTCGGTTTGCGGGCCTAGCCTCTACGTGAAAATAAGTTATCTTGCCCAAGGTACCGTGGAATTCGGTAATAGAAATGTGATGGATAAAGCATCTTGACAAGCTTAACCAGGGCAAAAAAAGTTTAAAAGGGGGGGTACAACACGAGGACTTCCCAGGGGGTCACCCATCCAAGTACTACTCTCGCCCAAGCATGGTTAACTTCGGAGTTCTGAAGGGATCCAGTGCATTAGTGCTGGTATTATCACACCCGTCATGTTGAGGGCAAAAATCCCTTATGTGTTGACGGTTCACAACACCAGCCCAGAGAGATGGCCCATTCAAAAGGCCGAATGGGCTTATCAACAACCCTTCCACTACAACAACGTAGCATCCTCGTAAGACATGATATCGACATGTTGTAGGGCCCTATAATATCCCGTGAGTTATGTTTTGGTCCTTTTCGCGGCTCACGACGATCAATCCAAGACGATAAAATAGTGCAAAAAGAGGAAACGTGGTCCAAATCTAATGAAAACGTTTAATTTTTTGCTCCAAAAATAGGCGCAATCGAGCAAGCTTGCTATCCTCGTCGTAGAGCTCTTAGATAGCTTTCCAACGGTATGCTGTGCGCCGCATAACTCCATACGGATCAAAAGTTATGGGCACCGAAACGATGGAGACCTGGTCACAGGCCCTACTCATTCGGTTTGCGGGCCCAGCCTCTACGTGAATTGAAGTTGTCTTGCACAAGGTGCCATGAGTTTTGGTAATAAAAATGAGATGAATAAAGTATCTTGGCAAGCCTAACAGGGGCAAAAGAAATTGGAAAGGGGGCTGCAACACGAGGACTTCCCAAGGGGTCAGCGATCCTAGCAGTACTCTCGCCCAAGCATGCTTAACTTCGGAGTTCTAATGGTATCTGGTGCATTAGTGCTGGTATGATCGCACCTGTCATGTTGAGGGCACAAATCCCTTATGTGTTGACGGTTCACAGTCCCAGCCTAGAGAGATGGCCATTCAAAAGGCCCAATGGGCTTAACGACAACCCATTTGCTTCAACAACGCAGCATCCTCACAAGACGTGATGTTGACGCATTGTAAGGCCTTTTAATGTCACACGAGTTAGGTCGTCGTCCTTTTTACAACTCACGACGTACGATTCAGGATGAAAAAATAGAGCTAACGAAGAAAGATAGCCCGAAATAGATGATAACGATTGATTTTGGGCTTCGAAAACTGGCGCAACCAAACAAGCCCGCTGCTCCCGTCGTAGAGCTCTCGGAGAACTTTCCAACGGTATGCTGTGCTTCGCGGAACTCTTTACGGATCAAAAGTTATGGGCACCGGAGCGACGGAGACCTGGTCACAAGCCCCACGCCCTCGGTTTGTGGGCCCAACCTCTAGGTGAAGCGAAGATGTCTTGCCCAAGGTGCCGTGGGATTCGGTAATAAAAATGTGATGGATAAAGCATCTTGGCAAGCCTAACCGGGGTAAAAAAAATTGAAAAGATGGGTGCAACACGAGGACTTCCTAGGGGGTCACCTATCCAAGTACTACTCTCGCCCAAGCTTGTTTAACTTCGGAGTTCTGATAGGATCCGGGGCATTAGTGCTGGTATGATCGCCCCCGTCATGTTGAGGGCACAAATCCCTTATGTGTTGACGTTTCATAGTCCAGCCCAGAGAGATGGCCTATTCAAATGGCCCAATGGACTTAATGACAACCCATCTGATTCAACATTGCAACATCCTCGTAAGACGTAATATCGATGCGTTGTAGGGCCCTCTAATGCCCAGCGAGTTAAGTTGTCCTACTTTTTGCGGCTCACGATGTACGATCCGGGATGAAAAAATAGCGTAAAAGAAGAAAAGTGGCCTGAAACTAATGAAAATTTTCAATTTTGGGCCCCAAAAACATGTACAGCCCAGCAGACTTGCTGCCCGCATCGTAGAGCTCTTAGAGAGCTTTCCAACGGTATGCTATGCCCTGCGTAACTCCTTACGGATCAAAAGTTACGGGCACCGGAACGACGGAGACCTGGTCACAAGCAACATGCCCTCGGTTTGCGGGCCCAACCTCTACGTGAAGCGAAGGTGTATTGCCCAAGGTGCCGTGGGATTCGGTAATAGAAATGTGATGGATAAAGCATCTTGGAAACCTTAACCAGGGCAAAAACAATTGAAAATGGGGGTACAACACAAGGACTTCCCAAGGGGTCACCCATCCCAGTACTACTCTCGCCCAAGCACTCTTAACTTCGGAGTTCTGATGGGATCCGGTGCATTAGTGCGAGAATGATCGCACCCGTCATGTTGAGGGCACAAATCCTTTATGTGTTGACGGTTCATAACCCGAGCTCAAAGCGATGGCCCATTCGAAAGGCCCAATGGGTTAACGACAACCCATTCACTACAACAACGCAGCATCCTCGCAAGATGTGATATCGAAGCATTGTTGGGCCCTCTATTGTCTCGTGAGTTAGGTTGTCATTTGTTTTGCGGCTCATTACGTACGATTTGGGATGGAAAAATAGACCAAAAGTAGAAAAAATGGCCCAAAACGGATGATAATGTTCGATTTTGTGCTTCCAATATCGTAGAGCTCTCGAAGAGCTTTCCAACGGTATGTTGTGCACCGCGTAACTCCTTACAGATCAAAAGTTATGGGCATTGGAGCGACAGAGACCCGGTCACAAGAACCATGCGCTCGGTTTGCGGCCCTAGCCTTGACGTGAAACAAAGTTGTCTTGCCCAACGTGCCGTGGGATTCGGTAATAGAAATGAGATAGATAAAGCATCTTGGCAAACCTAACCGAGGCAAAAAAAACTGATAATGGGGGTGCAACACGAGGACTTCCCAAGGGGTGACCTATCCTAGTACTACTCTCGCCCAAGCACGCTCAACTTTGGAGTTTTGATGGGATCTGATGCGTTAGTACTGGTATGGTTGCACCCATCATGTTGAGGGCACAAATCCCTTATGAGTTGATGTTTCACAGTCCCAGCCCTGAGAGATAGCCCATTCAAAAGGCCCAATGGGCTTAACGACAACCCATCCGCTTCAACAACACAGTATCCTTGAAAGACATGATATCGACACGTTGTAGGGCCCTCTAATGTCCCGCGAGCTTGGTTATCATCTTTTTTGCAGCTCACGACGTACGATCCGTGATGAAAAAATAGCGCTAAAGAAGAAAAGTGGCACAAAACTGATGAAAGTGTTCGATTTTGGGTTTCGAAAACATGTACAGCTTGAGCTAGCTTGCTGCCCCCATCGTAGAGCTTTGCGAGAGCTTTCCAACGGTATGCTGTGTGCTACGTAACTCCTTACGGATCAAATGTTATGGGCACCGGAGCGACGGAGACCTTGTCACAAGCACCACACCCTCGGTTTGTGGGCCCAGGCTCTACGTGAAGCAAAGTTATCTTGTAAAATGTGCCATGGGATTCGGTAATATAAATGTGGTGGATAAAGCATCTTGGCAAGCCTAACCGGGGAAAAAAATTGAAAAGGGGGGGTACAACACAAGGACTTCCCAGGGGGTCACTCATCCTAGCGCTACTCTTGCCCAAGCACGCTTAACTTCGGAGTTTTGATGGGATCCGGTGCATTAGTGTTGGTATGATCACACCCGTCATGTTGAGGGCACAAATCCCTTATGTGTTGATGTTACACAGTCCCAGCCTAGAGAGATGGCATATTCAAAAGGCCCAATGGGCTTAACGACAACCCATCCACTACAACAAAGCAGCATCCTCGCAAGACGTCATATCGACGAGTTGCAGGGCCATCTATTGTCTCGCGAGTTAGGTTGTCATCCTTTTCGCGACTCATGACGTACGATCCGGGAAGAAAAAATAGCACAAAAGCAGAAAAATGGCGCAAATCTGATGATAATGTTCAATTTTGGGCTCCAAAAATAGGCACAACCAATCAAGCTTGTTGCCAATATCGTAGTGCTCTCAGAGAGCTTTCCAACGGTATGCTGTGCGCCGTATAACTCCTTACGGATCAAAAGTTATGGGAACCGGAGCGACGGAGGCCTAGTCACAAGAACCATGGCCTCGGTTTGTGGGCCTAGCCTCTACGTGAAGCAAAGTTGTCTTGTCCAAGGTACCGTGGGATTCGGTAATAGAAATGTGATGGATAAAGCATCTTGCCAAACCTAACCGGGGCAAAAAAAATTGAAAAGGGGGGTGCAACACGAGGACTTCCCAGGGAGTAACCCATCCTAGTACTACTCTCACCCAAGCACGCACAACATCGGAGTTCTGATGGGATACGGTGCATTAGTATTGGTATGATCGCACCCGTCATGTTGAGGGCATAAATCCTTTATGTGTTGGCATTTCACAGTCCCAGCCCAGAGAGATGGCCCATTCAAAAGGCCCAATTGGCTTAACGACAACCCATCCGCTTCAACAACCCAGCATCCTCACAAGACGTGATATCCACGCGTTGTAGGGCCCTCTAATGTCCCGCAACTTAGGTTGTCATCCTTTTTGCAGCTTACGACGTATGATCCGTGATGGAAAAATAGCACTAAAGAAAAAAAGTGTTACAAAATAGATTAAAATGTTTGATTTTGGGCTCCGAAAACATGCGCTGCAAAAGCAGCTTGCTACGCACGTCGTAGAGCTCTCGGAGAGCTTTCTCACGGTATGCTGTGCGCTGCGTAACTCCTTACGGATTAAAAGTTTTGGGCACCGGAGCGACGGAGACTTGGTCACAAGCCCCACGCCCTCGGTTTACAGGCGCAACCTCTACGTGATGCGAAGTTGTCTTGCCCAAGGTGCCGTGGGATTCGGTAATAGAAATGTGGTAGATAAAGTATCTTGGCAACCCTAACCGGGGCAAAAAAAATTGAAAAGGGGGGGTGCAACACGAGGACTTCACAGGGGGTCACCCATCCTAGTACTACTCTCGCCCAAGCACGCTTAACTTCGGAGTTCTAATGGGATCCGGTGCACTAGTGCTGGTATGATCACACCCATCATGTTGAGGGCACAAATCTCTTATGTATTGATGATTCACAGTCCCAGCCCAGAGAGATAGCCCATTCAAAAGGCTAAATGGGCTTAACAACAAACCATTCACTTCAACAATGCAGCATCCTCGCAAGACGTGATATTGACATGTTGTAAGGCTCTCTAATGTTTCTCGAGTTAGGTTGTCGTCCTTTTCGCATCTCACGACGTACGATCCAGGATGAAAATATAGCGCTAAAGAAGAAATGCCGCCCAAAACTTATGAAAATGTCCAATTTTGGGCTCCCAAAATGGGTGCAGCAGAGCAAGCTTGTTGCCCCTGTCATAAAGCTCTCGGAGAGCTTTCCAAAGGTATGATGTGCGCCGCGTAACTCCTTATGGATTAAAAGTTATGGGCACTGGGGCGACGGAGACCTGGTCACAAGCCCCACACCCTCGGTTTGCGGGCCCAGCCTCTACGTGAAGCGAAGTTGTCTTGCACAATGTGCTATAGGATTCGATAATAGAAATGAGTTGGATAAAGCATCTTGGTAAGCCTAACCGGGGCAAAAAAAATTGAAAAGGGGTGTGCAACACGGGTACTTCCCAAGGGGTCACCCATCCAAATACTACTCTCGCTCAAGCACACTTAACTATGGAGTTTTGATGGGATCTGGTGCATTAGTGCTAGTATGATCGCACCCGTCATGTTAAGGGCACAAATCCCTTATGTGTTGACGTTTCACAATCCCATCCTAGAGAGATGGCCTATTCAAAAGGCCCAATGGGCTTAACGACAACCTATCCGCTTCAACAATGCAGCATCCTCGCAATACGTGATATCAAGGTGTTGTAGGACCCTATAATGTCCCGAGAGTTAGGTTGTCGTACTTTTTGCTACGCACGACATACGATCCGGGATGAAAAAATAGTGCAAAGAAGAAAAATGGCTCTTAACTGATGAAAACATTCGATTTTGGCCTCCGAAAACTAGTGCAGCCGAGCAGGCTTGTTTCCCCCATCGTAGATCTCTCATAGAGCTTTCCAACGGTATGCTTTGCGCCGCGTAACTCCTTACGGATCAAAAGTTATGGGCGCTGGAGCGACGGAGACCTGGTCCCATGCCCCACACCCTCGGTTTGCAGGCCCAGTCTCTACGTGAAGAGAAGTTGTCTTGCCATGGTGCCGTGGGATTCGGTAATAGAAATGTGATGGATAAAGCATCTTGGTAAGTCGAACCGGGAAAAAGAAATTGAAAAGGGGGGGTGCAACACGAGGACTTCAAAGGGGGTCACCTATCCTAGTACTACTCTCGCCCAAGCACTCTTAACTTCGGAGTTCTGATGGGATCCAGTGCATTAGTGCAGGTATGATCGCACCCGCAATGTGGAGGGCACAAATTCCTTATTTGTTGACGGTTCACAGTCCCAACCCTGAGATGTGGCGCGTTCAAAATGCCCAATAAGCTTAACGACAACCTATCCACTACAACAACACAGCATCCCAGCACGACGTGATATCAACGCATTGTAGGGCCCTCTATTGTTCATTGAGTTAGGTTGTCTTCCTTTTCGCGGCTCGCGACATACGATCCGGGAAAGAAAAATAGCACAAAAGTTGAAAAGTGGCCCGAAATTGATGATAACGCTTAATAGAGCTCTCGAAGAGCTCTAAAAATAGGCATAGTCGAGCAGACTTGCTGCCCCCGTCATAGAGCTCTCGAAGAGCTTTCCAACGGTATGTTGTGTGCCGCGTAACTCCTTATGGATAAAAAGTTATGGCACCAGAGCGACGGAGACCTGGTCACTAGCACCACACCCTCAGTTTGCGAGCCCAGCCTCTACGTGAAGCGAAGTTGTCTTCCCCAAGGTGCCGTGGGATTTGGTAATAGAAATGAGATGGATAAAGCACCTTGGCAAGCCTAACCGGGGCAAAAAAAATTGAAAAGGTGGGTGCAACACGAGGACTTCCCAGCGGGTCACCCATCCTAGTACTACTCTCGCCCAAGCACGCTTAACTTCAGAGTTCTGAGGGTATCCGGTACAATAGTGCTGGTATGATCATACCCGCCATGTTGAGGGCACAAATCCCTTATGTTTGACCGTTCCCCGTCCCAGCCCAGATAGATGACCCATTCAAAAGTCCCAATGGGCTTAACGATAACCCATCCGCTACAACAACGCAGCATCCTCACAAGACGTGATATTGACGCATTGTATGGCTCTCTAATGTTTCGCGAGTTATGTTGTCATCCTTTTCGTAGCTCACGACGTACGATCCGGGATGAAAATATAGTGCTAAAGAAGAAAAACGGCCCAAAACTGATGAAAACATTCAATTTTGGGTTCCAAAAATAGGCGCTGCCGAGCGAGTTTGCTACCCCAGTCGTTGAGCTCTCGGAGAGCTTTCCAACGGTATGTTGTGCTCTGCGTAACTCCTTACGGATCAAATGTTATGGGCACTGGAGCAATGGAGACCTAGTCACAAGCACCATGCCCTCGGTTTGCAGGCCCAGCCTCTACGTGAAGTGAAGTTGTCTTGCACAATATGCCATGAGATTCGGTAATAGAAATGAGATGGATAAAGCATCTTGGCAAGCCTAACCGAGGCAAAAAAAATTGAAAAGGGGGGTGCAATATGGGCACTTCCCAGGGGGTCACCCATCTTTGTACAACTCTCGCCCAAGCACGCTTAACTTCGGAGTTCTGATGGGATCCATTGCATTACTGCTGGTATGATCGCACCCGACATGTAGAGGGCACAATCCTTTATGTGTCGACTGTTCACAGTCCTACCCCAGAGAGATGGCCCATTCAAAAGGCCCAATGGGCTTAATGACAACCCATCAGCTACGACAACGCAGCATGCTCGCAAGACATGATATCAACGCGTTGTAGGATTCTCTATTGTACCGCGAGTTAGGATGTTATCCTTTTCGTGGCTCACGACGTACGATCCGGGACTGAAAAGTAGTGCAAAAGTAGAAAAGTGGCCCGAAACTGATGATAACGTTCGATTTTGGGCTCTGAAAACTGGCACAACCAAGAAAGCCTACTGTTCCCGTCGTAGAGTTCTCGGAGAGCTTTCCAACGGTATGTTGTGCGCCGCATAACTTTTTACGAATCAAAAGTTATGGGCACTGGAGTGACGGAGACCTGGTCACATGCACCACGCCCTTGGTTTGTGGGCCCAGCCTCTATGTGAAGCGAAGTTGTCTTGCACAATGTGCTATGGGATTCGGTAATAGAAATGAGATGGATAAAGCATCTTGGCAAGCCTAACCGGGGCAAAAAAAATTGAAAAGGGGGTGCAACACGGGCACTTCCCAGGGGTTCACCCATCCTAGTACTACTCTCATCCAAGCACACTTAACTTTGGAGTTCTGATGGGATCTGGTACATTAGTGCTGGTATGATCGCACCCGTCATGTTGAGGGCACAAATCCCTTATGTGTTGACGTTTCACAGTCCTAACCCAGAGAGAGGGCCTTTTTAAAAGGCCCAATGGGCTTAACGACAATCTATCTGCTTTAACAACGGAGCATCCTCACAAGACGTGATATCGACGCGTCGTAGGGCCCTCTAATGTCCCACAAGTTAGGTTGTCATCCTTTTAACAGCTCACGACGTACGATCTGGGATGAAAAAATAGCGCAAAAGAAGAAAAGTGGCACGAAAGTGATGAAAACATTCTATTTTGGGCTGCGAAAACTAGCACAGCTAAGCAAACTTGCTGCCCCTATCATAGATCTCTCAGAGAGCTTTCCAATGGTATGCTTTGCACCGCATAACTCCTTACGGATCAAAAGTTATGGGCACCGGAGCGACGGAGACTTGGTCACACGCCCCACGCCCTCGGTTTACTGGCCCAGCCTTTACGTGAAGCGAAATTTTCTTGCCCAAGGTGCCGTTGGATTTGGTAATAGAAATGTGATGGATAAAACATCTTGGCAGGCTAACCGAGGCAAAAAAGAAATGAAAAAAGGGTGTACAACACGAGGACTTCCCAGGGGATCACCCATCCTAGTACTACTCTCGCCCAACCACGCTTAACTTCGCAGTTTTGATAGGATCCAGTGCATTAGTGCTGGTATGATCGCACCCGTCATGTCGAGGGGAAAAATTCCTTATGTGTTGACAGTTCACAGTCCCAGCCCAGAGAGATGGCCCATTCAAATGGCCAAATGGGCTTAACGACAAACCATCCGCTTCAATAACGCAGTATCCTCGTAAGACGTGATATTGACGCGTTGTAGGGCCCTCTAATGTCCAGTGAGTTAGGTTGTTGTCCTTTTCGCGGCTCATGACGTACTATCGGGGAGAGAAAAACAGCGCAAAATCACAAAAGTGGCTCGAAACTGATGATAACGTTCGATTTTGGGCTCTGAAAACAAGGACAGCCAAGCAGGCTTGCTGCCCCCGTCATAGAGTTCTCGGAGAGCTTTCGAACGGTATGTTGTGCGCTACGTAACTCTTTATGAATCAAAATTTATGGGCACCAGAGCGATGGAGACCTGGTTACTAGTACCACACCCTCGGTTTGCGGGCCCAGCCTCTACGTGAAGCAAAGTTGTCTTGCCCAAGGTACCGTGGGATTCGTTAATAGAAATGAGATGGATAAAGCACCTTGGCAAGCCTAACCGGGGCAAAAAAAATTGAAAACAGGGGTGCAACATGATGACATCCCCGGGGGTTACCCATCCTAGTACTACTCTCACCCAAGCACGCTTAAATTCAGAGTTCTGATGGGATCCGGTGCATTAGTACTGGTATGATCGCACCTGTCATGTTGATAGCACAAATCCTTTATGTGTTGACGTTTCACAGTCCCAGCCTAGAGAGATGGCCCATTCAAAATTCCCAATGGGCTTAATGACAACCTATCCGCTTCGACAATGCAGCATCCTCGTAAGACGTGATATCGACGCATTGTAAGGCCCTCTAATGTCCCGCAAGTTAGGTTGTCGTCCTTTTCGCGGCTCATGACGTACAATTCGGGATGGAAAAACAGCGCAAAAGAAGAAAAGTGGCCCGAAATTGATGAAAACATTCGATTTTGGGCTATGAAAACTGGCACAGCAAAGCTGGCTTGCTACCCACGTCGTAGAGTTCTCAGAGAGCTTTTCAACAGTATGTTGTACGCCGCGTAACTCCTTACGGATCAAAAGTTATGGGTACCGGAGCTACGGAGACCTGGTCATAAGCCCCACTCCCTCACTTTGTGGGCCTAGCCTCTACGTGAAGCGAAGTTGTCTTTCCCAAGGTGCCGTGGGATTCAGTAAAAGAAATGAGATAGATAAAGCATTTTGGCATGCCTAACCTAGGCAAAAACAATTGAAAAGGGGGGTGCAACACAAGGACATCCCAGGGGGTCACCTATACTAGTACTACTCTCGCACAAGCACGCTTAACTTTGGAGTTCTGATGGGATCCGGTGCATTAGTGCTCGTATTATCACACCCGTCTTGTTGAGGGCACAAATGCCTTATTTTTTGACGGTTCACAGTCGCAGCCTAGAGAGATGACCCATTCAAATAGCCCAATGGGCTTAACGACAACCTATCCGCTACAACAACGCAGTATCCTCTCAAGACGTGATATTGACGTGTTGTAGGGTACTCTATTGTCCCACGAGTTAGGCTGTCATCCTTTTCGCGACTCACAACGTACGATCCGAGATGGTAAAACAATAGAAAATTAGATGAGTGGCCCGAAACTGATGATAACGTTCGATTTTAGGATCCAAAAAGATGCATAGCCGAGCAGGCTTGCTCCCCCTCTCGTAGAGCTCTCTGAGAGCTTTCCAACTATATGTTGTGCACCGTGTAACTCCTTGCAGTTCAAAAGTTATGGGCACCAGAGCGACGGAGACCTGGTCACAAGCACCACACCCACGGTTTGCGGGCCCAGCCTCTACGTGAAGTGAAGTTGTCTTGCCCAAGGTGCCGTGGGATTCAGTAATAGAAATAAGATGGATAAAGCATCTTGGCAAGCCTAACCGGTGCAAAAAAAATGGAAAAAGGGAGTGTAACACGAGGATTTCCCAAGGGGTCACCCATCCTAGTACTAGTCTCACCCAAGCACGCTTAACTACGGAGTTTTGATAGGTCCGGTGCATTAGTGCTGGTATGATCGTACCCGTCATGTTGAGGGCATAAATCCCTTATGTGTTGACGTTTCACAGTCCCAACCTAGAGAGATAGCCCATTCAGAAGGCCCAATGGGCCTAATGACAACCCATCCGCTTTAACAACGCAGCATCCTGGCAAGACGTGATATTGACGAGTTGTAGGGCATTCTAATGTCCTGTGAGTTAGGTTGTCATCCTTTTCACGGCTCATGACCTACGATCCGGGATGGAAAAACAACGCAAAAGTAGAAAAGTGGGATAAAATTGATAATAACGTTCGATTTTGGACTCCGAAAACTGGCGCAGCCAAGCAAGCTTGCTGCCCATGTCGTAGAACTCTTGGAGAGCTTTTCAACGGTATGCTTTGCACGGCGTAATTCCTTACGGATCCAAAGTTTTGGGCACCGGAACAACGGAGACCTAGTCACATGCCCCACACCCTCGGTTTGTGGGCCATGCCTCTGCGTGAAGTGAAGTTGTTTTGCCCAAGGTGTCGTGGGATTCGGTAAAAGAAATGTGATTGATAAAGCATTTTGGCAAGCCTAATCGGGTCAAAAACAATTGAAAAGGATGGGTGTAACACGAGGACTTCCGAGGGGGTTACCTATCCTAGTACTACTCTCGCCCAAGCATGCTTAACTTCGGAGTTCAGATGGGATCCAATGCATTAGTTCTGGTATGATCACACCCGTCATGTTGAGGGCACAAATCCCTTATTTTTTGACAGTTCAGTATTCCAGCCTAGAGAGATGGCCTATTGAAAAGGCCCAATGGGCTTAACGACAACCATTCCGCTACAACAACGCAGCATCCTCGCAAGACGTGATGTCGACGGATTGTAGGGCCGTCTACTATCCCGCGAGTTAGGTTGTCGTCCTTTTCACGGCTCATGACGCACGATATGGGATGAAAAAATAGCGCAAATGTAGAAAAGTGGCCCGAAACAGATGATAACGTTCGATTTTGGGCTCCGAAAACATGCGTAGCTTTCAAACGGTACATTGTGTGCCGCGTAACTCCTTATGGATCAAAAGTTATGGGCCCCAGAGCGATAGAGACCTAGTCACAAGCTCCACATTCTCGGTTTGGGGGCCCAGCCTCTACGTGCAGCGAAGTTGTCTTGCCCAAGGTGCTGTGGGAATCAGTAATAGAAATGAGATGGATAAAGCATCTTGGTAAGCCTAACCGGGGCAAAAAAATTGAAAATGGGGGTGCAACACGAGAACTTCACAGGGGGTCACCCATCCTAGTACTACTCTCGCCCAAGCACAACTAACATCCGAGTTCTGATGGGATCCGGTGCATTGGTACTGGTATGATAGCACCCGTCATGTTGAGGGCACAAATCCCTTACGTGTTGATGGTTCACCGTCCCAGCCCAGAGAGGCGGCCCATTCAAAAGGCCCAATAGGATTATCGACAACCCATCTGCTTCAACAATGTAGCATCCTCGCTAGATGTGATATCAACGCGTTGTAGGGCCCTCTAATGTCCCACGAGTTAGGTTGTCATCCTTTTTGCAGCTCACGACGAACGGTCCAGGACGGGAAAACAACGAAAACGGAGAAAAGTGGCCCAAAACTGATTAAAACGTTCAATTTTGGGCTCAAAAAATAGGCGCAGCCGAGCAGGCTTGTTGCCCCTATCATAGAGCTCTCAGAGGGTATTCTAACGGTATGCTATGCACCGTGTAACTCTTTACGGATCAAAAGTTATGGGTACCGGAGCGATGGAGACCTGGACCCAAGCCCCACGACCTTGGTTTCCGGGCCCAGCCTTTACGTGACACGAAGTTGTCTTGCCCAAGGTGCCGTGGGATTCGGTAATAGAAATAAGATGGATAAAGTACCTTGGAAAGCGTAATCGGGGGAAAAAAATTTGAAAAGTGGGGTACAACACGAGGCCTTTCCAGGGGGTCACCCATCATAGTACTACTCTCGCCCAAGCACGCTTAAAATATATGTTCTGATGGGATCCGATGCATTAGTACTGGTATGATCGCACCCGTCATGTTGAGTGCACAAATCCTTTATGTGTTGACGGTTCACAGTCCCAGCCCAGACAGATGGCCCATTCAAATGGCCCAATGGGCTTAACGACAACCCATCCGCTTCAACAATGCAGGATCCTCGCAAGATGTGATATCGATGCATTGTAGGGCACTCCAATGTCCAGCAAGGTAGGTTGTTGTCCTTTTCACGGCTCATGACGTATGATTCGGTATGAAAAAATAGCGCGAAAGTAGAAAAGTGGCGCGAAACTGATAATAACATTCGGTTTTGGGCTGCGAAAACTAGCACAGCAAAGCTGGCTTAGTACCCTCGGCGTAGAGCTTTCGAAGAACTTTTCAACGGTATGTTGTGCGCCGCGTAACTCCTTACGGATAAAAAGTTATGGGCACCGGAGCTACAGAGACCTGGTCATAAGCCCCACGACCTCGCTTTGCGGGCCCAGCATCTACGTGAAGCGAAGTTTTCTTGCCCAAGTTGCCGTGGGATTTGGTAATAAAAATGTGATGGATAAAGCATCTTAGCAAGCCTAACCAGGGTAAAAAATTGAAAAAAGGGGTGCAACACGAAACTTTCCCAGGGGGTCACCCATCCTAGTACTACTCTCGCCCAAGCACGCTTAACTTCAGAGTTCTGATGGGATCCGGTGCATTAGTGCTGGTATGATCGCAACTGTCATGTTGAGGGTACAAATCCCTTATGTGTTGACGTTTCACAGTCCCAACCCAAAGATCTGGCCCATTCAAAAGACCCGATGGTCTTAACGACAACCCATCCGTTTCGACAACGCAGCATCCTCGCAAGAGGGGATATCGAGGTATTGTAGGGCCATCTAATGTCCCGCGAGTTACGTTGTCGTCATTTTTGCAGCTCACGACGTACGATCCAGGATGAAAAAATAGTACAAAAGTAGATAAGTAGTCCAAAACTGATAATAACATTCGATTTTGGTCTCAGAAAATAGGCGCAGCCAAGCAGGCTTGTTGCCCCCGTTATAGAGCTCTCGGAGAGTATTCCAATGGTATGTTGAGCGCCGCCAACCCCCATACAGATCATAAGTGGTGGGTACCGGAGCGACGGAGACATGATCCCAAGCCCCACGCCCTTGGTTTGCGGGCCCAACCTCTACGTGAAGCGAAGTTGTCTTGCCCAAGGTACGGTGGGATTCGGTATTAGAAATATGGTGGATAAAGCATCTCGGCAAGCTTAACCGGGGCAAAAACAATTGAAATGGGGGGTGCAACACAAGGACTTCCAAAGGGGTTACCCATCCTAGTATGACTCTCGCACAAGCACGCTTAACTTCGGAGTTCGGATGGGATCCTGTGCATTAGTGCTGGTATGATCGCACCCGTCATGTTGAGGGCATAAATCCCCTATGTGTTGACGTTTCACAGTCCCAACCCACAGAGATGGCCCATTCAAAAGGGCCAATGGGCTTTACTACAACCCATCCGCTTTAAGAACGCAGCATTCTTGCAAGACGTGATATCGACGCGATGTAGGGTAGTCTATTGTCCTGCGAGTTAGGTTGTCGTCCTTTCCGCGACTCACGACGTACGATCCGGGAGAAAAACTGTGCAAAAGCAGAAAATTGGCCCAAAACTGATGATAATGTTCGATTTTTGGCTCCGAAAACTAACGCAGCCAAGAAAGCTTGCTGCCTCCGTCGTAGAGCTCTTGGAGGGCTTTCCAACGTTATGCTTTGCATCGCGTAACCTCTTTCGGATCAAAAGTTATGGGCCCCAAAGTGACAGAGACCTGGTCACAAGCCCCACGCCCTCTGTTTGCGAGCCCAACCTCTACGTGAAGCGAAGTTGTCTTGCCCAAGGTACCGTGGGATTCGGTAAAAAGAAATCTGATGGATAAAGCATCTTGGCAAGGCTAACCGGGGCAAAAAAAATTGAAAATGGGGGTACAACACGAGGACTTCCTAGGGGGTCACCCATCCTAGTACTACTCCCGCCCAAGCATGCTTCACTTCGTAGTTCTGATGGGATCTGGTGCATTAGTCTTGGTATGATCGCACCCGTCATGTTGAGGGCACAAATCCTTTATTTTTGGACGGTTCACAGTCCCAGCCCAGAGAAATGGCCCATTCAAATAGCCCAATGGGCTTAACGACAACCCATCCACTTTAACAACGTAGCATCCTCGCAAGACATGACATCGACGCGTTGTAGTGCACTCTAATGTCCCGCGAGTTAGGTTGTCGTCCTTTTCACGGCTCATGACGTACGATCCGGGACGTAAAAACAATGAAAATGCAGAAAAGTGGCCCAAAACTGATGACAACGTTCGATTTTGGGCTCTAAAAAAATTTGTAGCAGGGCAATCATGCTGCCCCCATCGTAGAGCTCCCGGAGAGCATTCCAACGGTATGCTGTGCGTCGTGTAACTCTTTACGGATCAAAAGTTATGGGCACTAGAGCAACGGAGACCTGGTCACAAACACCAAGCCCTTGCTTTGCGGGCCCAGCCTCTACGTGAAGTAAAGTTGTCTTGCCCAAGGTGCCATGGGATTCGGTAATATAAATGTGATGGATAAGGCATCTTGACAAGGATAACGGGGCCAAAAAAAAATTGAAAAGGGGGGTACAACACGAGGACTTCCGATGGGGTCACCCATCCTTGTACTACTCTCGCCCAAGCACGCTTAACTTAAGAGTTTTGATGGAATTCGGTGCATTAGTGCTGGTATGATTTAACCCATCATGTTGAGGGCACAAATCCATTATGTGTCAACGTTTCACAGTCCCAGCCTAGAGAGATGGCCCATTCAGAAGGCCCAATGGGCTTAATGACAACCCATCTGCTTCAACAACGTAGCATCCTCGCAAGAGGTGATATCGACGCATTGTAAGGGCACTATAATGTCCCGCGAGTTTCGTTGTCGTACTTTTTACAACTCATGACATACGATCCGGGAAGGAAAAACAACGCAAAAGTTGAAAAGTGGCGTAAAATATATGATAACGTTTGATTTTGGGCTCCAAAAATTGGCGCAGCCAAGCAAGCTCGCTGCCCACGTCGTAGAGCTCTCAGAGAGCTTTTCAACGGTATGCTGTGCGCGGCGTAACTCCTTACGGATCCAAAGTTTTGGACACCGGAGCGACGGAGACCTAGTCACAAGCCCCAGGCCCTCGGTTTGTGGGCCATGCCTCTACGTGAAGCGAAGTTGTCTTGCCCAAGGTGCCGTGGGATTCGGTAAAAGAAATGTGATTGATAAAGCATCTTCGCAAGCCTAACCGGGGCAAAAACAAATGAAAAGGAGGGGTGCAACACGAGGACATCCCAGGGGGTCACCCATCCTAATACTACTCACGCCCAAGCATGCTTAACTTCGGAGTTCTGATGGGATCAGGTTCATTAGTGCTGGTATGATCACACCCGTCATGTTGAGGGCACAAATCCCTTATGTGTTGACAGTTCACAGTCCTAGCCCAGAGAGATGGCCCATTCAAAAGGCCCAATGGGCTTAACGACAACCCATCAGCTTCAACAACGCAGCACCCTGGCAAGACATGATATCGATGCATTTTAAGGCCCTCTAATGTCCTGCGAGTTAGGTTGTCATCCTTTTCGTAGCTCACGACGTACTGTCCAGGACGGGAAAACAGCGCAAAAGGAGAAAAATGCCCCGAAACTAATGAAAAGATTCAATTTTAGGCTCAGAAAATAGGTGCAGACGAGTAGGCTTGTGACCCCCGTCATAGAGCTCTCGGAGAGCATTCCAATGGTATGCTGTGCACCGCGTAACTCTTTGCGGATCAAAAGTTATGGGTAC
Organism: Ehretia macrophylla; assembly: GCA_037974665.1. Lineage (NCBI taxonomy): Eukaryota > Viridiplantae > Streptophyta > Magnoliopsida > Boraginales > Ehretiaceae > Ehretia > Ehretia macrophylla. The sequence continues at coordinate 34,762,832 of CM075766.1, forward strand.
TAGAGTGACGGAGACCTAGTCACAAGCCGCACGCCCTCGGTTTGCGGGCCCATCCACATCGTGAAGCGAAGTTGTCTTGCCCAAGGTGCTGTAGGATTCGGTAATAGAAATGTGGTGGATAAAGCACCTTGACAAGCAAAACTGGGGCAAAAAAAGTTGAAAAGTGGGGTGCAACACGAGGACTTCCCAGGGGGTCACCCATCCTATTGCTACTCTCGCCCAAGCACGCTTAACTTCGGAGTTCTGATGGGATCCGGTGCATTAGTGCTAGTATGATCGCACCCGTCATGTTGAGGGCACAAATCCTTTATTTGTTGATGTTTCACAGTCCCAGCCTAGAGAGATGGCCCATTCAAAATTCCCAATGGGTTTAATGACAACCCATCCACTTCAACAACGTAGCATCCTTGCATGACGTTGCTATCAACACATTGTAGGGCCCTCTGATGTCCCACGAGTTAGGTTGTCGTCCTTTTCGCGGCTCATGACGTACGATCCGGGATGAAAAAATAGCGCAAAAGTAGAAAAGTGGCGCGAAACAGATGATAACATTCGGTTTTCGGCTCCGAAAACTGGCACAGCAAAGCTGGCTTGCTACCCCCGTCGTACAGCTCTCGGAGAGCTTTTCAACGGTATGCTGTGCTCCGCGTAACTCCTTGCAGATCAAAAGTTATTGGCACCGGAGCTATTGAGACTTGATCACAAGCCCCACGCCCTCGCTTTGCGGGCCCAGCTTCTACGTGAAGCGAAGCTGTCTTGCCCAAGGTGCTGTGGGATTTGGTAATAGAAATGTGATGGATAAAGCATCTTGGCAAGCCAAACTAGGGCAAAAACAATTGAAAAGGGGGTGCAACACGAGGACTTCCTAGGGGGTCACCCATCCTAGTACTACTCTCGGCCAAGCACACTTAACTTTGGAGTTCTGATTAGATCCAGTGCATTAGTGCTGGTTTAATCGCACTCATCAAGTTGAGGGCATAAATCCCTTATGTGTTGACGTTTCACAGTCCCAGCCCAGAGAGATGGCCCATTCAAACGGCCCAATGGGCTTAACGACAACCCATCCGCTTCAACAACGCAGCATTCTCACAAGACGTGATATCAACGCATTGTAGGGCCCTCTAATGTCCCGCGAGTTAGGTTGTCATCCTTTAGCCGCTCACGACGTACGGTCTGGGATGAAAAAATAGCAAAAAAAGTAGAAAAGTGTCCTGAAATTGATGAAAATGTTCGATTTTAAGCTTCGAAAATAGGCGTAGCCGAGTAGGCTTGTTGCCCCCGACATAGAGCTCTCGGAGAGTATTCCAACGGTATGCTGTGCACCGCGTAACTCTTTACGGATCAAAAGTTATGGGTACCGGAGTGACAAAGACCTTGTCCCAAGCCCCACGACCTCGGTTTGCGGGCCCAGCCTCTAAGTGAAGCGAAGTTGTCTCGCCCAAGGTGCCGTGGGATTCGGTAATAGAAATGTGATGGATAAAGCATCTTGGCAAGGCTAACCGGGGCAAAAAAAATTGAAAAGGGGGGTGCAACACAAGGACTTCCCCGGGGGTCACCCATCCTAATACTACTCTCGCCCAAGCACGCTTAACTTCTGAGTTCTGATGGGATCCGGTGCATTACTGCTGGTATGATCGCAACCGTCATTTTGAGGGTGCAAATCCCTTATGTGTTGAGGTTTCACCGTCCCAGCCCAGAGAGATGGCCCATTCAAAAGGCCCAATGGGCTTAACGATAACCCATCTGCTTCAACAATGAAGCATCTTCGCAAGACATGATATCGATGCATTGTAGGGCCCTCTAATGTCCCGCGAGCTCAGTTGTCGTCCTTTTCGCGCCTCACGACGTACGATCCGGGATGGAAAAATAGCGCAAAAGTAGAAAAGTGGCCCAAAACAGATGATAACGTTCGATTTTGGGCTCTGAAAGCTAGCACAGCCAAGAAAGCTTGCTACCCCCATCGTAAAGCTCTCGGAGGGCTTTCCAACGGTATGCTTTGCGCCGCATAACTTCTTTCGGATCAAAAGTTGTGTCCATCGGAGCGACGGAGACCTGGTCACAAGCCCTACGTCCTTGGTTTGCGGGCTCAGCCTCTACGTGAAGCGAAGTTATCTTGCCCAAGGTACCGTGGGATTCGGTAAAAGAAATGTGATCGATAAAGCATCTTGGCAAGCCTAAACGGAGCAAAAAAAATTGAAAAAGAGGGTACAACACGAGGACATCCCAGGGGGTCACCCATCCTAGTACTAATCTCGCCCAAGCACACTTAACTTCAGAGTTCTGATGGGATCCGGTGCATTAGTGCAGGTATGATCGCACCCGTCATGTTGAGGGCACAAATCCCATATGTGTTGACAATTCACAGTCCCATCCCAGAGAGATGGCCCATTCAAAAGGCCCAATGGGCTTAACGACAACCCACCCGCTTCAACAAAGCAGCATCCTCGCAAGACGTGATATCGACGGGTTGTAGGGCATTGTAATGTCCTGCAAGTTAGGTTGTCGTCCTTTTCGCGGCTCATGACGTATGATCCGGGATGAAAAAATAGCACAAAAGAAGAAAAGTGGCCCGAAATTGATGATAACATTCAATTTTGGGCTTTGAAAAAATCCGTAGCCGAGCAATCTTGCTGCCCCCGTCGTAGAGCTCCTGGAGAGCATTCCAACGGTATGCTGTGCGCCGCGTAACTCTTTACGGATCAAAAGTAATGGGCACCGGAGTGACGGAGACCTGGTCATAAGCCCTATGCCCTCGGTTTGCGGGCCCAGCCTCTACGTGAAGCGAAATTGTCTTGCCCAAGGTGCCGTGGGATTCGGTAATAGAAATGAGATGGATAAAGCATCTTGGCAAGCCTAACCGGGTAGAAAACAATTGAAAAGAGGGGTGCAACACGAGGACTTCCCAGGGAGCCACCCATCATAGTACTACTCTCACCCAAGCACGCTTAACTTCAGAGTTTTGATGGGATCCGGTGCATCAGTGCTGGTATGATTGCACCCGTCATGTTGAGGGCACAAATCCATTATGTGTTGACGTTTCACAGTCCCAGCCTAGAGAGATGGCCCATTCAGAAGGCCCAATGGGCTTAACGACAACTGTCACGCCCTAACTCAACCCCCCCTACAATCAGTCATGAGGCAACGGAATTTCGGCAGTATAACGGGGTAATAAAGACACCGAGGCTCTAAACCAACCTTTCAAAACATCATATAATCAAACTCCTCAACCAAACGACAATCAATTCCTCAATACCATTAACAACATACAACATAACCATATTATACAATAATCATTCTTAGACAATCCACTCATAGTTATACGCCTTCGTTCCAACATAATACCTTAACTTTAACATACATATCAAAATAGACTATAACCAATTTAGTAATCTAAACAAGGTCAAAAGAAGACTACTAAACCATTATACATAAGTCTTTATACTAAGGTAGGTTTTACAATACATCATAATACAATAACTATAAACAATCTCATGGCAAAGACTCTTGCACATAAGACTCATCCACGTAAGGCACATTTTCCCCTTCTTGTGGCATGTACCCGTAATCTTGCGAAAGGACACCTGTATGCATGCAATAATAGAGAGTGAGCTTATATAAACAAGCTCAGTGAGGATCCGATAGATCTTTAACAATATTTACTATGCTCCTTGGAAATGATCCTTTGAGTAGTAAACACGCAATAAAACATCGATAACAATATAAACACATAACTATAATGACCAATCAATAAAGGATACTCAATTTGGTGTAGCTCCATACGCCATCACAATCTCAACCATTCTTCTTATAACTCCCCATTACTCACGCACCCGAGGTACTTGGTAGTCATGCCGTTATCAACCCGACAGCCCGACGCTGCACGAGAGGTGGCACACACATACCAAGACTCAACAATAATAATAAACATCATTCATAGGAAGACGGTCTAGCAGAACTTCCTATCTCCCGGTTCATCAATCATCAATCAATAATCATCCATTTCCATCAATGTAACATCAATATAATCATCAATATACCATCAAGTAATTAATTAAATAGCAAACAACTAAGTTAGATGACAAAGTAGGCCATCCAACTTAACATGCATGAAACACGTAATCTAACCTTAATCTAACCATCAACAACTCACAATTCAATCACTCAAACACCACCAAATCATCTAAAGGCTCTAATCAACAATATAAATAAAGACAACCTAAACTTCAAATAATCATATCTTACATTCTACTAATCCAAACCGCTCTGAATCAGTTTCACACACTCACCCGTCCACTCAACTACATTAGCCCTCTCGGAAACCAACCAAGACACATCAAAATCAAGCCAAACAACCTTAAAACCTCAATGCACCTAGGCTGAAATTTCCGGATTTTCACCCAAACATCGCAATTGAAAATTCGGCATTATAACGGCGTTACCACGTAATTAACAAACTTTTAGAAATCGACGGCAATCGATTCCAACCACAACAACTCAGGATAATCCTCAAATGGCTAATTAATCAACTTTGAATACCCGAAACTAAATAATTTTACTACAATGGCTCAAATCTCATAGTAATATACATAAACGATCCCTAGCATGCACTGAGCAATAATATAACTTCAAATTAACATTCTAACGGTTCAAAATGCAGTTATGAGCAAAAGCATAAAAAATGAGTTTTGAGATCTAAAATTTTTCTCTCACCTTCGATGCGATACAAGCCTAGATATGCATACAATGCGTGCCCAACAAGCAGAATCCAACTAGGCATGAAGTTCTACGGACAAAAACTAGGTTTTTCTATGAAAATTTGCTTTGAAAACTTGAAGAAAACCTTGGCTTATTCTCCCATGGATGTCTCGGCCATGTAGGTGTTTTTGAGTGTGTTTTTGTTCTTTGTAAGTGTGTGTTGATGCTTATAAGTAGAAGTCAAACAATTAAAATGCAAAGTCAAAGTTAATTTTTAGTCTTTTAATTCTATTTTTAGTCTTTTAATTCATTTCTTGAGTATTTCTTGCTCAACTATTAAATTAACACTTAAATTAATTCTAGACATTATATTTTAGGTGACAAAGAACGTTACATTAAAATAGTTTCACCCGAATCGGCTTAAAACTCGTTTTCTTACAAAAGAAAGTGTAAACATCTTTAAAATTCCAAATCCGTTTTAATCAAATACGGGTCTATTAATTTCCAAGGACTAGGTTTTAAAACGTTTAAAACACCCCTGTAAAAATTTTAGTGGACAGGTGTTCAAAAATATTATTCAGCAAAACCGACGATAAAATTTCTAATTCCGTTTTTGATGAAAATTTTATGAATACACACTTAGCATGTATTAGGAGTATTAATCACTTATTTAACACATTCTAGGTCATATAGCACATAAACAGGCTAATTCACGCAAAACGAGGTAAAGCACGTAAATCAAGATAAAGCAAAATATGAGGTCTCACATTCTCCTCCCCTTAGAGAAATTTTGTCCCCGAAATTATTACTTGCTGAACGGAAAAGATCTGGATACTCCTGCTGCATCTGATCTCTCCTCTCCCAAGTAGCTTCCTCGATACCATGATGCTTCCACAACACCTTGACCATCGGAATCTTCTTCGACCTTAACTCTCGTTCCATCTGATCAAGAATACGAATCGGCCGCTCGCATAAGTCAGATTCTCACGAAGCTATAACGACTCTGGCTCAAGAATATGAGAAGGATCCGGATTATATTTCCTCAAATTAGACACGTGAAATACATTGTGGAAATTAGAGAAATTATCTGGTAAAGCCAACCGATATGCTAACTTACCAACTATGCCAGTAATCTTAAACGCCCCCACAAACCTCGGACTCAGCTTACCACCTTTACCATAACGAGCAAACCCCTTACGAGGAGACAATCTCAAGAAAACCCGATCTCCGACTGTAAACTCCAAGTCCCTACGACGTTTATCAGCATAACTCTTGAATCTACTCTGCGCCGTAAGCATTCTCTGCCTGATCAACTAAACATTCTCAATCTTCTCTAGAAGCTCTGGCATAATAGTCGGATCAATAGTCTTCATCTCCCCTACTTCATCCCAATACAAAGGTGAACGGCACTTACGACCGTAAAGAGTTGCAAAAGGTGCCATCCCAATAGTAGCTTGATAACTATTGTTATAGGAAAACTCGGCAAGTGGTAGATGTTTCTCCCAATTCTTCCCGAAGTCCAGAACACAAGCCCTAAGCATATCTTCTAGAATCTGAATAGTCCTCTCAGACTGACCGTCGGTCTGTGGATGATACGCTGTACTGAAATTAAGCTGAGTACCCAAAGTCTCCTGAAGTTTCTCCCACAAACGAGAAGTAAATCAAGGATCTCGATCTGAGACAATACTAGATGGAATCCCGTGAAGTCTAACAATCTGATCCAAATAAAGATCCGTCAACTTTGCAACTTCATCTCCCATCCTCATCGAAATAAAATGAGATGTCTTCGTCAAACAATCCACGACAACCCAAACTACATCATTACTTCTCGGTGTTCTAGGCAAACCAGTGACGAAGTCCATCGTAATATGCTCCCATTTCCACTGTGGTATAGCCAACGGCTGAAGCAAACTTGCAGGTCGTTGATGCTCGGCTTTCACTCGCTGACAAGTCAAACATCTAGATACAAACTGAGCAACTTCCCTCTTCATATTATTCCACCAGTAATGTTGCTTCAAGTCCCGATACATCTTGTTTTCACCAGGATGAATGGTGTACTTAGAATTATGAGCCTCCTCCAGAATACCTCGCCTCAAACCCGGTTCATCGGGAACACAAACCATGTTCCGAAATCGAAGAATACCATCCTCGTGTACTTTGAAGTCAGACTGATCATCTGTGATCTGATCCTTGATCTTCTGAAGTTTAACATCAAGTTGTTGAGCTTCTCTAATCTGAGACAGCAATAAAGGCTGAATATGAAGATGTGATCGCACCCGTCATGTTAAGGGCAAAAATCCCTTATGTGTTGACATTTCATAGTCCCAGCCCAAAGAGATGGCTTATTCAAAAGGCCCAATGGGCATAACGACAACCCATCTGCTTCAACAACGTAGCGTCCTTGCAAGATGTGATATCGACGCGTTGTAGGGCCCTCTAATGTACTGTGAGTTAGGTTGTCGTCCTTTTCGCGGCTCATGACGTACGATCCGATACGAAAAAATAACGCAAAATTAGAAAGGTGGCCCAAAACTAATGATAACTTTCGATTTTGGGCTTTGAAAACTGGCACATCAATGCAAACTTCTGCCCCCGTCGTAGAGCTTTCTAACAGTATGCTTTGCACCGGGTAACTCATTTCGGATCAAAAGTTATGTGCATCGGAGCGACGGAGACCTGGTCACAAGCCCCACGTTCGAGGTTGTCTTGCTCAAGGTGCCGTGGGATTCCGTAATAGAAATGTGGTGGATAAAGCATCTTGGCAAGCCTAACCGGGGCAAAAACAATTGAAAAAGGGGGTACAACACGAGGACTTCCCAAGGGGTCACCCATCCTAGTACTACTCTCGCCCCAGCACGCTTAACTTCGGAGTTTTGTAAGGATTAGGTGCATTAGTGCTGGTATGATCGCACCCTTCATGTTGAGGGCATAAAGCCATTATTTTTTGACGGTTCACTGTCCCAGCCTAGAGAGATGGCCCATTCAAAAGTTTCAATGGGCTTAACGACAACCCATCTGCTTCAACAACGTAACATCCTCGCAAGACGTGATATTAACGCATTGTAGGGCCCTCTAATGCCCTGCAAGTTAGATTGTCATCCCTTTCGCGGCCCACGATGTACGATCCGGGATGAAAAAACAACGCAAAAGGAGAAAAGTGGCCCAAAACTAATAAAAACGTTCGATTTTGGGCTCAGAAAATAGGCTCATCCGAGCAGGCTTGCTGCCCCCATGGTAGAGCTCTCAGAGAGCATTCCAACGGTATGTTGTGTGCCGCGTAACTCCTTACGGATAAAAGTTAAAGGCACCGGAGCGACGGAGACCTGGTCCCAAGCCGCACAACATCAGTTTGCGGACCCAGGCTCTACGTATAGCGAAGTTGTCCTGCCCAAGGTACCATGGGATTCGATAATAAAAATGTGATGGATAAAGCATCTTGGCAAGCCAAATTGGGGCAGAAAAAATTGAAAATGGGGGCGCAACACGAGGACTTCCTAAGGGGTCACCTATCCTAGTACTACTATCGTCCAAGCACTCTTAACTTCGGAGTTCTGATAGGATCCAAAGCAGTAGTGTTGGTATGATCGCACCCATCACGTTGATGGCACAAATCCCTTATTTTTTGACGTTTCAAAGTCCCAGCCCAGAGAGATGGCCCATTCAAAAGGCCCAATGGGCTTAACGACAGCCCATCCGCTATAACAATGCAGCATCCTCGTGAGACGTGATATCGACACGTTGTAAGGCCCTCTATTGTCCCATTAGTTAGGTTGTCATCCTTTTTGTGGCTCACGATGTACTATTCGGGATGGAAAAACAGTGCAAAAGTAGAAAAATCGCCCAAAACTGATAAAAACGTTCGATTTTGGGCTCCAAAAACTGGTGTAGCTGAGCAATCTTGTTTCCCTTGTCGTAGAGCTCTCTAAGAGCTTTTCAACGGTATACTGTGCACCACGTAAATCCTTACAGATCAAAAGTTATGGGCACCGGATCGACGGAGACCTGGTCCCAAGCCCCACGACATCGGTTTGAGGGCCCAGCCTCTAGGTGAAGCGAAGTTGTGTTGGCCAAGGTGCCGTGGGATTCGGTTATAGAAATGTGATGGATAAATCATCTTGGCAAGCCTAACTGGGGCAAAAAAATTGAAAATGGGGGTGCAAAACGAGGACTTCTCAGGGGGGCACCCATCATAGTACTACTCTCACCCAAGCACGCTTAACTTCGGAGTTCTGATGGGATCCAGTGAATTAGTGCTGGTATGATCGCACTCATCATGTTGAGGGCACAAATCCCTTATTTTTTGACGGTTCACAGTCCCAGGCCAGAGAGATGGCCCATTCAAAAGGCCCAATGGGCCTAACGACAACCTATCCGCTACAACAATACAGCATCTTCGCAAGACATGATATCGACACATTGTGGGTCCCTTTATTGTTTTGCGAATTAGGTTGTCGTCCCTTTCACGGCTCACGACGTACGATCCAGGACGGAAAAACAGTGCAAAAGCAAAAAAGTAGACCGAAACTGATGATTACTATCAATTTTGGGCTCCGAAAACATATGTAGCCGAGCAGGCTTGCTGCCCCCATCGTAGAGCTCTCAGAGAGCTTTCCAACGGTATACTGTGCAACGCGTAACTACATACGGATCAAAAGTTATGTGTACCAGAGTGACGGAGACCTGGTCACAAGCCCCACGCCCTCGGTTTGCGTGTCCATCCTCTACGTGAAGCAAAGTTGTCTTGCCCAAGGTGCCGTGGGATTCGGTAATAGAAATGTGATGGATAAAGCATCTTGGCAAGCCTAACTGGGGAAAAAAAAATTGAAAAAGAGGGTGCAACACGAGGACTGTCACGCCCCAACTCGACCCTCTTACAATCAGTCAGGACGCAACGAAATTTCGGCAGCATAACGACAGTAACATGAACATCAGGGCTCTAAACCAACCCTTAATAACAACATACATCAAACTCCACAACTCACCAGCCAACTCCACAATCAAATTAACAACATACAACGCAACCATTTCATACATTAAATATTCTTTCATCAACTCATTCATAGTTATGCGCTTCCGTTCCAACATAATACATTTACTATATAACAAACACTTCCAAAATAGATTATAGCCTACCTAGCAACCTAATCATAGAAAAAATAAAGACTACTAAGATTGCATCAACTAATTCATTATCTTTTCAACATCTTTTACATAATGAACTACAAAGCATATAAAAGTCTACTAAGTTAATTTACAAGATAATAAAACATGTATGACATCATGGATATGACTCTGGAACATAGGACTCATCCACGTAAGACACGTTTTCCACATTCTCCTCTTCAGGAGGCACGTACCCGAAATCTTGTGAAAGTACACCTGAAACATGCATTAATAGAGAGTGAGCTTATATACATAAGCCCAGTGAGGATCCGATAGATCTCGACAGTATTCACTACGCTCCTTGGATTTAGTCCTTTGAGCAAGTAAACACACAACAACAATAATAACATAAATAAAGCTATCATCACATAACTATATAACCAATCAATAAGGATACTCTATTTTGTGTAGCTCCAAACGCCATCACGATCTCAACCGTTCTTCTTATAACTCCCCATTACTCACGCACCCGAGGTACCTCACTAGCCCCTTCCCTCCATGACATCTCCGTCATGCGAGCTGGGGGTAGCCTATGGCAGTCATGCCGTTATCAACCCGACAGCCCGACGCTGCCCGAGAGGTGGCACACACATACCAAGACTCCATATTCATCAATCATCATGCAAGCATAAATCAATCAATCAATTGGGAGATCAGCAACAAGAGTGCCCGATTCCCATACTCAATAATCAATCAATAATCATCAATCATCATATTATCATCATCAATAATCATATCAATAATCAATTGAACAACAATTAACTAAGTTAGATGACAAAGTAGGCCATCTAACCGGACATGCATAATATACATAATTAAACCCTAAATTACTCAACAACGACTCACCATTCATCACTCGAACACTACCCAACCATCTAAGCCATCGTTCAAGAAATTAAAGAATGACAACCTAAACTTCTAAAATTCATAACTTACAATCTACTAATCCAAACATTGCCAAATCAGTTCCTATCACTCACCCATTCAACCTACTACATTAGCCCTCTCTGAAATCCACCATAACACCTCCAAACCATGCCCGATAACCCTAAAACCCTATTACGTCATGGCTGGCTTTCCCGGATTTTAACCCAAACAATGTAATCGAAAATCCGGCATTTGAACAGCGCTAACACGTAATTATCAAGTATTTAGAAATCGACGGCAATCGATTTCGAGCAACGCAACTCAATTAAATCAACCTTGAACATTTTATTCAAAATTAAATACCCGGAAAATAAAAATTATGCTATATCCGACAGAAACTCGTAGTATTAGTATATAATGATCCCTAGCATGCAAGGAGCAATAATCTAACATCATATTTCAATTCTAACGGTTCAATCTTCATTTATACGCAAAAACACAAAAATGACATTTTGAGATCTAGAATTTTACTATCACCTTAGATGCGATATAAGCCTAAGAATGCGTGCTATGCGTGCCCAACAAGCAGAATCCAAGTCGGTGCGAAGTTCTACGAACAAAAAATAGGTTTTTCTTTGAAAAATTGGATTGAAAAGCTTGAGTTTTCTCTTCTCTTTTTCTCCCTCTTTCTCACGGCAATGTGTGTGTTTGTGGATTGTGTTTTGTGTTGTGTGAGTGTGTGTAGGTGATAGTATATAATTTAAAGCTTGGTCAATTAAAAAATGCAAGGTCAAAGTTAGTTTAAATAGGTATTTTTGTGTTTTAATGACTTTAATTGCATTTTATTGCTCACCAAGTTAAAAATAATTATGCAACCCCCCAAGATATCTCAAGTAAATTATTTTTTGGTGACAAGAAGTTTTACATTCAAAGAATTCCACCCGAGTCGGCTTAAAACTCGATTTTCGCAAAAGTCGGTGTAAAAACCCTAATAAATTCTTAAGCCGATTTTAAAACCGTTTTCATCAAACACAGGTCTATTAAAGTCCGTGGACTAGGTCTAGAAGGGTTAAAAAGACCAGTTTCAAAATTATAGCGGACGTGTTTCGAAAACACTATTCACTGAAAATCGACGATAAAATTTCTGACTCCGTTTTTGATGAAAATTTCATGAATGCACATTTAGCACGTATTAGAAGTATTGACATCAAAATTATAACATTCTAGGCCCTATAGCACATAAACAGGTCATATGCACGCAAAACGAGACAAAGCACGTAAATCAAGTTAAAGCAGAAAAATGGGGTTTCACATTCTCCCCTCCTTAAAACAATTGCGTCCGCGCAATTCTTGAATTGATAGACAATTAAATCCTCAATCGTTACACTTAATAATACTTCTCTTAGTTCTCATTTATCTCTTAGGATGACACCTAACCAAAGACCTCAAAAGAACCAACTCTGTTGACTGCAAGTTGATGATCATAATTCCAAGACAATCTTCAATTCATAATTCTCTCCTACCTAATATCATATTGCATATGAAAGAAATCGCAACTCCAAAGTCTTAGCATGGCACCACTAATTATCAATCATCCCCTACTACACAAAAGAGCTCTATGAACACCCCGAGGGTTTAAAAACTTATTTACGATAACATGAATGATTATTGATCAAGGAAATATTTCAAAAGTGACATTTGTCAGAATATGGCTCTTATGAAATTTATAAGGAAATAAGAATATGGAAAGTCATATTCGAGCCAACAATCAAGTAAACAAGAGCTCAAACAGGTTAGAGAATCAAGAGGCTAATAGTTAATAAGGAAGCATGATAACTAAGATAAGAAATGTCTCAGCACCTATCAATTAAATAAGTACGAACAAAGGATGATGACGAGTCAAAACAGTGCTGAGTATCTTGAACAAAAATTCCTGAACAAGTAGATATTTCAATTCTCGATGATTGTTCAAGGAACCAACAAGTAAGTTGTACTTGAGGCGAAATGAAATTAAGAAATAAGAGATGATTAATTCAATAGAAAACATGAGTGGCAAGAGTATCTCAGCACGCAATACCAAAGAAGTACGAATAAGAAATGATAACAATAGGACAGTGCCGAGTACTTTGAGTGAGCAATTACAAGCAAAGTAATGACTCTGGATTTAATAATAAAACAATAGGATTAACAAATATCAACAAGAATGACAATGATGTACTTAGGTAGGGAGTACATCAAGCAAGTGAAATTCGAATAAGTAAAATGGTATACCCACAGAGATTACTTTCAAATGAATAGTAATAGGATGAAATAAAATACTGAAACGAATAGCTGGAGATATAGAATGAAATGTAGAAGTCTCAAACCTTAACTCCAATAAACGACATTGCTATAAGAAGCAAATATGAATATTAAGAATAGAAGCAATGTCAAATGAGTATAGGATCCATTAATCCAATAAGCAAACTTTCAAGAAACAACTGATAGGCTAGAAAAGTGTAACCCTCTCTCAAATAAGTGAGAATAGAGTAGAACAGAATAATAAGACCGATAGAATTATGAAGCACAAGAAGGGTGTCCCACCTACACACTTAAACACCAACAAGTCAAATCTTACAATCTATCTTCCTCCAAAACAAGACACTAAGGAGATCTAGAGAATCCTAAGGAGTCATAACAATCACCAAACAAGATAAATCACTCCAAAATTTACATTCCGTACTAGACCAATCACTAAACAAGATAAATCACTGATTACCCAACCAGATTAACTAATGAGGACTCCAAAATCTGATAACACAATACAGATTCATACTAACCCATTATAACACAAGTGAATCCTCAATCAACAATTTAGAAAGTCATACCACCTAGAACTCAAAAGCTTGATATAGGCAAGTAAATGTTCAGTCACCAAAATGCATTCTTATTTCCTCAAATAATTCTATCTCTCAACAATTACATCTTCAATTAAAGTAATTTTAGTTAGGAATCACTCCAATTGTTTCCAAGGCTTAAAGATTAAAACCCCAAAATACCCATTAATAATATAGCAATCCCAAATAGTAGAAATATTCACAAGTTATACCACACTTCATTCCATTCACAAATATACATCACTAATTCCTCAAATAAAATCATTCTAAAATAACCTCAAGAAAGTATAATCTGAGTTGAGACTCCAAAAATGTCTAATCACAACCTCATGGAAACCTCAACTTATAATTCATCTCCAAGTAATAACAAGTTAAACATGGCAACAAAAGTAATTATAATCATCAAGATACGTTGCTATTTCCTCGAACAACTTCATTCTCGCTAAAGGAACATCAAGATCATTCCACTAAGCCGAAACTAAAATCCATAAGCATAACAATTAAAATCTAACTGATAAACTTCTAGAATAATAATAATTCAAAATCATGGCCTACCACTATTTCTGAAAACTCTTGCAGTCATCCTTACTTCACCTAAAAGAATCACCCACAGTTATAGAATATATACAATTACATCACATGAAAACAGGTACAACGTAATGCATGATTATCATATAATTTAATATTATCACATAACACACAATTCAGCATATAAGAAGCCAACATCACATAAACAGGTTATATCACAGAAGTAAGTTATAAACAATTAAAGTCACATAAGCAACAAACTTCACATAAAGCACTTTGATCACATAAAACACAATTGTCACATAATACACATTAATCACATAATGCACATTAATCACATAATGCACAGAAATTACAACACATTGAGTACGTATAGCACGTTATCACATAAAACATATTGACCACATTAGTTCACTTAACACACAAGGAATACTGGTCACATAGAAAGTTAGACACATAAGTAAATTAATCACATAAACATATTAACATATGTTTTACTTTTCTTTCACTTAATACATACTTGCATGCTTAGACCACTACCCACATTCCGAGGATACCCTGGCTGACAACTAATCAAGCTCTGATACCACTTAAACTGTCACGCCCCAACTCGACCCCTCTTACAATCAGTCAGGACGCAACGGAATTTCGGCAGCATAACGACAGTAACATGAACATCAGGGCTCTAAACCAACCCTTAATAACAACATACATCAAACTCCACAAATCACCAACCAACTCCACAATCAAATTAACAACATACAACGCAACTATTTCATACATTAAATATTCTTTCATCAACTCATTCATAGTTATGCGCCTCCGTTCCAACATAATACATTTACTATATAACATACACTTCTAAAATAGATTATAGCCTACCTAGCAACCTAATCATAGACAAAATAAAGACTACTAAGATTGCATCAACTAATTCATTATCTTTTCAATATCTTTTACATAATGAACTACAAAGCATATAAAAGTCTACTAAGTTAATTTACAAGATAATAAAACATGTATGACATCATGGATATGACTCTGGAACATAGGACTCATCCACGTAAGACACGTTTTCCACATTCTCCTCTTCAGGAGGCACGTACCCGAAATCTTGTGAAAGTACACCTGAAACATGCATTAATAGAGAGTGAGCTTATATACATAAGCCCAGTGAGGATCCAATAGATCTCGACAGTATTCACTACGCTCCTTGGATTTAGTCCTTTGAGCAAGTAAACACACAACAACAATAATAACATAAATAAAGCTATCATCACATAACTATATAACCAATCAATAAGGATACTCTATTTGGTGTAGCTCCAAACGCTATCACGATCTCAACCGTTCTTCTTATAACTCCCCATTACTCACGCACCCGAGGTACCTCACTAACCCCTTCCCTCCATGACATCTCTGTCATGCGAGCTGGGGGTAGCCTATGGCAGTCATGCCGTTATCAACCCGACAGCCCGACGCTGCCCGAGAGGTGGCACACACATACCAAGACTCCATATTCATCAATCATCATGCAAGCATAAATCAATCAATCAATTGGGAGATCAGCAACAAGAGTGCCCGATTCCCATACTCAATAATCAATCAATAATCATCAATCATCATATTATCATCATCAATAATCATATCAATAATCAATTGAACAACAATTAACTAAGTTAGATGACAAAGTAGGCCATCTAACCGGACATGCATAATATACATAATTAAACCCTAAATTACTCAACAACGACTCACCATTCATCACTCGAACACTACCCAACCATCTAAGGCAACGTTCAAGAAATTAAAGAATGACAACCTAAACTTCTAAAATTCATAACTTACAATCTACTAATCCAAACATTGCCAAATCAGTTCCTATCACTCACCCATTCAACCTACTACATTAGCCCTCTCTGAAATCCACCATAACACCTCCAACCATGCCCGATAACCCTAAAACCCTATGACGTCATGGCTGGATTTTCCGGATTTTCACACAAACAATGTAATCGAAAATTCGGCATTATAACAGCGCTAACACGTAATTATCAAGTATTTAGAAATCGACGGCAATCGATTTCGAGCAACGCAACTCAATTAAATCAACTTTGAACATTTTAATCAAAATTAAATACCCGAAAAATAAAAATTATGCTATACCCGACAGAAACTCGTAGTATTAGTATATAATGATCCCTAGCATGCAAGGAGCAATAATCTAACATCAGATTACAATTCTAACGGTTCAATCTTCATTTATACGCAAAAACACAAAAATGACATTTTGAGATCTAGAATTTTTCTCTCACCTTAGATGCGATATAAGCCTAGGAATGCGTGCTATGCGTGCCCAACAAGCAGAATCCAAGTCGGTGCGAAGTTCTACGAACAAAAACTAGGTTTTTCTTTGAAAAATTGGATTGAAAAGCTTGAGTTTTCTCTTCTCTTTTTCTCCCTCTTTCTCACGGCAATGTGTGTGTTTGTGGAGTGTGTTTTGTGTTGTGTGAGTGTGTGTAGGTGATAGTATATAATTTAAAGCTTGGTCAATTAAAAAATGCAAGGTCAAAGTTAGTTTAAATAGGTATTTTTGTGTTTTAATGACTTTAATTGCATTTTATTGCTCACCAAGTTAAAAATAATTATGCAACCCCCCAAGATATCTCAAGTAAATTATTTTTAGGTGACAAGAAGTTTTACATTCAAAGAATTCCACCCGAGTCGGCTTAAAACTCGATTTTCGCAAAAGTCGGTGTAAAAACCCTAATAAATTCTTAAGCCGATTTTAAAACCGTTTTCATCAAACACAGGTCTATTAAAGTCCGTGGACTAGGTCTAGAAGGGTTAAAAAGACCAGTTTCAAAATTATAGCGGACGTGTTTCGAAAACACTATTCACTGAAAATCGACGATAAAATTTCTGACTCCGTTTTTGATGAAAATTTCATGAATGCACATTTAGCACGTATTAGAAGTATTGACATCAAAATTATAACATTCTAGGCCCTATAGCACATAAACAGGTCATATGCACGCAAAACGAGACAAAGCACGTAAATCAAGTTAAAGCAAAAAAATGGGGTTTCACAAGGACTTCCCAGGGGGTTACCCATCCTAGTACTACTCTCGTCCAAGCACGCTTAACTTCGGAATTCTGATGGGATTCGGTGCATTAGTGCAGGAATGATGGCACCTGTCATGTTGGGGGCACAAATCCCTTATGTGTTGACGTTTCACAGTCCTAGCCCAGAGAGATGGCCAATTCAAAAGGCCTAATGGGCTTAACGACAACCCATTTGCTTCAACAACGCAGCATTCTCGCAAGACTTGATATCGATGCAGTGTAGGGCCCTCTAATGTCCCGTGAGTTAGGTTGTCATCCTTTTCGCGGCTCACGACGTACGATCCGAGATAGAAAAACATCGCACAAGTAGAAAAGTGGCCTGAAATTGATGAAAATGTTTGATTTTGGGCATAGAAAATAGGCACAATCGAGCAAGCTTGCTGCCCCCGTCACACAGCTCTCGGGGAGCATTCCAACGGTATGCTGTGCACCACGTAACTCCTTATGGATCAATAGTTATGGGCACCAGAGCGACGGAGACTTGGTCCCAAGCCCCACGTCCTCGATTTGTGGGCCCAGCCTCTACGTGTAGCGAGGTTGTCTTGCCCAAGGTACCTTGGGATTCGGTAATAGAAATGTGATGGATAAAGCATCCTGGCAAGCCTAACCGGGGCAAAAACAATTGAAAAGGGGGCTGCAACACGAGGACTTCCCAAGGGTCACCCATCCTAGTACTATTCTCGCCCAAGCACGCTTAACTTCGGAATTCTGATGGGATCCAGTGCATTAGTGCTGGTATGATCGCACCTGACATGTTTGGGGCACAAATCCCTTATGTGTTGACGTTTCACAGTCCCAGCCCAGAGAGATGGCCTATTCAAATGGCCCAATAGGCTTAACGACAACCCATCCGCTACAACAACGCAGCATCCTCGCGAGACGTGATATGGACGCATTGTAGGCCACTCTATTGTCCCGCGAGTTAGGTTGTCGTCCTTTTCACAGCTCACGACGTAAGATCCGGGATGGAAAAACAGCGCAAAAGTAGAAAAGTGGCCCGGAATTGATGATAACGTTCGATTTTGGGCTCCAAAAACAGGTGCAACCTAGAAGGCTTGTTGCCTCCATCGTAGAGCTCTCGAATAGCAATCTAACAGTATGCTGTGCGCCGCGTAACTCCTTACGGATCAAAAGTTACGGGCTCCCGAGCGACGGATACCTGGTCCCAAGCCCCACGCCCTCGGTTTGCGGGCCCAACCTCTACGTGAAGCGAAGTTGTCTTGCCCAAGGTGCCGTGGGATTTGGTAATAGAAATGTGATGGATAAAGCATCTTGGCAAGCCTAACCGGGACAAAAACAATCGGAAAGGGGGGTGCACCACGAGGACTTCCTAGGGGGTCACCCATACTAGTACGACTCACGCCCAAGCACGCTTAACTTCAGAGTTCTGATGGGATCCAGTGCAGTGGTGCTGGTATGATTCCACCCATCATGTTGAGGGCACAAATCCCTTATGTGTTGACGTTTCACAGTCCTAGCCCAGAGAGATGGCCTATTCAAAAGGCCCAATGGGCTTAACGATAACCCATCCGCTTCTACAACGCAGCATTCTAGCAAGACATGATATTGACGCGTTGTAGGGCCCTCTATTGTCCTGCGAGTTATGTTGTCCTCCTTTTCGCGACTCACGACGTACAATTCGGGATGAAAAAATAGTGCAAATATATAAAAATTGCACAAAACTGATGATAACGTTCGATTTTAGGCTCCAAAAACTGGTGCAGCAAAGCAAACTTGTTGCCTCCGTTGTAGAGCTCTCTGAGAGCTTTCCAACGATCTGCTGTGTGCCGCGTAATTCCTTACGGATCAAAAGTTATGGTCACCGGAGCGACAGAGACCTGGTCACAAGCCATACGCCCTCGGTTTACGGGCCCAGCCTCTACGTGTAGCAAAGTTGTCTTGCCCAAGATGCCATGGGATTCAGTAATAGAAATATGGTGGATAAAGCATCTTGGCAACCCTAACCGGGGAAAAAATAATTGAAAAGGCGGGTGCAACACAAGGACTTCCAAGGGGGTCAACCATCCTCGTACTACTCTCGCCCAAGCACGCATAACTTCAGAGTTCTGATGGGATCAGGTGCATTAGTGTTGGTATGATCGCACCCTTCATGTTGAGTGTAACACCCCGATCCCTCTCGAGACCGGGAGTTCTATCAATCAATCTAATCGAAACCCAATTCCAAATCCGGACATAAAATTTTGGAAAAATGGATGGAGTCTCCCCTGTTTTTAGGCAAAATGCAAACCTATGACAGCATATAAGTGGACCAGCACCGTGTCCAACGATACAATTACCTGAAGGCCATCCGAGCCTTGGTTTTCAACAAGCGAACACAAGTAAATATATATTTCCAGTTTAAAAGCTAACCTATCTCTTCTCATCTTTGACAAGTACATTCATGCTTGACAATTAAACTATACTAACCTATTGCATAAAATAGACTATCATACCATTCTAATAAACCTAGTTAAGTTAATTACATAACTTTTAACACTAAATACATACAATACATGAAAACATACATCTTATGAAAGTAAAATCTTTACATCTTTGACAACTCAAGCCACGTAACACACAAGGCAACTCTTCAGCACGATCTATCACATAACCACGAACTTTCCAGCTAACATGGTATTTCCTGAAATGTGGTGGTGAGAAGTGAGTATACACAACACGTATACTTAGTGAGGGCAAAACAGATATCGAGGTGGAGAGAAATAAGATCGTGCAATGCAAATAAGACAATTAAGCAATATAATCAATAAGAAATCATTCAATATAAACAACAATACAATAAACAATTAAAGAGAGCATTAACACAACCATTCAAAGCTATACCACACTTTGAAGGTCACGGTTCACTCATACTAGCAATGTACCATTTCACGAGCAATACATCAATCTCGAGCTTGATGTTGATAACGATGACAGTAAGCGCGCAACCACCTTATAACATCCACTGGGTGTACTCCGGAAGTACCCCGACACATCTACGACCCAAATCTCCCAGGGCGGCACCCCTAGCGAGAATAGGAATAGGACACGGAGCTAGAGCAACCAACCCTGGTAGCCCGAGACTACCCAGAGAGGCCCATCACTCACGCGCCTGACACTATGCAATGCAATACGAGGTATAAGCAATAAATGAGCGATAGCACGAAAGTGCATATTAGTATCAACATTCAATATATCAAGCACTTACAATCAATAATAGAAATCAATTAACTTTTCAAGCATGATTATCATTAATATCAACAAGATCATCAATTAATCACGTAATAGCAGTTCAGACATGAAAACGGCGAATATTACTATTCAATCTCTAACTTCCAAAGGCAATTACGAGCAAACGAGCTAGACGATTAAGAAACCGATTTCACTACATTCACTTAGGTACTACAAGGCACGTTTCTATGGCACGAAACCTCACTTTCCCAACCGAAGCCCGAAAGTCCACCTACTGCGTTTGAACTACAGCTATATTAACCGGTCACTCAATCAACGCCACAATAGTGCCAAAAGTGCTTCCATGTCCTCAATAACAAAACCGCCAACTCAATTTGAGCACAGTCAACTCTTGGTCAAACGGCCCCTTTATGTTTCTTTGTCTAATTTCCAATTTTAACAAAGGCCAGTCCGTTTTTATTGCACATTTTATCTTTCTATCAATAATGGCACCTATCCAAATCAAGAAATCGCAGTTCGGATCAAAATCCGAAATTCGAAGGTTTTACTATTTAAAATCACTATTCATTATTCTTCCCCAATTTCAAATTTGCGTTTCTAGCCGTAAAAATCGCTAAATAACTAACAAGCAATGCTCTACGAACCCTAAGGAGGCAATTCCAAGCAATTTCAAGCATTATAACGCATTAAATATCAAATCTAAGAAATTGAATCAAAAATCAAATTCGAATATAAATGCACAAAAACGTGAAAACCCTCACAAAGATTGAAGACCAAGACCCGCAAGGACCCGAGCCACGATCCACGTCCGATTTCCTGCAAGATTTTGTTCTAAAAATGCAAAATCAAATTTTCTTTTTTTTCCTTTGAGTTTCGGCCAAGGGGGGACTAAATGGGAATTTGGAAATTTGTTTTTTTGACAATTTTGGCTTTTTTTTGTTTTATAAGGTGGCAAGGGCATTTTGGTCTTTTTTGCAAAGTCAAGCTTAAGTTAAAAATGGTCAAATAAGCTTATTTAATTAGCATTTAATCTAATTCAAGTTAACACAATGCAATTTTAATGAAAACCATCTAAAACTAGCTAAATTAAACTAGAAACGCTATTCACGAAATTCGAGAAATATTCTTCTAACTTTCATTTTCAAAATGCTACGATCGAACGGTCAATAAACGATTGCTAATCAAATGATGGGCAATAATATAAAACTATAATTTTTTTTTTGAAAAGTAGAATAGTAGAATAGTTTAAAATTCACTCCGGCTCGGAGTTACTTTTCTCATTTAATTGAAAACCGAGTAATTAAATGCAAAAAAATATAAACTGATTAATAAAATAAACAAAACAATCAAAATAATCAATATTCATTTAAAAATAATTAATTTAACTATTTCTACAATATTTTAAAGAATATGAAATGAATGCTAAGATACGAATAAACAAGTTAATATAAACACACAATCAAATGCAATTAAATACTAACATTTAAGATGACACTTAATTAAATACAAGAAAGTAAATCCAATTTCTATAAATAATAAAAATAGGTAATAATCTTTTAAATTATTCAATATAAAAATTATTTGAATATTTTTAAAAGAAATATCAAAATAGTGAAGAATGGATGATTTAACTAATTAAACATTTAATTAAATGCAGTTAAATGTATGCCGGGTTTGGGTTATCACATCCTTCCCCCCTTAAAACAATTGCCGCATCGCAATTCTTCTTCCAATAAAGCTCAACATCTTCTGAAATCCAACTCTGACCACTCACCATTGGTAGCAGAGTAAGACGCAGAAAAAGATACTCGTAGGAAAACCCAAATAGAAATCGCATGCAAGAATGCCGAGAAAATACCAACTAAAGACTGAAGCAGAGATACTGTAGATGAAATTAACATCATATATTAATGACAAGAAGGATGCTGAAGAAATACCCCACATACGAATCTCCAGTAGAGGTTCAACAAGTACCAAATAAGGAAGTCAAAGGATAGCCAGTGTAGATGCAGCACATATAAGACCAAATTCGAAGATTTCATCACCATTTGTGGAGTGCAAACTTTATACAACTTAGCACCAAGAAAGCCCAAAGTATTCCACAGCATACCGTAAGCAATATGAGATAACAAGTCCGAATAGGTTTCCAAGTGTAAGACTTCCAATAGTGCCAACAAGAAAAATACCAGTAGAATGCCCACTAAGAATTCCAAAGAATACCGTAAGTAGTATTATACAATAAGTCTGATAGGAATTCCAAATACCAAACCTACCGAGGAACACTAAAGAAAATACCCGAAATAATGCTCCAATAAGAAAGTAGCAAGGATTGCCCAATAAGTACTAGACAAAGGGCCACTAAGAATTCTATAGAATGCTATTGAAGAATTTCCAATAAGGGATGCCAGTAACACACCAATAAAGACCGATACACATATGCCTTAGATAACACCATATAGTAAGTCCGATTGAAAACCCAATAACCAAGTCTACCAAGAAGTGCCAACAGAAATTCCAAAGAATACCCAATAAGAAAACCAAAGAATGCTCCAGAGAACAACCAAATAGAACCCCAAAAGAAAGCTACTCTTTCACAACTGCTAAGCACAGAGGAGGACCTTAGAAATTCGCCAATAACCGAGCTCCAAAAGCAAACACCAACTCCCAAATAAAGGCTAGTAAAAAATGGCTAATTCCCGTCAATCCATATAGCTTGGAGGGCCGGCTACTAACCACTTCTCTTCAGGGAGAGGAAGAAATATTTCTTACCATTCCAACGGGACATGTATGAATGCCAATATATCATATTTATACATACATGCCTTAAACTATTTATGCAAGCAAGTTTATAAGAGAGTTTACAAAACAGTTTAATCATCAAAGTCATTCAAACATGACAATCAATTCAAGCACGACATAATCAATTCAAATCATGGCACAACCAATTCAAGACATTCCAATACTCACATTACAAGCAATACTCCAAGTAAATAACAATTCACGAGGTCGATTCGATTCACGATGCCAATTCGATACACGAGCAGCACGCTTAACTTTGGTGTTCTGATGGGATCCAGTGCATTAGTGATGTATGATCATACCCGTCATGTTGAGGGAATAAATCTCTTATTTTTTGACGGTTCACAGTCTCAGCACAGAGAGATGGCCTATTCAAAAGACCCAATAGGCCTAACAACAACCCATCTGCTACAACAATGCAGCATCATCGCAAGACGTGATATCGACGCATTGTAGGGCCCTTTATTGTCCAGCGAGTTATGTTGTCGTCCTTTTTACGACTCACGACGTACGATCTGGGACGGAAAAACAATGCAAAAGCAGAAAAGTTGCCCGAAACTGATGATTACTTTCGATTTTGGGCTCCGAAAGCATGTGTAACCGAGAAGGCTTGTTGCCTTCGTCGTAGAGCTCTCACAGAGATTTCAAATGGTATGTTTTACAACGCGTAACTCCTTACGGATCAAAAGTCAAGGGCACTAGAGCGACGGAGACCTGGTCACAAGCCCTACGCCCTCGATTTGCGGGCCCAACCTCTACGTGAAGTGAAGTTGCCTTGCCCAAGGTGCCGTGGGTTTCAGTAATAGAAATGTGATGGATAAGCATCTTGGCAAGCCTAACCGGGACAAAAAAAATTGAAAAGGGGGGTGCAACACGAGGACTTCCCAAAGGATAACCCATCCTAGTACTACACTCGCCCAAGCACGCTAAACTTCGAAATTCTGATGGGATCCAGTGCATTACTGCTGGTATGATCGCACCGGTCATGTTGAGGGCACAAATCCCTTATGTGTTGACGGTTCACAGTCCCAGGCCAGAGAGATGGCCCATTCAAAAGGGCCAATGGGCTTAACGACAAACCATCCACTACATCAACGCAGCAACCTCGCATGACGTGATATCGACACATTGTAGGGCCATCTATTGTCCCGCGAGATGGGTTGTCATCATCTTCACGGCTTACGACGTACGATTCGGGATGGAAAAATAGTGCAAAAGTAGAAATGTGGCCCAAAACTGATGATAATGTTTGATTTTGGGCTGCAAAAATAGGCGCAGCTATGCATTCATGTTGCCCTCATCGTGGAGCTCTCGAAGAGCTCTCCAACGGTATGTTGTACACCACGTAACTCATTACGGATCAAAAGTTATAGGCATCGGAGCGACGGTGACCTGGTCACAAGCCCCACGACCTCGATTTGCGGGCCCAGCCTCTATGTGAAGCGAAGTTGTCTTGCCCAAGGTGCCATGGGATTCGATAAAAGCAATGTGATGGATAAAGCATCTTGGCAAGCCTAACCGGGGCAAAAACATTGAAAAAGGGGATGGAACATGAGGACTTTCTAGGGGGTCACCTATCCTAGTACTACTTTCGCCTAAGCACGCTTAACTTTGCTGTTCTGATGGGATCTAGTGCATTAGTGCTGGTATGATCGCACCCTTGATGTTGAGGGCATAAATCCCTTATTTTTTGACGGTTCACAGTCCCAACACAGAGAGATGGCCCATTCAAAAGACCCAATGGGCCTAACGACAACCCATCCGCTACAAAAATGCAGCATCCTTGCAAGACTTGATATCGACGCATTCTAGGGCCCTTTATTGTCTCGTGAGTTAGGTTGTTATCCTTTTTGTGGCTCACGACGTACGATTCGGGATGGAAAAACAATGCAAAAGCATAAAATTTGCTCAAAACTGATGATTACTTTCGATTTTGGGCTCTGAAAACATGTGTAGCCGAGCAGGCTTGTTGCCCCCGTTGTAGAGCTCTCAGCGAGCGTTCAAATGATATGTTGTACAACGCGTAACTCCTTACGGATCAAAAGTTATGGGCACCAGAGCGACGGAGACCCAGTCACAAGCACCACACCCTCGGTTTGCGGGCCCAGCCTCCACGTGAAGTGAAGTTGTGTTGCCCAAGGTGTCGTGGGATTCGGTAATAGAAATGAGATGGACAAAGCATCTTTTCAAGGCTAACTGGGGCAAAAAAAATTGAAAAGGGGGGTACAACACGAGGACTTCCCAGGGGGTCAGCCATCTTGTACTACTCTCGCCCAAGCACGCTTAACTTCGGAGTCTTGATGGGATCCGGTGCATTAGTGCTGGTATGATCGTACCCATCATATTGAGGGCACAAATCCCTTATATGTTGACGGTTCACTGTCCCAGCCCAAAGAGATGGCCAATTCAAAAGGCGCAATGGGCTTAATGACAACCCATCCCCTTTAACAATGTAGCATCCTCACAAGACGTGATATCGACGTGTTGTAGGGCTCTCTAATGTCCCGCGAGTTAGGTTGTCGTCCTTATCGCGGTTCACGACGTACGATACAGGACGGAAAAATAACGTAAAAGTTGAAAAGTGGCTCGAAATTGATGATAACATTCGATTTTAGGCTGCGAAAACTAGCGCAGCCTAGCAAGCTTGCTGCCCTCATCGTAGAGCTCTCGGAGAGCTTTCCAACGGTATGTTGTGCGTCGCGTAACGCATTACGGATGAAAATTTATGGGCACTGGAGCGACGGAGACCTGGTCCCAAGCCCCACGACCTCGGTTTGCGGGCCCAACCTCTATGTGAAGCGAAGTTGTCTTGCCCAAGGTGCCGTGGGATTCTGTAAAAGAAATTTGATGGATAAAGCATCTTGGCAAGCCTAACTGCGGCAAAACAATTGAAAAGGGGGGTGCAACACGAGGAATTGCTAGAGGGTCACCTATCCTAGTACTACTCTCGCCCAAGCACGCTTAACTTCTGAATTCTTATGGGATCCGATGCATTAGTGCTGGTATGATCGCACCCGTCATGTTGAGGGCACAAATCCCTTATGTGTTTACGGTTCACAATCCCAGCCCAGAGAGATAGCCCATTCAAAAGGCCCAATGGGCTTAACGATAACCTATCCGCTACAAGAATGCAGCATCCTCACTAGACGTGAAATCGACACGTTGTAAGGCCCTCTATTGTCCGGCAAGTTAGGTTGTCGTCCTTTTCGCCACTCACGACGTACAATCCAGGATGAAAAAACAGCACAAAAGTAGAAAAGTGGCCTAAAACTAATGATGACGTTCTATTTTTGGCTATGAAAACTGGCGCAGCCAAGCAAACTTGCTGCACCCGTTGTAGAGCTCTCGAAGAGCTTTCCAACGGTATGCTTTGCGCTGCGTAAGTCCTTTCGGATCAAAAGTTATGTGCACCGGAGCGACGGCGACCTTGTCACAAGCCTCACGTACTTGGTTTGCCGGCCCAGCCTCTACGTGAAGCGAAGTTGCCTTGCCCAAGGTGCCGTGGGATTCAGTAATTGAAATATGATGGATAAAGCACCTTGGCAAGCCTAACCGGGGCAAAAACAATTGAAAAGGGAGGTGCAACACGAGGACTTCCAAGGGGGTCACCCATCCTAGTACTACTCTCGCCCAAGCACACGCTTAACTTCGGAGTTCTGATGGGATCAGGTGCATTAGTGCTGGTATGATTGCACCGGTCAAGTTGAGGGCATAAATCCCTTATTTTTTGACGGTTCACAGTCCCATCCCAGAGAGATGGCCTATTCAAAAGGCCCATTGGGCTTAACGATATCCCATCAGCTACAACAATGCATCATCCTCGCAAGATGTAATATCGACGCGTTGTAGGGCCCTCTATTGTCCCGCGAGATAGGTTGTCGTATTTTTTTACGACTCACGATGTACGATCCGGGACAGAAAATAGTGCAAAAGTAGAAAAGTGGCCTAAAACTGATGATAGCATTCGATTTTGGGCTCTGAAAATAGGTGCATCTATGTATTCATGTTGCCCTCATCGTAAAGATCTCGGAGAGCTTTCCAACGGTATGCTGTGCGCCACGTAACTCCCTACGGATCAAAAGTTATAGGCACCGGAGCGACGGTGACATGGTCACAAGCCCTACGTTCTCCGTTTGCGGGCCCAGCCTCTACGTGAAGCGAAGTTGTCTTGCCCAAGGTGCCATGGGATTCGATAAAAGTAATGTGATGGATAAAGCATCTTGGCAAGCCTGACCGGGGAAAAAACAATTGAAAATGGGGGGTGCAACACGAGGACTTCCTAGGGGTCACCCATCTTAGTACTACTCTAGCCCAAGCACGCTTAACTTCAGAGTTCTGATGGAATCCGGTGCATTAGTGCTTGTATGATCGCCCCTGTCATGTTGAGGGCACAAATCCCTTATGTGTTGACGGTTCACAGTCCCAGCCCAGAGAGATGGCCCATTCAAAAGTCCCAAAGGGCTTAATGACAACCCATCCGCGTTAACAACGCAGCAGCCTTGCAAGACGTGATATCAACGCGTTGTAAAGCCCTCTAATATCCCGCGAGTTAGGTTGTCATCCTTTTCATGGCTCACGACGTACGATCCGGGACGGAAAAACACCACAAAAAGCAGAAAAGTGGCCCAAAAGAGATGATAACGTTCAATTTTGGGCTCCAAAAACTGGCGCAGCCGAGCAGGCTTGCTTCTCTTGTCGTAGAGCTATCGGAGAGCAATCCAACGGTGTGCTGTGTACCGCATAACTCCTTACGGATCAAACATTATGGGTACCGGAGCGACAGAGACCGGGTTACAAGCCCCACGCCCTCAGTTTGCGGGACAAGCCTCTATGTGAAGCGAAGTCGTCTTGCCCAAGGTGCCGTGGGATTCTGTAATAGAAATGTGGTGGATAAAGCATCTTGGCAAGCCTGACCCGGGCAAAAAAAATTGAAAAGTAGGGGTGCAACACGAGGACTTCCTAGGGGGTCACCCATCCTAGTACTACTCTCGCCCAAGCACTCTTAACTTCGGAGTTCTGATGGGATCCAGAGCATTAGTGATGGAATGATCGCACTGGTCATGTTGAGGGCATAAATCCCTTATGTGTTGACCGTTTACAGTCCCAGCCCAGAGAGATGGCCCATTCAAAAGGCACAATGGGCTTAACGACAATCCATCCGCTTCAACAACGTAGCATCCTCGCAAGACGTGATATCGACGCGTTGTAGGGCCCTCTAATGTCTTGCGAGTTAGGCTGTCTTCCTTTTCGCGGCTCACGACGTACGATCCGGGTCCAAAAAATAGCGCAAAAAGAAGAAAAGTGGCCTGAAACTAATGAAAACGTTCAATTTTGGTCTCCAAAAACTGGCGCAACCGAGCAGTTTTGCTGCCCCCATCGTAGAGCTCTCGAAGAGCATTCCAATGGTATACTGTACGCTGCGTAACTCCTTACGGATAAAAGTTATGGGCACCGGAGCGACAAAAACCTGGTCCTAAGCCCCACGACCTCGGTTTGCGGGCCCAACTTCTACGTGAAGCGAATTTGTCTTGCCCAAGGTGCTGGGGGATTTTGTAAAAGAAATGTGATGGATAAAGCATCTTGGCAGGCCTAACCGGGGCAAAAACAATTGAAAAGGGGGGTGCAACACGAGGACTTCCCAAGGGTTCACCCATCCTTGGACTACTCTTGCCCAAGAACGCTTATCTTCGCAATTCTGATAGGATCCAGTGCATTAGTGCTTGTATTATCGCACTGGTCATATTGAGGGCACAAATCCCTTATGTGTTGACATTTCACAGTCCCAGCCTAGAGAGATGGTTCATTCAAAAGGCCCAATGGCTTAACGATAACCCATCCGCTTCAACAAAGCAGCATCCTCACAAGACGTGGTATCGACACGTTGTAGGGACCTCTAATGTCCCGCGAGTTAGGTTGTCATCCTTTTCGCGGCTCAAGACGTACTATCCAGGACAAAAAAATAGCCCAAAAGAAGAAAAGTGGCTCGAAATTGATGAAAATGTTCAATTTTGGGCTCCGAAAGCAGGCGCAGTAGAGAAGGCTTGCTGCACCCGTCGTAGAGCTCTCAGAGAACATTCCAACTGTATGTTGTGCGCCGCGTAACTCCTTACGGATAAAACTTATGGGCACCGGAGTGATGGAGACCTGGTACTAAGCCCCATGACATCGGTTTACGGGCCCAGACCCTACGTGAAGTGAAGTTGTCTTGCCCATGGTGCTGTGGGATTCGGTAATAGAAATGTGATGGATAAAGCATCTTGGCAAGCCAAACCGGGGCAAAAACAATTGAAAAGAGGGTTGCAACACGAGGACTTTGTGGGGGTTACCCATCCTAGTACTACTCTCGGCCAAGCACGCTAAACTTCGGAGTTCTAATGGGATCTAGTGCATTAGTGCTGGTATAATCACACATGTCATGTTGAGGGCACAAATCCCTTATGTGTTGACGTTTCACAGTCCCAGCCCAGAGAGATGGCCAATTCAAAAGGCCCAATGGGCTTAACGACAACCCATCCGCTACAACAATGTTGTATCCTCACGAGACGTGATATCAATGCATTGTAGGGCCTTCTATTGTATCGCGAGTTAGGTTATCGTCCTTTTCGCGGTTCACGACATACGATCCGGGATGAAAAAATAGCGCAAAATGTAGAAAAGTGGCCCAAAACTGATGATAACGTTCGATTTTGGGCTCCGAAAATAGGCGCAACTGAGTAGGCTTGCTGCACCTGTAGTAGAGCTCTCGGAGAGCTTTCCAACAGTATGATGTGTGTTGCGTAACGCCTTGCGGATCAAAAGTTATGGGCACTAGAGAGACGGAGATATGGTCCCAAGCCCTACGACCTCGGTTTGTGGGACCAGCCTCTACATGAAGCGAAGTTGTCTTGCCGAAGGTGCCGTGGGATTCGATAATAGAAATGTGATGGATAAGGCATTTTGGCAAGCCTAACCAGGGCAAAAACAACTGAAAAGGGGGGTGTAACACGAGGACTTCCTAGGGGGTCACCCATCCTAGTACTACTCTCGCCCAAGCACGCTTAACTTCAGAGTTCTGATGGGATCCGGTTTATTAGTGCTGGTATGATCGCACCCATCATGTTCAGGGCATAAATCCCTTATGTGTTGACGTTTCATAGTCGCAACCCAGAGAGATGGCCTATTCAAAAGGCCCAATGGGTTTAACGACAACCCATCTGCTCTAAGAACGCAACATCCTTGCAAGACGTGATATCGACGCGTTGTAAGACCCTCTATTATCCCGCGAGTTAGGTTGTCGTCCTTTTCGCCGCTCACGATGTACGATCCAGGACAGGAAAACAGTGCAAAAGTAGAAAAGTGGCCCAAAACTTATGATAACGTTCGATTTTGGGCTCCGAAAACAGGCGCAGCCATGAAAACTTGCTGCCCCCGTCGTAGAGCTCTCGGAGAGCTTTCCAACGGTATGCTTTTCGTCGCGTAACTCCTTTCGAATCAAAAGTTATGTGCACCAGAGCGACGGAGACCTTGTCACAAGCCCCACGTCCTTTGTTTGCGGGCCCAGACTCTATGTGAAGCGAAGTTGTCTTGCCCAAGGTGTCGTGGGATTCGGTAATAGAAATGTGATGGATAAAGCATCTTGGCAAGCCTAACCGGGGCAAAAACAATAGAAAATGAGGGTGCAACACGAGGACTTCCAACCGATCCTTATTTACCAACCACACATTGTCTAACCAAATCAAATTCTCTCTGTATACGTTCTTCAAAAAATCCAATTCGTGCGGATTCTTCCTGCAACTAACGAAAAGATCTTGGCGGAATTGCCACATATGAAATTGAGCACAATTTTGCAAAGAAAAAGCCCACTTGTTTCTTGAGAAGAGATGGGAAACATGCTCAATATCATTTGATTGAATAGTTGACCCAGCCCCTTGTTGTTTGAAGATACCCTCCACTTCAATTGGTATTTTTTCACGAAAAATAGACATGAGATAAGAAATCCAGTGCTGCACTAAGATTTCGAATAGCGGTCCCGAATTCAAGTTGATTATATTTCGCCTCTTCCTCAGAGAAAGACAATCAAACAATTCCCAATCATGGTCCTTACTGATCGGATCATCCATATAATATACAAAAAGAAACTCCATATATTTGATATCTTTATCTTTTAATAAGATTTCAATTCGAGCGATGGTTTCATTAGATATCTTACAATTAGAATCCCTCTTTTTTTCAATCCAGTTCCTCCACCACTGCGAACCGCAGTTAGATTTAGGCATGCTACACTTTTTAGTACTTGGGTTCTCCCAAGTACTCTCTTTAGGATTTAGGAAAC
Organism: Ehretia macrophylla; assembly: GCA_037974665.1. NCBI lineage: Eukaryota > Viridiplantae > Streptophyta > Magnoliopsida > Boraginales > Ehretiaceae > Ehretia > Ehretia macrophylla. The sequence continues at coordinate 34,794,386 of CM075766.1, forward strand.
AACTCTCAGAGATCTTTTTTTCTTTTTGGAAGATACAGGAGTGAAACAATCAACCTATTGATATTGGAAGACCCAACGGATTCTTCCAATGTATCATTTCTGGGTCCAATGGGATTCATAGGTATAGGAAGAAGCCCTATCAAATAGAGATTTTTTCTTTCGACCATATTTCGATTGTTAATACAATATATAAGGACCGCTACTATAAAGAGTATTAAACCCTTGATCGTGAAATATTGATTGCTTGTTGAACCCTGTGAATTGCGTGAAAGTAAGATACTCCAAATTCGGGGGTCAAAGAGTTTTATAAAACGTTCTTGGTGGAAAAGAATATGAATGAAAGATCCCATTGAATTGAATTGGGTCCATGAATCTAAGAAATAGTGAAAATTCTTGATCTCTCTCAATTCGAAAATCCAGGATTTGAATTGATCTCCTTTCATTGATTCCTCCTAAATTGCATTGATTTATCCTAAAGATTTCATTTCAATTGGAATTTGGTTATTCATCGTGTACGAGGATCCCCGCTAAGCATCCATGGCTGAATGGTTAAAGCGCCCAACTCATAATTGGTTAATTCGTAGGTTCAGTTCCTACAGGATGCACTCCAATGGGACCCTCCAATAAGTCTATTGGAATTGGCTCTGTATCAATGGAATCTCATCATCCATACATAACGAATTGATGTGGTATATTCATATCATAATATATGAATAGTAAGAACTAGCATTCTTATTGAGACTAGAACTCAGAGGGAAGAAAATAGATTTATGGATGGAATCAAATATGCAGTATTTGTAACGCCCCGACCCAACCCCACGCTAAAGGTTAAGTCCGGACCCGATAAACGGACAGAGTTTTCTCTGTACCGCGGACATTTTGGAAACCTGTAAATGCTCAAAATAGCCACAATATACAACAACAAGCTTTTATAATTAAAATTCTAAGGTTCAAGGTCATCTAAGCCTTGAAACATACAACAGCTCCGAATCACACAAGCATGCACCCAACATAACTTTTCATTAAACCTTTTTAACATGTCATTCTATGATATCATTAGAGCAATCTTAGAAGTTGAAATCAAACATACCTCTAAACATACACCCCCAAGCATGCAATAACTAAAAGGAGAATTAAAAGTTATTACAAGCCATAATATCTCAAAGCTAACATTACAACCAACTAACTTTCAACTTGCAACTACAAGAATATACATAGTCTTAAGGCCGCAAAATAGATCATGCTATAGCAATACAAGTACGCCATGAAACAACAAGAAGGCACATCCACGTTAGACAACAAACACACAGCAACTAGGGCAAATGCTCAGCTTGAACTTCTTCTTCTTCCACTAGTACCTCAACTAGATGGGGTTCACCCTCAGCACTTCCTGAAACATATATCGAGGTATGAGCAACCACTGTTGCCCAGTGAGGGATAAGGTCCCGGGGCGTGCAATGCAATAGGTAATATAGCTAAACAATAATAGCAATTAAACAATTCAAGAAATAACAGTAGCTTAAATAACCACACATTAAAAAGGATACATTTCACATAACCCCTACACTCCAATCTTCACTTGGTCTTCATTCACGATCCACGAACCACGATCTCGATCACGATAAGCCGGTATAACTCTAAACACTCCAGTGGGTGTACTCTGGATGTACCCCGATAATCCTATGACCCAACATCCCCTGGCAATCTCTGGACAAGGCGAATGAGGGACTAGGGCACAGAGATTGAATATCTACCGGCAAGCCCTCTGCCGCCCGGCCAATATTCAACACATTCGCCCCTAACATTATGGTTGCGCAACCACTATGCAATGCACTTAACAATGACAAGTCAATATCAACAATATAAGCAATAACACATAAGAGGATCAACAAAGTAGGTTGACCTCGGAATAGATAGATTAGAAGTAGTTTATACAAGCAAATAAGCAACTTTACAAAATGGCATATATAAGATACATTTAGAATTATACCAAAAGTTCCAAATCAACTTAAAACCACATTTAAACACATAAGAAGCTATGCCATGGACTTAGAAGCGAGAAGCAACTGAATTTGCACTTAAACCCCTTTGTTATTCAAGCTATTTTTCTTCTGAATCAAAGTTAAGGTTTCAATTTTAAGGGGGAAGCTATACTAATCTTCTAAGTAACCCCTAAGGCACCCCTACAACGCTCGAACACGTGCAATTACCCGCAATTACCCCAAAAGCCCCAATTTTTCTCTTATGGCTTTGAACTACACATACTTCAATCGGGATTCAAATAAGGGTTGGCAAAGCTTCTATAGCACCTAGGTAGCCTAGGAATACTAAAAGTGAAGCCCAAATCTAACCGGATTAGCATTAACCCCAAAAGCCTTTTGTTAAAGTCGGCTAATTCACATTCTATAAAAATTTAAAGCAATTCAAATGCACGGGGCTACTAGACTACATTCATTAGCACCTAAGGCATCTATTAGAAGCATTGAATCAAGCTAATACGCGCAATTACACAAAACCCTAGAATTTTGTCACTATTCACCTCATAAATCAAATTAACGATTCTATGTGAGGCCCGACCTCGATTTGCGTGCATTTGCTTGGGAAACGTGCATTTGTCTCGTAGTTCGTGTCTTACCTCATAGTGCGTGCCCTAAACCTAGGAAAGCATGCCTGCACGCTAATTAAGAAAACATCTTACACAAAGCACTAGATCATTAATTAATCCTACAAACTCTGCTAACTTATATTAAAATGCTAATTCAACTTACTAGAAGACGAAATTGCACCAAAAGCTGAACATTCTTATTCTTTATTCTTTATTCTTTTGCACATCCCAAGCACACAATAAAATAAGCTCAAACAAGACAAAAAATTCAGATTTGATCAAAGCCTTGGCCGACAATGTGAAGGTTTTTGTGCATGCTTTGCATATTTCAAAAATCATACCTAGACAACCTATGACACAAAGCATAAAAAATGACTTAAAACCCTACCCAATGCACCACAATCTCGGCCCACTCAATCACCCATGCTAAGATGATTCAAAATATGCTCTTGAAGACACACATTCTGAAATTTAGAAGCTCAAGGCCGACACATGCCCACAAAAGCCTCAAAACTCTTCAAAGCATTTCATTTTTCTTTCTCTCAACTCTCACGCTCTCATTTCCTCTCTCTCTCTCGGCCTTGGCTGCAATCTTAGTCTCCATAGTTTAAGCTTATCATCCTAAGGTTTCTCAAGACACTCAAGGCCCTAGGAAGCTCGACCAAGCAAGCTAGAAGCAAAGAAACATGCATGCAAGCTCATAGAACCTTCATTTCGGCTTAGGTATGTTTGATAGCTTCTATTTCATTTCCTTTTTGTTTTAACCACATGCACATACTAAGAACATGGTAACTAAGCTAGGAATTAGAAAATCTCAAGTTATCTCTAGGCCAAGCAAGGAGAAAAGACGATTTTGTACATCTCCAAGAGCTTTGTGCATCTTCATTATTGTCTTGCTAAGGTGAGGGCTAAAACTCTTTTGAAAAGCTTTCAAAAACCACATGCATTCCTTCATATGTCTATTTTCACCTCTGTACTTGTGATATATGTGTGTACATGAGCTTTTGTAAACATGCATGGCAAGATATTTGGCTAGAATTTGAAGATAGGTGAAATCGCGAAAATGGTAGTTTTCTGACTTGTTGGAGCTAAGTGAATTTGACCAAGTAAATGATGTTGAAAATGCGTGAAAATTGGTAGGTGACTAGTTTTGCCAGTTCAGAGCATTTTTCATAGAAATAGGCCAAGGCCAATTTTGACTCTAAGGTCTCCAAAATGGCAAAACATTGAAAGGTGTCCAAATCTGGAAAATCTGGGAAAATGAAGCAGGTTTTTGGCAGTTCACTGTCCTTGTAGAACGAACCAGTTTTGACTTAGTAAATGATATCCAAAATGAATGAAATTTGGTAGCCTGCTATATTTTTCAGTTATGGACATTTTGTCAGAAATAGACTAAGGCTAAATCTGACCCTAAGGTCCTCAAAAATGACAAGTATTGAAATGTGTACAAATCTGGACAGTTTTGCGTAGTCTCACGGTTTTGGCTATAACTCTTGAATCCGAACTCCAAATGATGCGAGGTTTGTTTCTGGATTTAGTTCACTCCTTAAGCTTTAATTTGACATTTTGCTCACTGGAATTGGAGATTGTTTGCTTGTCTAAATGATTGTTGGAAAACATACCATTGCAGTGAGATATTTGTTTAGTGATATTCTTTGAAAATTATTGTAACTTCTCTCGTTGTATTAAATTCTTGGGATTGTGGTAGTTGGATGTTGTGGAATGTTTTGGATGATTGAGGGTGTTTTAATTAATCGATGCATGGCTTGAGTTTAATTACGTGACAACTTGTGGCTTAATCGCACGGGTAAGCATGAATTGAAACCCTAGTGACTATGAAAATGCGCTAAGTGTTGATCCTATGGTTATCGTGTCTAATTATGTAATTAGGGGGCTGCCCGTAGCTGTCTTTATAGCCCTAAATGTGATTTCCGACGATTACATGTTGATAAGTAGACCTTTCTTGTACCCGGTCCCACGTAGATGTCTTTGCATGTTGTATGACCTTATTATTTGATTGCGTGAACCCGAAATGAGTTATATGACTTGATTCACATGTGTTACATGGCTGTCCGTTTAAAATTCATATAACTCCATGCGTTTTACAAGTGAAATTACATGTCAAATATGCCTCGTGTGTTTATTTGTCAATGTGCGATCTTATAACTACTCGGAGGCAACCTACTTTGTGCGGCCCGACCTCGATTTGCGTGCGATACCTCATTTCGTGTGCCCTAACCTAGATTTGCGTGCCTTAACCTAGATTTAAGAATCATGTTTCATTTTATGTGCCTTGCATTGAATTACGTGCATTCATTTAAGGTTGCGTGCATTTACTTGAAAAACGTGCATTCATCTCGTAGTTCGTGTCCTACCTCGTAGTGCGTGCCGTAGACCTAGGAAAGCGTGCCCTCACGCTAATCAAGAAAGCATCTTACACGAAGCACTATGTCATTAATTAATCCTACAAATTTCTCTAACTAATATTAAATTACTAATTCAACCGACTAGAAGACAAAATCTCACAAAAAGCTAGACATTCCTTATTCTTTTGCACTTTCAAACACACAATTAAATAATGCTCAAAAGATGACCAAAATGTCAGATTTTTACATGCCTTGGCCGACCACCTTGTGTGCCTTCTAATTGCTTTGCATAATTCAAATTAATTCCTAGACATTCTATGACAATTCTATGACACAAATGCATAAAAAATTAGCTCAAAACTCTACCAAACTCCACCAATCTCGACATAAGCTCCTTGCCCATACTAGGAAATTCAAAAACCATGCTTCTTGAAGAGACAAATCTGAAATTTTTATGCCCAAGGCCGACACAAGCCTCAACAATTGCAAAAGCTTCTATTTTTCTTTCATTTCTCTCATTTCCTCATATTTTCTCTCTCTCCCTCTCATTCTTCTCTCTCTCTCTCGGATTTGGCTGAGTTCCTATACTCCATAGCTTATCTTCATCACTCCATGATTCATCAAGGCAAGCAAGAAGCTAAGGAGCTCGACTAAGCAAGCTAGGTTGCAAGAAACACACATGCAAGCTTATTGAACACCCATTTCGGCTTAGGTGAGTTTGCTAGCTTCCATTTCTTTTCTTCTTGTTCTAACCACATGCACCTACTAAGAACTTGGTCACTAAGCTAGGAAAAATAGAGAAAATTGAGTGGTGTCTCGGCTAAGCAAGGAAGAAGATCAACTTTGTGCTTCACCAAGAGTCTTGTGCATCTTCTTGTTGTTTTGCTAAGGTGAGGGCTAAAACTTCTTGAAAATCTTTCAAAAACCCACATGCATGCTCTTAAATGTTTATCTTTGCTTCTGTACTTGAGATATATGTGTGTTCATAAGCTTTTACAACCATGCATGGCAAGATTTTGGGCTAGAATGTGATGTTAGATGAAATCGTGCATGTGACAGCTTTCTGTCTTGTTGGTACGAGGTGATTTTGGATAGGTAAATGATGTTAAAAATGAGTGAAAATTAGTAGGTAACTAGTTTTTCCAGTTCTGAACATTTTTCGCAGAAATAGGTCAAAGCTAATTGTGACTCTAAGGTCCTCAAAATGGAAAATCAATAAAATATGTCCAAATCTGGAAAGTCTGGAAAATTGAAGCAGGTTTTGGCAGATTTACTGACCTTGTAGAACGAACCAGTTTTGACTTAGTAAATGACATCAAAAATGCATGAAATGCAGTGTGCTGCTATAATTTTCAGTTATGGACATTTTTGTCAGAAATGGACTAAGGCTAAATCTGACCCTAAGGATCTCAAAATTGACAAGTATTGAAATGTGTGCAAATCTGGACAGTTTTGTGCAGTTTCACTGTTTTGGCTATAACTATTGAACCCGAACTCCAAATGATGCGAGGTTTGTTTCTAAATTTAGTTCACTTCTTAAGATTTAATTTTATATCTTATTCACTGGAATTGGAGATTGTTTGCTTGTCTTATTAATTGTGAGAAAACAGCCCATTGCAGTGAGGGTTTCACTTAGGGATATGCTTAGAAAAATTATTGTAGTTCTCTTGTTGTGTTAAATGCTTGGGATTATGGCATTGGGATGTTGTGTGGACTGTTTTGAATACTTGAGGGTGTTTGAATTAATCGATGCATGGCTTGAGTTTGATTTTGAGATGACTTGGGGCTTAATTGCACGGGTAAGTGTTGATCCTTTGGATGTTGTGTTGGATTATGTGTTTAGTAGGCTGCCCGTAGTTGCCCTTGTAGCCCTAAATATGATTTCGATGATTTCATGTTAATAAGTAGGCTTTTCTTGCACCCAGTCCCACGTAGATGTTGTTGCATGTTGAATAATCTTATTAATTGATTACGTGAGCTTTGAAATGAGTTATATGATTTGATTTACGTGTGTTACATGGCTGCCCGTTTAATATTCATATAACTCCATGTGCCTTTCAAGTGAAATTATTTGTCTTATCGTGCCTCTCTTGTTTACTTGTCAATGTGCAATCTTATGACTGCTCGGAGGAAACCTACTTTGTTGTCCTCCTAATGTGATATATTAAATGTCATAAATGTGCATTGCATACAAGGTTGCAACCTTTCATTCCGGTGTGGTAGCGTTCACGCATACCGGGCGGCATCGGGCTTGCCGGTGCAACCGTGACTACCATTGTCCAATTCCCTCTCTTGCTTGGGGCTAGACTTCCTCGGAGAGTTGGGTCGTAGGATTTCGGGGTACATCCAGAGTACACCCACTTGGCGTGGTAAGGGGATGATTTGAAGTCGGCCGTAACAATTGACACTGGAAATGAATTGAGAGCAAAAGCTCACCGTATCGTTTTACTATATGTATAAGTACTCTCGCTTGGTTCCTAGAGGACCTCGGGGAGAAAAGACGGGTAATTATGTTCCTTTACTTTTATATTATTGTTATGTACTTATTTGCGATATATTCATGCTTGCAAAAAGGATTTTCATAAGTTGAACCAGAAAATGAGTTTCAAAACCTATTTCTCGTTTCCCCTTGCTGAGTTCATAAGGACTCACCCTCTTTTATCATCTCAGGTGAAGAAGATCAAGAACAAGTACCCGAGGACGACGTGCCTAATGACGATTCTTTGGAATGATTGCCTGTCCTATATACTTTGCTTGATTATGGCCATTTGTGAACACTATGCTACTTGAAGACTATTGATGTTTGTAATGTTAAAGACCCCCGTTGTAATTTGGGGTCTAATTTTGGTTTGTACTGATAATAACTAGACAGATACTACTATGGTCGTTTTGCTATCGTTTCTAGTTAGTAACTATCATAGGATTATGAAGTATCCGGTAATGACTAAGTAAAATGAACCTATCCAATCTTAAGTAGGTACCCATTGTTAAGCTAAGATCAACAGGTACTTTTGTAACAAGGATTAACAAACAAACGAGACATAGTATCATGCTAGATTATAAATCAAATGAGACATTGAGATAACTAGTAGGCGTTTCAATTGATGATTAGTAATCTTTATTGGAAATGAAATTGAGATTGGAAAATTTGAGGCATTTAGGGAATCAGGTCAAACCAAATAGCCCAATTACAGCCGTTATACTGCCGATTTTTCGAAAAATTATGGAGTTTAGGCTAAAACGTTAAGTATTAAACTTTCATGAACAGTTAAGTATGAGATAGACTTGAATGTTTAGATCACACCCTAGTCTAACCTTTATAGGCCGGGTTGGGGCATGACATACTTTGTTGTCCTCTTAATGTAATATGTTAAATATTATAAATGTGCATTGCATACAAGGTTGCAACCTTTCATTGTGGCATGGTAGTGTTTCACGCACGCCGGGCGGCATCGGGCTTGCTGGTGCTACCGTGACTACCATAGTCCAATTCCCTCTCTCGCTTGGCATTCCACCCTCGGAGAGTTGGGTCGTAGATTTTCGGGGTACATCCGGAGTACACCCAAATGGGAGCAATAAGTAGATTATTGAAGTAGGCCGCAACAATCGTATCGAAATCGATATTGAGAGCAAATGCTCATATTATCCTTGAAATGATTGGTAATTGTATCTGTTGCTCAATTTGATTCTTATACTTTGCGTACCTTATTACTTGTAATACGTGACATGTTTTCAAAAAGGGGTTTTTCATAAGTTAACCGGAAAAAGAGTTTCAAAACGTATTTCTCGTTCCCCCTCGCTGAGTTCATAAGGACTCATCCTCTTTTATCATCTCAGGTGAAGAAGATCAGGAACAGGTACCTGAGGATAACGTGCCTATTGATGACTCCTTGGAGTGATTGCATGCCCTACGTGCCTTACGTGATTATGGCTGTTTTGTGAACAATATGTTGTTTTTAAAGACTATTTCTTATGTTGCTTGCTGTTGCTATTGTAAATGACCCCCGTTGTAATTTGGGGTCTAATTTTGGTTTGTACTGATCATAATTAGATAGACATTCTTCTGGTCGTTTTACTATCGCTACTGGTTAGTATTTATCACAGGCTTATGAAGTATTAGGTAAATGGTTAAGTAAAATGAATCTATCCAATCTTAAGCAGGTACTCATTGGTAAGCTAAGATCAACAGGTACTTTTGTAACAAGGATTGACAAACAAACGAGACATAGTTATCATGCTAAGTTGTTAATCAAATGAGACTTCGAGATAACTAGTAGGCGTTTCGATTGGCGACAAATAGTAATCTTAGTTGGAAATGAATTTAAGATTGAAAGTTTTGAGGCCTTTAGAAAATTAGGTCAAACTAAAAAGGCCAATTACAACCATTATGCTGCCAGTTTTCCAGAGAATTTTAGGAGTTTTAGGCTAACGTTAAGTGTTTAACCTTCATGAACGATTAGGTACGTGAAATGATATGAATGTTTAGATTACACCCTAGTCTAACCTCTATAGGTCGGGGTGGGGCATGACATTCTAACTGTTTAAAATGCGAACCAATGGCTCAAATACGTTCTCTAGCACTTATATACAAGGTATAATAGCATAGGTAAGCATTTCAATAGCAATGGAACACATTTCTAACAAATCAAGAAAATAGCAACAATTTTAAAATGCACAAAAAGTCATGAAATTCATCACCAATACGCGAAGGA